>JAUBNQ010000026.1:19177733-19282767 GCA_032353495.1 Ctenopoma kingsleyae | reverse complement strand
CGGCAGCATGGTGCTGCGGTGGTGAGCACTGTCACCTCACAGCATGAAGGGCCCAGGTTTGAATCTATGGGTCAGCCGGAAGCCTTTCTGTGTGAATTTAGCATGTTCTCCCAATGTCTGTGTGGTTTCTAAGACATGCATGTTAGGTTAACTCTAAATTACACATAGGTGTGAATCTATATGTCAGACCGGTGATAGACAGGGGACCTGTCCAGGGTGTACCCCCCCCCCCACCCAATGACAGCTGGGATAGGCTCCAGCACTCCTGTGACCCTTAAGAGTAAAAGTGGTTGCGATAATGGATGGATGGATAACTGTGTGCAGTGTGTAATTGTAATTCTGGTTGTGTCAATAATGATTATAATGTTCACAGGTAAAGCGAAAATATAAATGTTTTACTTCTAAAAGTGCATTAAAGGTACTTTTATGTATAGATTTGTAAGTGAATGAGACTAACATGGCAGTAATTAGATTAATCTCCACTATTCTGTGTTCATTTTAGGAGGAATAAAAGGCAGTGAGAAGCTCCTTCAGTGACCTCTATGCTTGTTAGCACACAGTCCCTTCCATTACTCCTGTCTTTAAAATCCACCCACAGCCCCAGCCTCAGATGAAATAAGGGCCTGCATGGTCTCATATTTAAAAAAATATATAAATAAATAATAGAAGCGAGCCTCTACCTCTGGCTCTTTGCGCACCCCTCCCTCTCTGAACAGATGCCAGGGATTATTCCAACCCCCCGACCAACCATAAAGGTGCAATAATCTTATGGTGAGGAAACAAACAAAAACAGACGTGCAGCCATTAAACAGCTGCAAAGAGACAAAGTTTGCATGGGCGGCATAATGAGAGGCTAGCGTGCGTTCAGGTTGAGCAAGCACGCTTGCGGGTTAGTGCAAGAGCGGTAGAGGGGGAAGCGGGCAAGCGGTATGCTGAACACTGATGGTGCATCAAAGTCAAACCAGCAGCTGTCAATGGGCTCTGGACTCTATCTGCTGACCCAACTGCCTTTGGCCTGCTCGCCATCACTGGGGAAATATTCAGAGGAGGCTCTCTGTACACACAGCTCCTGCCTCACTCTCCCTCTCAGGGTAGAATCCTGCTCATGCAAGGCTGTTTATGCTTCCTCCCTTCATCCCTCAGCCTACCCACTGACATGATCCTTGCTGGGGATTTTTCTCCAGGTGCTGTTGAGATATACTGTATCAGTAAGGACTGTATTCTGCACAGCTTAAATCGAGGCAAACTCGCCTCCAAGCCTGATCTAAATAAATAACAATCAGTGTGAGCTAGCAGTGAACCAGAGAGTGACTGAGCAATACCTCCTCTAATTGACATGGTGGTTACAAAAAAAAAGGGGCCTTTCATTTTCCACAGGAAAGAACAACCCGGAGCTGTTTGTTGTAACCCAGCCATCTCATTTGTTTCTTTTGTCTCTGTAAGAGCTGCGACACACTGTTAGCAGAGGCGGCCGCCCCAGAACATGACGGAGCAGTCTAGCAGTTTCAGGGCTGATGGAGATGGAGAACCGAGAGTGCTCGCGTGTGTGTTTCTGTCTACAATCAAAGGGCCTGATTACTGGTTACCTGTCTGGGCCTGGCACATTATTAACATGCTCTTCAGGAGGTGTCACTCCTGTACACATCACCGTCTTCTCGTAGCCTCCACACACCTTCTCCTATCTGACTTTCAGTCATTCTCTTTTTTTTTTTCTTTCCCGTAACCGCTGAGGTGAGGAAAGCCACCATAAGAAAATTTTCATTTTGAGATGACTGGCTTTTACTGTCTCGCCTTTCAAATGATATTTTCACTCAGGAGGTACAACATTTCCTCTAGAGAGAATCAGCTTTTGAAATGTCTACCTATTTGAAATTGTAGATGACACTAACATATTCATCCCATTTTACTTCTTTGCACCAAGAAAAGGGGAATTGGGCACAGGAGCAGTAAACCCTCAGAAAATATTGTCTCAAAATTAGATGTAATTAAAATCCAACTGTTACTGGGTTTGATCAGACCATTCAATGTGCCAATCTTTGCTAAAGATATGCATGGTTCATTCAATGTCCCGGGATGAGCTGAGGCTGGATTGTTTTTTTCTTATCCCTCTGCTTCTCTCTCTCACTACCAACTTTGATTTATGGGAGAAGAAAGAGGTGTTGAGAGGACCAACGTCCCAGCATTTGGATGACAGACCTGATGACTTGAAACAACTGTCACTGTTCCATTAGAAGGAAAGATAGGAGTCTTTTGGCATTATCTCAAGACGCATCAGACACCTGTCTCTGAACGCCATCCATAATGTCTTTCCTTTCCTCCTGCATCCACAGTGCATTTGAGCTGGTGGAAAATGAGAGGTGGGAATGATATGGAGATGGGAGGACAAACCCCCCCCCTCAAATTAAAATACCTGAAGTTACATCACTGTCTGAGAATTTAATTTAGCTTTTAAAACCCACAATTTACTAGACACATTATGTAAAAACATAGAGTAATGACTCATGCTTTGAGAGTTCAGCCATTTAAAACCACCAGTCTTCATCACCCCAAAAAAGGATTCAACAATTACGGCATATGTTTGTCCATTACAGTATTATTCCAGTTGTACTGGTGCTCTTGTGACACTAATGAAAAGGCACTTAATGAATAGCTGTATTAGAAAAACTAACTTTAGCAACAGTATTGATTGCAGTAAAAGCTTGAGCTAATGAAATGAATATGAGAGAGCAGGAAGATGTGAAAGAATAGAAGTAGCAAAGTCTGGTTAGAGAGCAGAGTACAGCGCCTCCAGCCTGCCTCGTGGTGAGGTCTGGGGAACGCATCCTCAAAGCTTTGACCTTGCCCTGCACTTGAAAGCAGGAAGTGGATGAGAGGGGGCCAGGGGAGGGATACGGTGAGAGGAGCCCTCTCTGATGACCTGGGTTTTGCTGTGGAGCACCAGGTCATCTGATATTTCCTCCAGTGCAGTCGAGGAAACCAACCTGCCCAGGGCCAGGCACAAATGGACTGGAGGGGGCTTGGGGGAGATGGAGGGCTTTGCTGAAGCTCCAGGCTATCAAAAGATTACACCAGAAAAAATTCAAATGCAATTAGACACAGAAGAGATAGAGATGAGCACTGGAGAAAGGGATGGCGAAGAAGGTTGGGAGTGCTACAGAGAAGAGAGAGGATAATCAAAGAGAAGAGTGGAGGAACAAAGTTTTACGTTTTTTTTCCCCATGACAGTGATAAATGCATTTAAAACAGGAGAGGCGTGAAGGTGTGGTGATTAAAAAAGTGCACACCGGTTCGATTCTGCAAGCAAAAGTGCCTTAGCTGAATCATTTTTGGGTTTTTTGTTTGTACTTCATGAATTGTTAATGCCCTAGCAATAATGTATCACACACTGTATCTATGTAATCTCATATGGCCATATTACTCTTTTAAGCTGGGGAAAGTAGTGAGGTGGAGTGAATCTATTTTAGCAAGCTGTAACCTCCAGCTAGCCTTTAAGATTGTTTGAGCACAGCTCATAATAGGATGCAGTGAATCTGCTATCAAGACGAATGGTCAGGACATACAAAATGAGAAAGAGAAGAGGGGTGAGACAGAAACAGAGAGAAAGTGAAAGTAAGCAACAATAGAGTATGGAGCTGTTGACAGCTGCACTTGGCATCTGTTGAAGAGGAGTGAGGCCGTTCTATGAGTCCCTGTGCTGGGTTAAAAAGATGCCCTCTCCAGCACACTGCTCATTAGGACCTGCGTGGGGCTTCCCAGGGATGCCCACGCTAAAAGGGAAGGGGTGGAAGTCACACTGTGTCCACTCTGTTCCATTGTCAAGAAGAAACAGAGTTGTTCTGCTCCGGCTCATTTACAACCACAAAACACCCTGTGTTTTGGCAACTGAAGCACCAGTTTGATTTTTTTTAAAAAGTGCATCATCATAACTGAACAAAATTCTGTGAGTAGAGAGCTAGCTAACAAAAATGCATGTCACCACACCCAGTATAGTTGCTCAGCACACATGTACCCCATGTTTAAAACACACCTCAGGCAATGCTGTTCTGTTTCTCTATCTGGCTCACTATGTACCTCCTCAGCTGCTGCGGTGCAGCTCTCTCTTCCCATAGAGGAGTTGGGAAGAGCGAGACAAGCCGTCCACTGCCCTACATTATACATAGTTTTGGGATCAATTTGGCATTGATCCTGGATAGCTTAGATGTTTTCCAGTAGTTGGTCAATGCCTCTCTTCACATTTCTGCTTGCCATGCTGGTCATAAGACTGTTCTGAAAAAGGAGGCATTCTCCTGGGGAGCCTCCTTTTGCTCCTCAATGCTGCATGCCTCCCTGCTCCTATAATCAATGTTACCCACAGCAGCTGCTCTACCAGCACTCTCATTTTGGATTACTATATCGCACCTATACACTATATACTGAACATTAGCAGAGAGCAGCATTGTTCAATATGGGTGAAATATTTACAATGAGGTGTACTCACTACTTCATTTACCTAACTTATTATTGCAACAATATGAAAAACTCTTGGTATTCTCAGATCTACCCATACTTACACATGCACACAAACAAACACACATACATATTCTGCTAACATATAAATAAGGAACATAACAAATGCATGTCACCACACTTTCCATAAAGGGCACAAAGGGCACACTAGAAGGTTCAGAGCATAAAGACTATGTGAATCACTGTGGTTTACAATGTTACCAGATCTGAACACACTGTTCTGGTGGCGACATACTAAGACACTTCCTGGTCATTTCACTGTCACTTTCATCTCAGTATCTTGAAGACAGAACAAATGTTCCACAAACTAAACCAATCAAGCAACTGGCTTAGCAGTACGTGTACACAAAAGCTTTTCAGCCTCAAGAAATGTTCAACTGTGAAAAATTGAAATACAGCTTCATACACTACAAACTTCAATTAGACAAAGACTACAGCACTACAGCAGAACAGAAAAAAATTACTTAATTAGGTTTAGCTATAGTAACAATAGCTAAAAGTGAAGCCACACGTTTTGAGGGACAGTGGGAACTTTGAGTATCAACTAAGAAGATATATGTTTTAATAAATATTCCTAAATAGCAACATCATTTCACAAAAGACATTTACAAAATAAACATAATTAAAATGTAACTAATATCATAATCACACAAGATTTATTAGAGTCCCTCTTCTTCCCAGTTTTCACTCCCACTGCTCTGCTGGGACAGCTAGGGCCCCACTAATGGGCCTAATGAGGACTTAGTGACAGATTCAAGTGAGAAATTAATTCTGCTTATAAACTGTGTGATATAATTGTGATACTATTAGTTAAAAAATCATTCATATGATTTTACTAAGCTATGTCAACACATATTTCTATGTATCTCACATGACATGAGATACGATTTATTTATTTCATCTCTGATACGTCATGTTTAAAGGCGTCAAATACTCTGTCTACCTCCCCTGCCTCAGAATGAGAGAAGCTGCAATCATATCCTGACATGAAAAAAAAAAAAGACAGAAAGAGCTGGCATGAGAGTGAATTGTTTTGGCTTTGGTGCGATGGCTGCTGTCTTGGATGTTCATTGAGAGAATGTAATTATTTGGCATTGGAGGACTACAATGGCCAGTCACCACCTCCCACAACAACTCAGGAGGCTCACATGCTGCCTGTAAAGATGTTTGAGTGAACATCCCATATTTCAGTGCATCTCTACAGAATTACACAGTACTTGTGTATGTGGTAAAACAGGACAGGAGAGAGAGCAGAGAAGCAGCAGCAAAGACAGAAAAAACAAGAGAGATTAGTGTGTAACTGAGCATGAGATAAACTTGGAGGACTCACAAAAATGGTTTATGTGGGAATGGAGCTACAGCATTTGGTGTGTTGGGGACACTGAATAAAAATTGGACATAAAGTTGACTGAGATGAAATATATCCATCTTTGTCAGCCGTAATTATGCAGCATTGTGACCCTGCGTTTGTTGCTATCGATGTGTGTGTGTGCGCCTGCTGATGTAAACCCCATATGGGACCTCCTACTGCTGTACCCTTGAGAGATGTGTCTTGTGTAATGATTCTATTACACCTCTCTATTCTTCTGTCTCTCCCTCCCTCCATCCTTTCCCTAAGGCTTTAACTTCTGGCAAGACTTTAAGATGTGTTGGAGGCTTTACAGAAATATGAAGCACTACATTAGTAAACAGGCCAAAAAATGTGTGTGTGTGTGCATGCAAATGCACTGTGGTGCTCTGCAGGGCACGGCAGGAAATGGGAAGGTTCACTTCCTGGCGCCCCGTGGCTGTCTGACCTCTGCCGTCCGCGCTGCACGTCCTCTTCATCATCTATGCAGCAGGATGTCTGTACCAACCCCCACCCCACACACACACACCACCCCCGCTGACAACCCAACCAAGGAGAACGAAGAGTGGTGGAGCTTCCGTGATGCTGACCTTACACCAGCACCACTGCAGAGACTCCAGGCTGTTGCCCCTCTCTGCTGCTGAACTTTTCTTCCCCCCTCACAACGTCTGTCCACCAACAGGGAGGAAAAAAATCCACAGAAGCAGTCAAACCTACTGGAGGAGGTGGTTCTCTGTGTCTCCTCTCTCTCTAATTCTTTACCGCATGTCTTCTATTTGACAGATGCTCTTGTTTTGGTAGACAGCAGATATTGAAAGTGCCATGTCAGATTGTGCAGCTAACAGCTGCCAGATCTGTTTGACTCCTAATGTAATTTCACAATTTGATATAGAGTGCAGACATAAATGTTACATTTGTTGCTTTCTTATGCTTTGTGTTAGATATATATTGCAGTGAAAATCCACTGAGAGGGCATTAAATGTCATCTAAATACAATTGAGGTGTGATTTCTCTCTGTGGAGACATTGTAAAAATCAAAGTACTATATCCTCAAATATCACTCAAATTTTCCCAAAAGTCAAGAAGCAATGGTATTATGCATAAATGAAGTGACAGTAGAATCTAGAAGGTCACCATTCACTTCATATCAATCAACTAATGTCAGCTCTCATTTTAAGGCTCCTACAGGACCTATCCAAAGAGCGGAGGGGAGAGACTCCCCCATCTTCCTTGAAAGGCACAAATGAGCAGAGTTCTGTCTCATGTGATCCTGAAAACCTATTTATTTCTCCAGAATCAATTAATGTCTGCATTATCCTCTGAATTCCACTATTCAGTGCAGCCAAATTACTGGGGCACCCTTGCATGAAACCAATTTCTATCTTTCACTCCAAGACACACCCCAGAACCACCTACAGGCCTCCCTTCAAAATTTCTGCTTCAGGCATGGAGTCATGCACGTGTGCCTAAGAGCATGTGGTGCACATACGTGTATGCACATTTGCATAAATAGCATGCTGTGCTGAGAATATGTTGGGTTATGTAAAGTTTATAGTGTTTTGTTCAGCCTGTTCCCAATCTGCTAGTATAGTGAAAGAGCTCCTAAATACAAAATTGCAGTGTACTGACAGGAGAACAAACCGGTACTAAAGCCTGCTCACCATGTTAAAGGGAGAAAGAGAAGTGGCAGGAAAGAGGAGTAGGAGGCGCAAGAAGCACAGAAACAGATTGAAAAAGAGGCTGGCTATGTGTTAAAGGGCAAAATGTTATGTCTTTAATCGACTAGAGTATATGTTGTGGAGAGAAACAGGGTGAAATATTGAGCCCACACTCTCATGTCCATCCACAGAGAAGGACACACTCCACTCCAGAGACAGAAAGAAAAACACAAAGACAAGTCTGAAATCTTACCAAAGGGATGGCCAGATCTCCAGCTCTGGCCAATTAGCCAGTAGAAACTCTTTTTTTCTTCCCTCTCTTCGTCAGCATGAAAGGATCACCCTTTGTCTGTCAGACTCATGCCTTTATCCTTTATTGCTACTTCCTGTACACAGTCTGTACGGCACACACATACACACACACACACCCTTTTAATTCTTACATGAACAAGTTGCAACTCCCTTTTCTGTTCCTGTCATCTCTCTGTACGCCTGTCAGCACACACACGTCCAGGCAGAACACACATGTATACACTGACTGCTCATACAAGCGCACATACAGTAGCAATCCTCACATGAGCTGCTCTCATTTTATCCCCTCAAAGCTTCTGCCATCTCTCTGACTGATGTGATTGTTAGATCTGGAGGAGGGCTCTCGTTAATTGAAGTGGGTATGGGTGCATGTATGTGCGCGCGTGTGTGTAACTATCCGTTCAGAGCTTCACCTGGCCATAGCTGATATTGTTTGGTCTATCAGACAAGCTGTCAAGTGTTTTCCCCGTCTCTCTGTTGGCTTCCTGCCGCTTCGTGTTCATGTTACAGTAACGGGAATATGCAACTGTGAAGGTCACAGACGCCTGAAGTCAAACCAGCCTGCCGACATGCATACATCAGACGTGAATGTAACACTAACCATCCATATGAGCTATAGTCAGTGGCCACTGAACACCAACAATCCTCACACTCAAGGTCATTTTCATCAAACTGAAACTACCAAACACTGAAGTGCCTCTGTGCCATATACCACCGGTTTCACTTGCACTTTTTATTTTACTGAGCTAACTTTTCCTCAACTTTTCTGCCTCTATCTGCATACTCCCATCTGCCTTGTGTGCATTATCAGTCTCACATCTCTCTCCTCTAAAAGTTTGGCCCGTTGAGAGGGGAGGCACAGACTGCTCTTTGTGAAGGCTGCTCTCTGCAGACGGTAGGGAATCGATCAGCCAGACGCTCCAATGGCCTGTTCCTTTGTGAGTCCAGTCTGGCTCTGTGCAGCTCTCCTCTGTTTATCTCTCTCACGTCGCTCCGTGGCTACATGCTCTTAATTAAACATGCCACGCGGCTATTAATTGTCAACCAGATTCAATTTGTTCCCCGGGCATGCTGTGAATGGACCTCTCCTCCCAGAACAAAGGTGTCCGAACAGCCATGTCAGAGTTGAACAAAAGGCCCAAGGCATCACTTCTATCTCCCACAGCCTGAGCTGCTACAGCTCACAGGCAGCCATTGAATGGGGTGTTATCCCGGCAGGTTTCCAGGCAGGTGTTCAAGAGACGTTGAGAGAAAGCCGTCTTGTGCATTGTCACACAATCTTTTCTTCATTCAATGACATTTGGGCAGAAACAAAGCACTCTATCAGAATTTAGCTGCTACACCACTGCAAGCTGTCATAATGATTTTTTACAAGCACAAATACCCATTCAGGAAAATACTCTAAATCGACCTCATTTTTAAATCTTGTTAGGTTTTTTTTTTTTTTTGCATGGGAACTTTTGACAAATTGTGGAAACAAATAAATAAGTAACCGAATGACTGCTGAGATGAATCTGGGAGTAAGCAGCTGCCAAGGCATAATATAATTCATGGCCATGCATCAATGTTACTGGAGACTGCTCTAGCACCCAGCCAGAACCCACAGAGCCAGGTGCCAACATATCCATCCCCCCTGCAATTCCCTTATCCATCCCACCTCTCAGTCACTCCAGCCATCACCCCAATCAGTGTTCCCTTCCCAAAAACCTAAAGCTGTGGGCCTCAGCTGGTGCCAAGGAGGCCTGGCTGGTGCTATTGTGTCACTGCCTAAACCCCTCTACAATACAACGATAAACCTGCCCCCCTGTGCCTCCTAAGTCACACACAGAACAGGTGCCAAACCAAGGGCTGTCCGTACACACTCGCATAGAGACCTCTTAACCACGGGGCCTCCAAAGAACTGACTCCGTAAACAATACTGCATGTAATGTGAATCCAGATTTAAAGCTTAGAACGTATCTACCTACCTGTATACAAAGGTAAAAAAAGACACAAATATAACAAACAGTTCAGTTCATCTTCATTCATTCAAGTTCCTCATATCAGCAAACAAAAGCTGTATTGTAGTGCTCTGTATACTATTGTATAGAGAGCCTTGTTCAAACACTGTATGGCAGAATTTTTAATGGAAGTGAGGCGAAGGTGCTGTAGCATATAGAGAGAGGAGATCTTTTCCCCAGTGGGTTTCTGTGCCTGCCTTTTCAGCAATCCCAATATTTTGCTGCTGGTGAACTCACTGAGCAGTTGAGGAATTACTTATTTAAAAGATAAGGTTTCCTCTGTTGTCAGCAAAAAACGCCTGTTGTCTATAACGGGAGAAAACCAATGCGGTGTGAAATCAAAGGTCACCCAGAGACAAATAACACTAACAGGCAAGAGCAGGGGTGACAAACGCTCCCTCTCTGTGCTCACCAAATTAATTAAGAGTGTTTCAACATGGCATCTCCAACACAAAGGAGAACAAGCAGCCTTGTTGTTGTTTCAGCAAGACTTTTAAGAGAACGAACACACTCGCCTTTTCTTGGTTGTAATCAAAACATGTTTATCCGTGTCTCTCAAATGACTCTTTCAATTAATGTTTCATATGGCCGCTTTGAGAAGTCACTGATCCCAATCTAGGCTCCGAGATGCCTCTGTTGAGCTTGCTTCTGCCTCGCAACTGCCTACCTTCAGCCCAGGATCCTTGGGGCACTGCATTAAACGCCTTACCCCAGGCAGCCTGCTAATCCACAGCATTCGCAGGTGTCTCTGTCTAGCCGTGACCGCAAGATAAGCCCAAGCCTGGAGGAGAAAGCAGCAAGCAATAGACACAAAGTCCACATTTGAGTGTGTCTTTGCATCCAGTCCACACTTAGACACCCAGTTGAGGAGAGGGGCTGAAAACAGCATGTCTGAGACCAAGCCTGGATAATGACACCTCATCTGGGAACAGCTAGAAAGAAACATCTGCATCCCCTTATCTCGGCAATGGCTACACTGTCGAAACGACATGGCGATCATTTACTGGATTACCCTACAGTAAGCTGCTGCCTGATGTTCTTTCACAGATCAGTGTAGTGGAAATGTTTATACAGAGCCGAGCTGGGACCAGAAAGTTGTCTTAGTGTCTTAGATAAGCATGAGAAGCCAGCATGCCGCCCTCAGGCAAGGATTGCAGTGCACTCACCTAGCATTGATCCCAGTCACGATGTTCAGTCAACCAATGGTGAACCAGAAATTTTAATAAGCTAGAGTTTAATTAGTCTAAAAAGTATTGATGTGTTTTTAATGTTGAATGGGATCATCGTGCTCAATCCATTCAACCAGCATTTAAGTAGTAGTACAATGATCTCAAAACTCTGCTGTCAAGGGCTTAAGCCAGAAGGATGGATTTAATTTCATGAAAAGTTGAATGCTCTCAGTTTGAGAGATTTAATTCTACTAGAAAATAGTTTACCCAAAACTGGAAGCTTGTGAGACAAAAATGTTTGGTTAATTAGATTTTCTACGGCAGTTAGTAATCACTACATGAAATCTTATAAATATATATCATTTTAAATGTTTCATTTATATTGCATTAAGAATGAGAGGTCTATGCCCTTGATGTTGGAGAAATCTGGGATGAAGCGCTCATAGCACCAGGTCAGAATGTACCAATCGCATGTAAGGTCGTGTTCAGCTTTGGCTTTTGGCCTTTTATTGTCATTTATTGTTCATCAAGTGTGTGTGTGTGTGTGCGCGCGCACGTAGGTTTCTATGTGTGTTTTATGTGTTCTGTCTCCCCAGCGGGGGGCAGCACCACTCTGGCCTCAGTGCCTCCACCCACTCATCCATCCCACGTCTTGTCTAATTAAACATCGTTAACATTCATCCCAAGGTCTTATGCAGATGAGCACAGGGGGAATGTGGTGCACTGCGCATTAAGAAAACAACTTGGGGGGTGGCAGAGAGGTGAGCACGGGGATGAGATGGGGTTGTATCCGAATTGAGACATGCCTGGATATCTCCGATTTGACCTCATTCATCAATTAATTGCCACCATTAGTAGGAGGTGATGTGGAACCAAAGCTGAAATCACTGCACCGTGGCGTCTCCACCTCCAGTTTGTTGACTGTGTGCATGCAGGCATATGTGTATGACAGACAGACACCTATTAAGCACTGAACAGGTTTGTTCAAGTGTGTCTATGTGTATGTGTATCTACTGTATGACCAGAAAGGCAGACAGAAAGACAAACTGACAGGCATCCAGCCAAGATCTGCCACCGGTGTCTCCTCGACAGAGCTGTGATCACGGCTCAGTCCTGTCATGTGGTTGTCACTCTATCACTCAGTCACACACACACACACACACACACACACCACGCCATCACACCAAACCATGCTGCAGCGCCTGAGACTCTATGGTCCCATCTTAAAAGATGTTCCTTTGTAGCTTGTAGGGTAATGGAGGTGCAATTTGAAAACCAGACTGTTGTTCATTTGCACATGAGCTAATCCCCAAATCAGCACCAGCAACAATATCTGTCATGTAGCCTTATGTGCATGGAAAAAAAGAAACTATTTTTAATGGTGGCTACGTGAGACATCATCAGAACACCTAGAGGCAATACAGATTATGAGTATGTCAGCACCTTGTAAAGATAGTCAGGTTATTTATTCAGATAGCTATTTTTAACTAATTGTGAAGGCGCTGGCAACCATTTCAGCTATTTTAATGCAAAATAAATGCCACGAAGCTGGCAACTGCATGTACTACACAAAGATCTCAACAGGGATATACTATGTGTGAGCAGAGACAGACACAGTTTGTGTGCACTAGCCTGAGCATGAATGGCACTTTACAGTATTTAATTCAGGAGACTAAAATGGGTTTAAGAGGTTGTGGTAGCTGTTATGGTCTGAGGGAGTGCCTGCCAGGCAGCGGAGCGGGTGTGGCAGCGAGGCTGCAAGGCAAGACTCATATTTTTGAGGCCAGGCTGATGGTCGGCCATGCACGGCAGCACAGCACAGCACTTCCTAAGATCCTGTTTGTAACTGTCTGTGGAACAAGAGCCCAAGGGAGGAGCCTGCTTAAACTCACTCACCTTCACCGCCGGCCTCAGATCTCTTCTGTGTACGGTGTGCATCCGACATGCACTTATGTACACATGCACTCACATAAAAAGTACACACAAAAAATGCACATACACCTCACATAATCTGTGTGAAAACATAGCACAGGGTCAGCACACCACATGTGGGCCTATGCAAAAATAAGTAGTCCTCCTCGAAGGGCCTGTGTCAAATAGGCATGCATGAAAAAGCACAAAAAGCACTTTGCCCCACATACATATCTGATCCACGACAGCCAAGGTCAGTTGAAATCCTCTCCCTAGTGGCAGCCATTAGAATCACCTTCAAGGATCAACAACTTTCATATGGTGCTTTGCGTGTCTCTTCCATAAACATGCTATCCTTCTTGAGTTCCAGTCACTCTAACTGACTGATAAGCTCCTTGTGGGTTAGTGTTCAACAGTGCCATAGCAAAACCTAAAAGCAGGGGGGCGCTGTGTAGACAGTCAAGTACTGGCAGTGAGGGTGAGCAGGCGGGCTCAGGAAACGATGATGAAGTGCAGCATTAGCGTGGTGATTAACTCCTTCTCCCGCTCTTCCTCCTCTCGTTCAGTCCCATTTCCTCCCACTGCGGGACGGAAGGGGAGCCTCTGATCAGTGTGTGTGAGATTCCCTTGACACACCGTCCATCTGTGTGTGTGAGCTGGCAAGCCAGCAGGCCTTCTTCACCAACTTGCTGTTGACATCCCTCCTCAATATCTCCCCATTACAAACCTTCCTCTCAGGTTCTGCAGCCATCACTGAAACTTTGATGAGATAGTGCCCCATTTTGGCGTGACGTAATGTTAACATGCTGTGCGGGATAAGTGTATAAAAAAAGAAAAACAACCTGAATCTATACGCCATACAAATGCAAAGAGATAAATTTTACATGGGGCTGAAGACAATCTTGCCATCCCTGAATCAAACTCCACACACTATCTTTATTCCCACTGCAGTCTACAATGTACAACCACTGAAATAGCGTAAAAGTGAAGAGTTCTGAAATATGCTTAAAAGAGGAACACCATGTAAAACCTCCCTGAAGTAAAGTTTTTATTTTTCACAGCGCCATGTCAGCAAGCTGAACTGAAAAACAATTAGCCACCTGATTAACTCACCTGCGTCTGTGAATCTGCAATATTGGATTTCTTACTTGTTTTTTAAAAATAAACATTTTAATCTGAATATGAAACCAAGTTGTTTGTTAAGATACACTTCTCTGCTGAGGCACGCAAGATAACAGAGTGGGTGAGATCAGTTGACCTACTACAGTCCTTCCCAAGCAGCCATCAGAGGGCCAGGTGGCTGTGGCAAATGACCAGCACTCAGTGGCGCAGTAATAGTTTCACCTCTTCACCAGAGAGGCTATTCTGTGATCACATAGCCCCCACTCATATCAGATTGCATCACCAGCCACCACGCAGGGAAGTCCTTTTCTCTCACAGGTGCACAGGAAGAAAAAAAATGCAGTGGAAACCCAGTGAGATAAAAACACTGAATGAGTCAGACTCCTGTTATGACTCCTCCAGATGACAATAACTGGGGCTTGTAATATTCTGCCGTGTGAAGCAATTTCACCTTCATTACCCATAACACTATACAGTAGTTCATTGTTAGTAAACTAGCTATGCCTTTGTGCAGACTTGTGCAGATGCATCAATTGTTGCATTCATCAGAAAACAATGTTTGCATTACTCACAGTCAATACATTTTGTGTCAGATTCTGTCCTCTCGTATATCTCAAATGATCTTATTGCTTTCGGTCCAATCCAAAGATAATGGAAGTGTCTTTAAACACATGACAGAGGTCAGAGCTTCACACAAGCACGTTTGTGCAAACTGAGAATAATGCTCCAGACTGCGCACGCTGTGCACTGCTTGTTAAACATTCAGTAACATTCTGATGCAATTCACTGCCAAAATAAACATCTTCTCTGTCATTCCAACAGATTTGAAAAGTTCTTATTGTTTCAAGTCTGCTTTCCTGCAAGAAAGATAAAAACCCGTGGCAGACAGGCACTCTGTCACACAGACTGGCAGTCAACCTTAATAACAACAGCATTTACAATGTTTTGAAGATTTTGTAGCCTCTCACCTGTTATAACCATCAGTATTAAGTGTCTTTCAGTAAAAGTGATTCTCACAGTGGGATGTGTATCTCCTCTTGTCTTCACTACTATCCTGTGCCCTTATAAATTCTCGACAATTACATGCCAAGGCTTCTTTTTTTTTTTCCTAGAGTAGAAATTACAGCTGTCTCCTTTCCTCTCTCTCATCCTGGCATCGCTCATCTATTATTCAGTTTTTAATTTGGCTATTTGAGGTTTGTTCCCTCGTTTGGCGACAAGTAAGCCTCTTCTAAACAGGCACCTTATCCATTACACTGAGTCTAGCACACAGCAGACAGCATACTGGAATTGACCATTAGAGAGGTTATTGATATAACCACTATTCCCTCTCGTCATTATCCCTCTAATTTATCCGTAATTGTATAGCAGCTTTTTGGAGTTATTCTCACCTTGGATACAAAGAGCAAGCATCTTCACTTTTTGAAACATATCCATGTTTGGGTAGTTTAAGCAAAAACCTATCCATCAAATTATGGAAGGGCAGTATTGAGTCTAGTAAAAGCCAAGTTTCCATTGTGGCCATTCTGTTCAAGGGCTTTTGTGCTTCCAACAAAAGTTTCCAAATTGCAGTCAGCTTACCTAGGGTACCATCATACTTCTGGTCATCGTTACAGACAGATAGCCTGCTCTAACCGATCTTCAGACTCCTATAATCATATGCAATTGTGGTAAAGTGAAAAGAAAGACATGGCTCTTTACTGGGATCTATGGCTCATTGTATCTTATGTGTCACACGAGCCAAGGATCAATAGCACTCAATAGTCTATTAATAGCAAGTCTTGGCTCTGTTGAGACTATAGCACCAGCCTGTCCACTAGAACAGGCCATGAAAAGAAGAGGGTGCAATAGAAACCAATCCTTGCTTTTCTGTTAACAGTGAAAGCCTCTTAATCATCTCAGTTTCCCATTGACTTACCCCTCCATACTTCTCTCTTTCTCACCGAAGGCCCATCTTGGTGGTGGATAGTTAACTGACCCCCACCTCCCCTCCTTACCACACAGAAGATGACTCTGTCTATAGAGAAATTCAGTAGTAAGGTCAAGAATGGTTTCTTCCGTTGCACTGCAACATAATTCCACTGTTGAGCTAGCAGCACAAGACATCCTATGTAAAGTTATATCGGTGTAAAATACCAGTACAGCATCTTAATTATTTCAATTAAAATGTTGTATTTATTTTTATTACTTTAAGACTCTCCACATTGATGATGACGCCCTGATGATAATTAACTGCCCTGAAACAGGAGTGATTACTGACACGCACTCGGACAAGTACAAGAGCAACTTCATCTTAAGTGTAAGTGATCCAGCTAATAGACCATAGTATGTAGTTATCTGATAGAGACAGCCACCAAATCAGACTCCAGTCGCTCAGTCATGCAGACAATCAAAGGACACCTGAGTAATATAAAACAAATATTGGTATTGATCTGCAGTCTTTAATTTCCTCCCACCTCTAATAATGTTGAAAACCAAACAGAGCTTCGGGCCTTCCACTATTTACCATCTTGCACAGATTACTGCATCAATTCTAGTCGAAGAAGATCTATTGATGAATTCCTTTGTGTTTGTTTAAGCCTGTTATTTTGTCGAGTGCCCTTATTAAATACTGCACTCAGTTTTAAGTGTTTGTATAGTTTGTTCCACCCCTCCCCCTCTGCTGATTTCATGCCTGTAGTATAACTGTATGTACTGCTTGATAGAAAGAATGTGCTGGGAGAAGGATGGAGGCAGTCACTCGACAGGATAATCTGATATTCTGCTTTCTCCTTTTTTCCCTCTGGTTCTTTCACCATCTTGGGCTCAGTCAGTAGGGGATGTAACTAGGAAGGGGAGGTGGTCAGCATCACATGATCTCCCATTGGTAGTTCAGCACCGCCCCCCTTTTGCGGGATGGGGGCTGTCACATTCGTCTTTGTCACGGAGCGGCGTGCCACCCATTCATCAGGCCTGCCAGCAATGCCATCCCTTTCCTCTGTGTGCCCGGAGACTGGGCACGTCCGGGCCTTACTGCATCGCAGATACACACGGAGAGCAACACACAGACACTCTGATGGATTCATTTATTAGGCCTTTCATTACCCAGGGGGCCAATGGTGAATCGCAATGCACTGAATGCCACAGCTATGCTGTTGCCCTCTAGGCCTGCTGTTATCATGGAAAGGCTTTAAGAGGACAGAATAATCTTCCGAACAGTGTCTCATTAGACACTGGAATCCATATGGATGTTCACACTGAATGAGTAATGTCTCATGTAAAACACAGACACAAAATATAATTTCTTTAATTCTATACACCTACACTGCAACAAATCACCTTACCTATCCTCCTTGGCTCACCTGGACAATGATTCTACTCACATTTTATCAGACAACATGCTGGTGAAAACTCTTTTCTGGCCGGGTTTGCACAATTTCCATGGCTTTATGAACCTTGTTTTCAAAAGCCAACTCAGAATCAGTTCTTTTGTGCATGACAGCCTGCACATTCTGAAGCAATTGGGGAGAAACCAACCACCGGGTAGATGTGTGAGGATAGAGTTCAATACTGCCTGCAAAACTTAGTATTATTGATTACCCGGGATGGTGAATTCAATATAGTCTAAAGAAGTTAGAATTGTGGATCTACAAGCCAAGCAATTCAATAGTGTTCATCCCATGCAGTGGCGAGGATCTGGGCACTGTCTGATTCAATCCCAGAAGCCGTGGAGAAGGCTATCAGGGATGGAGGAGCCAACAAATGCAATACGCTGCAGCTTCAGAAAGGATCTTTGGAGTCAACAAATTTAATAGAGCCACTTTATCCCCTCATATGTTCGTGCAACTAGATTTAGTGTGTGGAGGTTTCCCCTGTGAAGCTCCTAGGAGCCGGAGAGTTTATCCTAAATAAACTGTCGTCTTTATTGCATCTTTCTCCAAGTCCAAGCCAAGCCCTGGTTTAATTATGACAAATCCACCGCATGTGTTCACTGTGTTTGCCAGTAATGAAGAATGCTTAAAAGAAAATTGCTCAAAGCAACTTCTGTCAACAACAATGGCAGAGGGGAGTCATCAATGCCTATCTGTAAAATATTTAAGTTTTACTCTGGGTGTAAACACTGAACTCCTTGTGTCTGATTCTACTCAGAGGGAGAATAGGCAGATGGGTACCGCTGTCACAACGATAAAGAGGTTTTCATTCGAGGAGAGAGATGCTCATTTGAGAACCACAGCTGAAATTCAAAATAATCTAATCCTGCGAGACCATGTACAACACAGGCACAGCCACAATAGCGACAAGACTCTCATCTCACCCTGGACATTTACAATCAAGGCCAAATTAAGTGTGGCATAAATTAGCCACAGATAACATAAACTAGCGCACAGGGGATGGACGAGGGATATGATGTACACCACTCAAGAGGATACGATACATTTCTTTTCAATTAAGAGTTTGAACGGCGTCAAAGCCTAGCCTTAATATTGCTCATAATAAAAGAACTCATTTAAATATCTGCTCCATTCTCTCAAGATATTAGGATGAGCAATCACTAGTTAAAAATGAAAGAGAAGAAAAGGAACAAGATAAGCATTTCTAATTGGTGCCATGTTTGTTTCCTAATATGTGACCCGCAACACTAAAATTATGTAGTTTGAAAACAAAAAAAAAAAAAGAAACTGGAAAGGCATTAATGTGTGTGCTAGGAGGAGGCAGAGGCGTGCTAGGAATGCTCAAATACAAATTTAGCTGCGAGGAACCCTGAATAACACAGGCACTGGTTGTAATCCCAACACTATGCTGCACTGTCAAGCAGCTAATAAAAATAGGCTGGTGGCAGATCAAGTCTGTGATTCAAATACACTGAAAGCCTTTCTTAACTGAACTGCAAAAATCCCATTCTGGCTCATTTTCAGACTATTTATTCTCTTCTTTTTTTACTCTCCCTTCCTGCTTTCTTATTGTTCTCTAGGTCTCTCACTCCTCTCTCACTCTTGCTCCCTATCTCCCCTCTCACAGTATCATTGCTAAATCTATTTGGAGCCGCCGCTGGGAGCAATTGAGCAGAAATGGGTTTGTGCACATCTTGAAAACTGTGTCTGTCATAAAAACACAAAGGTTCAGCTCAAAGAACTGGTTAAATATCCATGTGTCTGGCCACTGTTAGCCTGCAGGTGTCCTCAGCTAGGGCAACTGTTGACTTGGAACAACATCAGAGCAACGCACCCACTGTACTGTAGCTTTGCTTTAGCAATGTGTGTACCGCAAAAATCAATTCTCTCTCTATCCAGGATTGCTCTGTGTGCTATACAGGCTATTACACAACTTGACCATATTGAAAGAGAGCTAGGATGACCAGCATGTACAAATGTACTGCTATCACAATAACAATGCCTCAATGCCACAGCAGTACAGCTGTGCCTAGAGAGACATAACACTCTCTGCTTTTGACGAATCAAATTGGGGGGATGACACCATGTGACAGCGCTGCCTCCATTTGTTGGAGTGAGATAATATGACTTCAGCTAAAGCCCCCTGAACCTCAAAGAGCACGTTCATCTCCATGACTTTGAATTCATTACCCATCAAAGATAAGTCTCCTTTTCACACGCGGAGCTCTATTTGTCAGTGTCACCACACAAAGGAGAGGGGCAACTTATTCATGCCAAACATGCCTCCAGTTTCAAATTTTGGTCACCCCTTTGAGCACTGTTTTTTAATTAAAGAGGTTCCCTTTCTTCTCTCTTTTTTTTTTAGCAGGAATGTCTCTTTGATACAACTTTCCTCAGCTTGAAATAGTCACGATAACATATCTTTCAATTACAGTTTTATTGTGACTACCATCCGGTTGCCATTCAACCCTTCTCTCCTCCTCAAGCTACCGCGTACCTGCAAAGAGGAAAAGTGACACATGGGTCTGCATAGAAACAGCGCTGATTTTCACCCATCACACACTGGCAGGAGCAAGGGACCAGTGGCTTTTATCTGCAAGCTGAGGGAAGACGCACCGCCTGGAGAGAATCTGTGGGGTGGCGGCGGATAGAGGGAGGGACCGTTGATGACTGGAACGGGGTGCAATGTGAGGGAACGGAGCTGACCCAACTCCCTTCATCCCTTACCTCGGCTGCGTCCCTCTTCACATTGACAGGCGGGCAGATTGAGGGCTAAGATTAGCAGCCACTTTCTCACAGAAGGCCAGGGAGATACAGTATTGAGAATGAATGGCCACGTCATGTTGTCAATGTTGTAACCTTGGCAACAGACAGAGTACTAATTTAGTCCCCCCACTGGCCACAGAGATGGTTGGCAAGATGAACTGAATCTTCTTCACTTACAGTCAGTATTGTTCACACACACACACACACACACACACACACACACACACACACACACACACACACACACACACACACACACACACACGATGTACATACAAAAAAGTGTACAGCCATGTCACATATCTTCAATTGTCAACCCTCTCAATCAATACTTTTAGTGCATTTACATGTTAGGCATGTCAGGAGTTATAGCCAAATTGAAGTAAAATATGTAACAGACAGTGGCAATTCAGAAAGTGTAATCGATTCATGAACATCTCATTAATATAATTACAGCTCAACTTCATGGGTGAGTTGCTTTAAGCCATGGTGGTTTGGAATTTAATGGCTCCTGTGCTTCTCAACTAATCAAACTGCTAAAGCCAGTAAACACAAATACAAAACATAGGGCATCAAAATAAAAAAAAAGCACCTGAAGCAATGGCTGTCAGTCTGTTCTCAGCATCACTGTCAAATTCTAAAAGTGTTTTCCTCACTTTGAACGTGGATGGGATCTAATACATCACAATGACTGTGTTTTCCTGTTTACTTACAGATCCAAATCATTGCTCAACAAATCAGGACAACACGCTGCGACAGACAAGCCTTTGATGTCATACATGCTGGCAATTTGGCAAACCTGTCAAGACCATATTTGGTACACAAAAACTATCGTGGATCCAATAGCAGAGTAACTGACTTGTAAATTATTTTGAATTGTTGGCTCAATCCCCACAAACGGACATAAAAAAAAAAAAAGGACATAGACCTAAACAAGCTAAACATGGCAGACTGGGCAGGATCTCCTCATCAATGGCAAACCGGCATAAAAAGTAATAATTCCTCATTAGCTTTTTTCCCTGTGATTGTTTTGCAAGCAGAGTGAAGTCAAAGCTGTATTAAAATCTAATCTTCAAACACCAACCTGGCTTCGACTGATCAGCCACTGGCTATTCATCACTGCCATTACCTCACCACATATTTTTGCCCTCCTCCTCCTCCACTGCTGCTGCTGCTGGCAAGCCCTCCTCCCTCTCTTTCTCCATCTGACTGACCTCACCTCTCTCCCTCCATCACGACTTCATTCTTTGATTTACAGCCTCCCGTTCAGCCCATTCTTTGCTCTTTTCCTCGCACCTTTCCACAATTCATTCATTATTTTCTTCCACCCAGTTCCTATTTTTTCTGTCTCCACCCCAGAATGCATTCACCCTACTCTCATCTCTTTTTCCATTAACTCTTTGCCATTATAATTCGGTTTAATGCATATGGGCCTAACGACTGTCTTCCACATTGTCACAGCGGCCTTGAGGCTTCTCACTCATAGTGTTTGGGAGGCTGGTACAGACATGCTGTATAGCAAGAACAGCATGTTTGGGGTTAAAGGGGTCATTTGAAATGGATTCCCACTGTTTTATGACTATGACAGGCACAGCACTGTAACATTCAAGTAGATAGGATGTATGGCAATCGTATTACACTGCATTACTTTAAGCTAAATGTAATAAACCGGCAATTAAAAGTACAATTATAGTCTATTCAAAACATGTTTGCAAGTTCACCAAGAGCATCCACTAAAGGTCATAACAGGCCCTTCAACTGAACATACACATTATGCCACCATCATGAGCAATGATTAATACAAAGACCGTTTACACCAATTAATCCTCTCAACTGGTTGGGACCACATACTACTACAAGTAGTATTGTAGTCAGAGCAACCAAACTGAACACCATACTTAAAAAAATATTACCAAATAGAAAAATGCAAGTCCCTGTACTGAACCTTGAAACATAAACAAGTCTGTGTTTCAAGGTTCTCTCCAGCAGACACCTGAACCAAAATCGCAAAACAGAGTTTTCAGAGTTATCAGTCTCTTGGGTTGAGTTATCAATCACAAACAGCAGAAAACAATGTTGTTAAAAAAAGTGGAAACGTTTCAGAGTTGTATAAATTTCCGGAAACATCATCCATTAGAGCATAGGTGTCAAACTCTGGCCCGTGGGCCAAATTTGGCCCGCAGTGTAATTATATTTGGCCCGCGAGGCAATGCCAAATGACTACTAGAGCTGGCCCACCAGTATTAGCGCATGTACCACTAATACTACAAATCCCAGAATGCTCTACTGGTGTTTTGGCGCGTCGATCAGGACAGGACCCGTAAACACACTCTCCTCTATTGACAGTAGTCATAGCAATTTTTTCATAGAAGATTTTTTCAATAAATTTCAATGTTGGCCCGCGACTTTGTCCAAGTTTTAAATTTTGGCCCACTGTGTATTTGAGTTTGACTCCCCTGCATTAGAGCATACGTTAATCTGGAAACAGTTAAGTATAGTTCATGAACATAGCTTTACTAGTCTTACTGGCTCACTGGCTGCTGTTTACAATAAACGCATGGTTGTACACAGAGGCAGTTTTCATTCTCCTGTCTTGATGGCTCCATAAAAACATCTCTTTTCTTTTCTCTCCTGTGTTTTGTATTTTTAATTTTGCCCAGTCCTTGTGCACACCCCCAGCAGGGTTTCCCACTTTTTTCCTTTTTGAAAAAGTAAAAATAGCACCACTTCAGGGCAGTTGAGCCGCGAGTGTTTTTCCTTTCCTTTCTTTCGGCAACTGGAAATGCTCAGAGACAGGCTGACTGCTGAATCTGGAGGATTAGGGAGACGGCTCTTTGATCAGGGCTGGGTGAGCTCTGAGATCTCTTTGGTTCTCTTTCTCTCCCCCACATTCCTCTCTCTTCCCCTTTTTACCTTACACTTGCTCTCATTTATCAGTCCTATTCTTCCCCCCTTTTATTTCATGTCTGCTAGGGTATCAGAAGACATGGCCACACTTTGCCCAGCGGCTGGTACCCAGTGGCTCCCTGACTGGAGGTGGCAGTGTTACACAGCTGAGACAAACAGATGCACTGGGGATGGTATCACAGGAGAGTAAGCACTGGTGAGAGGGAAGCAGGGGATCAGGACAGCACATGAGCTACACGCTTCTGTACAGATGACATGGGGAATAAGTAATCCCTGGCCCCTTCTGGTCTGACTCAGCAGTCATTTCTCCCCCACAGGAGATAAGTTTAATGGAACTGCAGCATTAAAAGTGCCGCATCGCCACAGTTGGGTAAAACTCACAATATGCCTCTTTCTGTTAAAACACGGATTTGTTTGTTGTTTTTACCTACCGAGGGGCATGTGTTGTAGGCAGCTGCCCTCCTTTTCATATACTTTAGAAAAAGCTGGAAGGACTTCTGAGCATAGCAGAGTTGACTGCTGGGATGAGGTAGGTGCAGGGATTCTTTTATCAAACCTGTTCTTGATTTGTCTCGTGGATGAGGTGTGGGGATTAATAGCCATTGCTACGTAACAACATGGAGCTGAGGAGCCATGAGCAGTTACACAGACAGCAGCACATCTGTGTGCCGATGAAATATTCAGCACTAAGACAGCTCTCCAGAGGAGAGCAAGCTACAACTCCTCCACCAACGTTAATGATTTATCAATAACTCTATCCTCCTGCAGTCTGCCTGGGATGCTGAGCGCACCTCATTAAAAACACCTGCCTAACATGGGGAGGAGCCCGACATCAAAAATAGATCTATCCAAAATGTGGGAGTGGGCGGGGGAGGGCTGGACTTACCCAAGCAGCAGTTTTACCGCCGGAGATAGAAAGCTTTAGCAGACCCCCAGCACCTAACCACCCACTACCACATGCCAACCACAAACACAGCTCAAAGTGATGCAGGAGTTGCAGCCACAGAACACAGTATAATGCCAGTGTTTCCACCAGTTCACTACATCTATACAGTTTCTTGACTTGACTACAGACTTGAGCATACTGAGCCTTGGTAAAGTGCTAAAGAGCTCTCACATTCTCATAACAAATACCTCCCTCTGGCAAAGTTGTGTTTTACCACAAAAAGGTGGTGTTTAAATAATCTGTTGACAGTTGCCTATAAAAACATTTAGTTTTGGAAGTTTCATAAGCAGAGAATGTGTAATTATTTGCTCAACTAGACCATGGCACAGTGATTACTCCAATATCCCAGGTAATGGTCCAAAAATTTTCTAAAACAATTTCTTATGCAAAGCTAAGCTGCAACTGCACGGTAAAAGTAACTCCCTCACAACTGACAGCCGCGTCCGTCTGCATAGGCAGTGGCTTTAGACTAGAACAGTGTCCAAGGGAGGTAATGGAAATGAGGAGGTAGTTGGTTTACTGTGACTGTGAATGTTGAAACTATAAAACCAGTGGGTCGATTCGTACAGAGAACAAAGGGAGGGGCAAGCACAAAAAGTTCATAACCATAGAAGAAGCCTATTAACCTTGGTTGGTACTTTAAATGTCATTATTTTTAGCTGACACAACAAAAAGGCCTGCGAGAGCTGTTCTCTTAGCGATGCGCCATGTAAATCACTTTTGCAAAAAGAAAATTACTTCCCGGGGCCCAGTGTTATTAATCTAAATTCTCTGGTTAGTCAAATTGTTGCACATAATAAATATGGAGCAGCTCGTGATGCTTATCTGCTGTGACATCCCATTCTCACCAAAACATTTTTTTCCTCATTTTCTCTTTATTCATGTCTCAATGGCGTTCTTGAAAGAGACAGCTCTACTAAACAGCACTAACACTTGAGTAGTAAGACGGGTGGGGTGGGGGTGGGGGTTTGAAAAAGGAGGGGGCAGGGGGCAATGCTGGGAAGACACACTCTCTCTCATTCATCTGCCTAGCTTATATGATGCCTGTCTTGGCTGGCTTCTCTCTCTTGCATGTCTTCATCTATTCTCTATTCCGGACTGTCTGGCTTGATGACACACACACACACACACATACACACACACGCACACACACACACACACACTAACATTTGAGCTCCCCTACCCTCTAGCTGGCAGCTGCAGATCTGCTTGCCAATATAGAGTGGACCAGATAACTCACTACGCTGTCATATTAGAATAAGCAGCCTTGACAGAGAGATCATTTGCATGCACCACATCACCAAATACCAAGTCGTCTGCTGTTTTGCACAGAGGCCATACCATCAGACTGGAGACAGTGAGACACAGAGACAGGGAAGGGGGGTAAAGGTGAGAGAAAGGGAGGCAGAAGCAACGCAAGACACAGAGAGAATCACTGAACACTGCAGTTATTATGCTAGAATATAAAAACTGTATACAAGACAGTATAGCCGCCCCTTGTGGTAATGTCTCCATGCATGCTAAGACTGTTGTTGGTGCTGCATGGTGATTCACTGGCTATGCGACTGGTGGGAATGTGGCTGGGATTCCTTTGGGCTGTCTCGATGACGTGTACTGTATGTACACACATACGTGTGTGTGTGTGCATGTGTGTCCTGATTATGCAGGTATAATTGTGGGGAGATGGGAAAAGCAGAGCCTCAAGGTCAGGGTGGTGTGGCTCATCAGCTCTAGCCTCTATGACTTTAATTAACTCCTCTGAGGGGCTTAGGAAAAGGCCCTTGTTAAAAATTCACCACAATGGAGTCGACAACCATTGTATGAAAGGGAAGGGCAACATGCACGTTGCTAAAAATAACTCCTCTAAGCACAGCACATGACTACTAAGATGGGCTCTTATGTAATTTCACTGGCTAGGAAACTAGACCAAGTTCAGTTCATGTTAACTTTTGTATTACTTCTGACCCTTTTCCTAGTGAAAAACTGCTGCTCTCTAACTCTAAATTGTGCTCAGTTTCTCTAGGTCTATATAAGACAAGTTAAGTACAGAGTTGTGCTACATTCATCAGAGTCCCCTGAGATACAGGAGTAGACAAGGGCTACAGCGTTCTGAGCCCACCAATGTGTGGAGGACTTTCAGAATCTAGAAGTATGACATAAAACGTAATGCTAGCTCAGCACAGCTGCCTCAGAGGGGCCTAACCCTGTGGAGAGAAGGACAGGACACAGGGGCTGTTTGACAGGTATGGAGAGAAAAGTACGCTACTGTGAGATACAAAAAGCCATTCGGCGTACAAACATGCTCTGGATGCCTGTGAAATTTGTTGTAGGGTTAGGACGTCTGCACTGCTTGCGTATCAAGTGATATGACAACCTTATCAGCACTAGGATCCTACATTAGCAAACTATTATCTTCAAACTACTGTGGAACAATAGTGGTTATTACAAGTAAGATTTGGGTATGTGGGGTACTCTCTCTGGCTTGGAGCTGTGAAAAGCCACGTTTCCATCCCCCAGTCACAATTTGACAATATATTTATCAGAATCCAATCATTTACTTGTGATGTTTGGGCCACAATCTTTATCAAATCTAAGAAACCTCACCTCCAAAATTCAATAATAATAAACAAAACAAATAAACTTTTAATGATTTTTATTTAAACTCTTAATGTATTATTACTGCTGTTTTTTTTACTTTGGAATGCACCGGGTGCTTGGTGGATGGATCCCCTTCTGTGTTTGCACAATATGATGTTTCTGCAAGCTGTTAATATGTCTTCAGTATTGCTGAGAAAGTTTACACTACATTGTACTTAAATATATTGATTATTATTACAACTAACTGGGAGAGACAGAGCCTTAGTTCTCCAGAAGTACAGTATAAATGAGCTGTCGGTGTTAGCTACTACCTGCTATTACACTAGTCCAGTCAGTCTAAATGAATAAAATTGATAAACAGCCATAATGTCATGTGCATACAAACACAAAAAGATATACTGTCAGTCACAGACATCACTAATGGCTGTGTTATACAGTTAACCACTGAAGTGACCGTCACCATAATAAAAAACAAGCCAATCTAATGGATGGCAGCATAGATGTCAAGAAGCAACCACAACTGTTGCTTTATGCGGCCATCATGGTGTTGTTTCCTCAATGAAATGTGTTGCTGAGGGTGTTAAAGGACAGATCTGTATCACATTGTTTGCAGATCAATTTGAGAACTTTAATTAGCCAGAGGGTCAGGCCAGCCAAGGCAGCAGGCCCAGGTAAAGCTCATCAGCGAGGGGGCTTACAGGTGCCTTCGGCCCTAATCTCTCCGCCCATCTCGCTGAAATTAAACCAGCAAATGGGAAATTGATTTCTAGCCCCCCTGTCCATGGCAATATCTCCTTTTGTCTTAAGGACATTAGGTAGGCTTGCACTTGCCTAAGCTGTTCTTTAAAACGTTCATTATTGGCACGGAGAGCTGGACTGGCAGGCAGCCAGAGCAACCACCGGGAGGATGAAGAGGAGACGAGATCTCTGACCTGCTGGCTTTTTGTGGCTACAGGTCATTCATGCAACAATCTTCAAAACAAGATGAGTGGAGAGACTGAGTTTGACCTCTCTACTCTACCTCCAACCTGAGCTGCTGCTGATATGGCATCCGATGCAACGTTGAGGAGATTAGACCACTCCAACAGATCTGGGCAACAACAAGTTCTAAGCTCAAGGAAAAAGCCCCATGAGCTCACCAGCTTGAAGGGAACACAAGCACTGCAACGCCAACCCATGGGTAGAACGACAAAGAAAAACAGGAGTGAGTCAGCAGATTCTTTGAACGCACAAAACGATGAAGTTGTGGCTACTAATATCACATAGAATCAAATGGAGTCTAATTCATTTCCCTCCCTGCATGTCACTTCCCTAAGATCGCAGTTTCTGTTGTGAGGTGTTGATGTTTTCCACTTTATGGCAGGATGCTATTTGTCATTCTAATGAACTTCTCGGTGGGAAAAAAAAAGATCCCAGGGAACATTTCTCATGATGTCAGGGAGCAGAGAATGTAAAATGTGCAACACAGTTAATTCAAGTGGGCCTGCCCTGCAGGCAGGAGGCCTGCCTGTGTATCAGTTCTTAACAAGGACAATTCATGCCAAATTAAGGCAGGGAATACAGAATTTAGGAACAAGTCCAGAATACTGTGTTGGAGAGCCTGTTCTCTTCATTTGGGAAAATCTGACAGACAGCACTGACAGCACAAGCCTGTGTCATTAACCGGCTTTGGTTTATCTGGGGAATATACCAACAAAGTGATGGTAAGGTATACAGTGTACCCTTATATATTATGTATCAGGAAGCAGTCTCATAGTCCTGCTGCCCCATTATTCAAAAGCCAAAGACAACCAAAGTGCCCATAGCTAATGTTGCTGTGAGAGTGGTACAGAGTGTGTTCTGCAGCGTAGAGGGGACGAAGGAGCTAGCCGGTCTGTTGTGCGCACGTGATAAATCTGCTGGTATGCCAGCGCTCTTTTCTCATTTGTTAGGCAGCCATGTGTGAAAATGTTAATGAAGGCCCATATAATCTAGGAAATTCTCACCATTAGAATTTCCTTCACGTAGTCAGGCTTTCTGCTTACACACTGACTATTGTGTGCATCAATCCTTCCACTGTCGTACTAATAATAGACCTAATTGCCTCAGTCAGCCCACAAGCTTTCTCTGCCCCTCTATGCATCTCAAAAAGGAGTAGAGGACTGTCTTATGACAGGTCCATGGCATAGAACAAGGAGTAAATCAGGCTATATATAACAAGAAGACACAAATACCAATGGCACTCTGCATGGTGTCCGTCATCTACCTAGTCTCCATAATATTATTTCATAAATTTTTAAGCATCCAGATGCCAAAATATTTGCCATGGCTCAGCCAAGCTGTGCAATGCCTCATCCCCTCTATCTCATCCATTATAAATAATATGGGATACAGTAAAACTGAGCTTTGTGGTATGATGTCTCCTTTGACCTACGCTATTTGCAGTAGTTGTTTTGTTGGCGAGAAATCTTTGTGAGATCTAAATAGTAAAGTACTGTACCTTGCTTAACAATGCCTGGCTATTATTTTACTTCACCCCACCCTTGTACACATAATGTGAAAATATGTAGATCCCTTTTGAATTTCCTGCTTGAATTAGCATTCAGTGAATCTGAGTGCCTTCCCCCCCCTCCACTCAAAGAGGCAGAATTGCGTAATTACTCTAAAAGGAGAGGGAGAGGTGAAGGTTTGGCAGTCTTAATCTCCCAGAGTAGAGCCTCTTTAAGGGAGTGGTGACTGCAGGGCCAAAACATCCATAAACCTGCAGGGAACAGCTAACGCATCAGTGCATGTTGGTCCTGTAGTACAGCAGGGCAGCCAAGATGGGCAAAAACAATAAATGCATCCAGCATTTCCAAAGCCAGGGTCAGAGTAGAAAAGCAAAAGTTGGCAATTACTGTTGAACCCAGCTGCACAAGATTAACATTTAAAAGATGTCCTGCACTCTAAACGTCTTGAGGGACAGGTGCATATTAAAAGACGCTCTCAGGACAAACGATAAGAAAGGAAATGTCCGGGACACTGTGCAAAGATGAAAAAAAAAAAAAGATTTATTCCTCCATATATATAAGAGCTCACTCTATTAGTAAGCAGAAGAATACTGTACACTATGAGAGCAGAATCTCTGAATACAAATGCCATCTAAGGATCAGATGATAAAGTTTAATTGTTTAACAGTTTGGTGAAAAATAAGAAAAAAGTCACTGAAAAGTATTTTTCATAGATTTGACTATGTTTTATTCACAGCTTGCTCAAAAGCCTCATCTCACCCTTACATAGAATAACCTTGTTGTTGAAAGCTAGTTTTTATACCATCTGTCTTTTCTTTCAAATCTTTGTACATTGGGAGATTCTTCTTAATCTGTACAATTGGCTCTAAGGTAAACCCTTTTAAGAGGTAAAGGATCAAAGCCTATGACTAACCAAAGTTGTTTTACAGTGTCTCTTTCTTTTTGTCACTGAATAGGAGCTGAACTTTCTATTTGCAATATTCCAGTGTCAAAATCATTTAAAGAGCACATGTAATTCATCAACATTACCACTGAAGCAGCAGAGGAGTTAATTAGTATAATAAAATACTACAGTCACTATAGTCTAACTCACAGCGTTCTAGCTATGAAGAACTGGCTCGAGGATTAAAAATAAATAGTTTCTTCAATAAGGTAAAATGACCAGTGTTTTGACTAAAATGCCTACTCCAAGTTAAAACTGTCAAACTTAACATATAAGAAGCCATGCCACTGATAAAATTAATAGGCAATGAGTTTTCATCCCAGGGCTACAAGCACTGTAGCAATGTAATACTTCTAAACTGGCATCAATAAGAAATTCTGCATATAGAAAGATCTACAGTAGGTTCTATAATTAAATTATTCATCATAAAAATTTTCCTAATAGCTTTATTATTATTATTATTATTATATTTCCTTTGTCTATTTAAACTTTTTTATTCACCTTTTGTAAGATTGCCCTATTAGTCCAACTATAAATAAAATGATACACATTATAGAGCTCCTCTTTTTTATTTGGAGTTATTATTAAATTACAATAATCTACCCCTTCAAAAATATGTTATAATTTTAAGTACATTTAATCAGCCAAGTGCTGCGTGCTGGTGCTCACTAATCGCGTAACCTCTGGCGTGAAATGAGGACGCTAATCTTTTGGGTTGGAGACCTGAGGAAAAATATTTGCGATCAAAATGTAGTTTTGATCATAAAATGTTGCAGTAGCAAGCTTCAGACAGCATGTGGGACTTTTTTCTTATCATTTGCTCCTCAGCCAAACACAACCATCACACCCAAATTGCTTGTACTGTGTTGGATGTTTAGAATGTGTACGTGTGTGTGTACATTTGCACACATTCACAGACTCTCAATTTGTCTCTCTCTCTCCTTTCCTCTCTCTCTCTCGCTCTCTCACACACACACACACACACACACACACACACACACACACACACACACACACACACACACACACACACACACACACACATAAACACACTTTCATACCCTATGGGCTCATTTTGGAATTTTGGAAAGGAGACTCCCACTGCAGCCACAGAGAGAGGAGCAGGTGTGCTAACCCCGGGGTCCGGAAGCCTTCCAATTAAGACACATAGAACCAAAAACATTCCTCCACACTGACCTCGCCGGCAAACATGAATTACATTCACTTGGATGGAAACACACAGACCTCTGAGTGTTTCTCTGAGCAGTCCCTCCTGCTGCTCCATCCAGCCTAGTTTTAAATCTATTTACATGAGCTGTGTAATAGCCCGATAGCCTGGGTCCAGCTGTTAAGTGACAAAGATGTAGAGTTTTGTTAGCAAATTACACCATGCACTGGGTGTGTATACAGTAGACGTGTCTGTCTCTCAGTGTGTCCTGGTTTGTGTTTGTACATGTGCACATGTATTCAGTGTTATTCTCACTATAGCCTGCAAAGACTATGTTTATTGTTTCAGTTTTAGGATCGGAAGATCACGCTGCCTTCATAAAATTGGAGGTGAGAGTTGAGCACCTGCTGAGCTAAGATACCATTTGCTGCTTTACTGATGCTGAGCTGAGCTCATGCTTTACTGAACACACCCCATCCAACCAAAATTATTAACTATCATCAGCATCATTCTACTGTTTTGCAACATTTTCTCAGAACTATGAATAGTTATGAGAGTGGGCCAAATAAGATTCCCAACCATTTAAACAAATGGATAACACTGATACCACTGTGAGCTGTGTCAGTCGTGAAGGAAGGATAGAGGCAGAACAGTGTGAAAGGAAAGTGAACTTTGATCTAATTTTTGCAGCCTTATCAACTTTATCAAAGGCATTTGTCTCATAAAATCAGGAGACTTGTTGAACATCTCCAAAATGCTCTTTTGTCTGTGCTTGAGTGACACTGGCTTCTGAAAAGTTAATTGCTTCTCGTAGTAATAAAAGGCCAGACTCAAGGCTGTGATTGACATAAATAGAGGTGCTCGCCCCACACACTGAGGTTTTCCACTATGTCCATCCTTGCTGCCAGGTCAGTTTCAGACAATTGTGATTTATTATTAATGACATTCAGGGCACTTCCTGTGACATTCCTTTTATTGGGTCTTGTGCCTTTATGTGGTCCATCTAAGAGAGACGCTTGTCCGCCCATGGTCAGCTTTATGACCTGAGCGGGAATAAATTTTCCAATGTCACAGCCACAGCCAACAACGACTTGTTTGATGCTAAAGAGCAAATGATTCATTCTACAGTTGTGCATGAGAATTTACTTTTAAGCAACAACAATACAAGCAGCTGTGCAATAAATCTCTTGTACCTCCATCCACACACAGTATAAGACTTTACACATAATCAGGGACACGGAGTTTGACATAGCCCTTTGCTAATGTAGAATGCTGTGGAAAGAAAGTAGAGGTTAGAATGTTTCAAAGATAGAAATAAAAAAGCTCAACTGAGAGAGGTTCAGGAAAACTTTACTAGTAGTTCAGGCCAAATGGTGATGCCTGATTTGTATTCACAGCTCATTCCACAAATTCTCCCCTAGCAGCTTTGGGGTTAGGAGATTCATAAAGTTTAGGAGAAGCATATTCATTGGGTAGTGCTCCAGAGGTGTGTATGGGGAATGTACCGGAAAAGCAGAACCTACAACGGCTCAGCAGGGTTTTTTTTTGTAGACACCCTTGGAAGTGTGTGCCAGGCCTGAAGGTCAGCCTGCCTCCTCATCAGTCCTTTTGTGTGGGCTTCACAACGCACAAAGCAGCTGGAGGCTTGAGACCTGGGGTGCAGGGCACCCCGTCATTGACCACCACTCCCTGCCTAATTACCTCCCTGCCCTGGCCCTGTGTTCATCCAGCCCTCTCCGGTAAGTAAGGCTGGGCTGCTGAGATGGCTGGGAGCCTAGCCTCATTAGATCCTACAGAGTCACTCTGACTGAAGCAACGTGCACACACTACTAGACATCGCCGTACACTAATGGGCTAGGAGGAAAGCATAAGCAGACAATAAAACGCATAAGGAAATACATCACAGAAGCACACATCTACTGTAAGTGTTCACCCAAGACATATTAGTCTTTTGAAACCGTACTTATGGTGAATGTGCAATATGGAAATTAACTGGGTTTTTTTTCAACCCAGGTGTCATGGTAGTGATTCATCCACAGTGCACCTACGTGGTTAGTCCTCTAATGGGTCCACTAAGCACATACACTTATATACGAACCAGCACTCCACCCCCTCCTGTAACTTGCTTTGATTCCCACCCATGTCAGCAGAGTTTCTCTGTCAGCGTCTTCCCCGCCGCGACTGAGATGGAAAAAGCTACTTTACTTAGGGGTCTTATTTGTTTGCCTGTTTGTTTCTCACTGTTCACTTTCATCTTTATCTTATATGACTGCCCCCTTCTCCTTACCAAACTCCCCAAAGAGACAGGAATGGGCTGGGGGTGGGAAGGGGTGTAAGAACAAGACAGAGGAGGGCTCTTTTGAAGGAGAACGAGGAGAATTGAATATGGCCGGTGTTGTGAAGGAGGCGAGATGAAGAAAGCCAATCTGACTGTGAGGGCAGAAGAGTGGGAGAACGAGAGAGAAGGAAATGGAAAAGAAAGCGAGAGAAAATTCTGTTGGAGCCTCTTCGCCTATGAAGGAGGGAAATTAAGAGTAACAGTGTAAAGTACTATGTGAAGTATGACTTTGATAGAATAATCCTTACCCAGGGAACAATCTCCACCATGCTCAGACTGCCAGGCTGTCGGTGCAGGCAGAGGCCACAGGGAGGTGCTGTGACAGAGGGGGCTTTGACAGTAAAGTTCCTCTCACCAGCAGCACTGCTCATCAAGCAGTGTGCACTCCAGAGCACAAGCTGTTTTCTCACAGAGGTAGAACTATAACGACACAAGTAGGTCCTATAAAAAACTTTTCACTCACGTAACAAGAATGGATGGCAGGAGAAGTTTCAAACAGGCCTTGTTTTACCACCTTTTTTGATATTCCTACCTCAGGCTGTTACGATCTAACTATCTTCATGCAGATTTGCAATTAAGATTGTCCTCCTCTCATCAAGCTTCTTTGTTTTTCCATTCACAGTTTTTCGATGGTCTCTTGTTTGCCAATCCTCCAGACTGCGATTGTTATAATTGCATTGCACAAATGGAATCAAAAGGAGTGAGTCAAGTGAGAAAGAAAGAAGGGGACTGCACTGCACAAATCTTTTGATGTAAACTAAATGAGGAAATATCTACTCGTCACATTTGCACCTTCATCTTCTTTTCCCTTGTCAGGCACTGATGAGTGTCATTTATTTATTTGCTGGTTAATTTATTTAGCTGCTATACTCTGGGGCATCCACATGTTATAATAAAAAATGAGGTGATTTGTTTTCTCTCTCTCTCTCTCTCTCTCTCTTTCATCAGTACGCCGCCCCTGATGGTTTGGTCCATACAGCGACTGTAGGATGGGAGTCAGTATATTAATCAAGATGTTGACAAAGTAAAGCATCTTACATACTGCCATGTCCCACTGGTCTGCATCACAACCTATCCCAAAATCCACTTGTGTACTGGAGTCATTCTTTCCCTAAGAATCTGCAGAGTCCAGATTCCTTTCTATGTATACGATCCATGACAGCTCAAACTGCTTACAGGGGCCAGTTGCTGTCATGTGAAGTCAGTTCCCTAATCAAGTCCTTGACTTTGACCTTCAACCAGCTACTGCAAGGTTTAGTGTAGTAGCTGTGGGCTCTGCTTGTCAGGCCTGGCCTATAAAACGAGTTGGTAAAACTACCCGTCAACACGCCCTGTGGGCTGTTCTGGCCCCCTACTGAACTAAGATCAGCCTCCAAACAGCCACTGTGTGTGTGTCTCTGGAGAAAAATGAAATTCCTCAGAACTCGGCTGTGCAGTAAAAGAGCTCTCTTTCCCAAACTAACAAAAGTGAACTGAGTATTCTTAGCTATTCCTATTTCCACAATTCCTCTCCTCTTTCCACTGTTTCCTTTTCTATCTGGACCCCCCTGTTCCTTTTTTATACCTTCCTCATATGTCTTTTTTGACTGTGAACCTTTTCACTGTTTGCTGCATGGCCTTTTTCTTTCCCTCCCTCCCTCCCTCTCAACCGCTTTTTCGTTCAAGGCCTTTTGAGAGGGCCATTCTCCCCTTGACGTTTACAAATGAAATGAATGAAAACCACTGGTACGTGACTCCTTCACAGGGAGATGCTCCATTATACTGTGGTTTACTCAAACAGAAGCCTCCCTGTCATTGGCTATAAGCAGGGATACCAGACTCTGAAGGGTTACCCTAGATAGCAGAGAATGCAAGCATGTGGAATAATGGCAGGCTTAGAGAGAGAGAGAGAGAGAGAGAAAGAGCCTTGCACAATGTTTTTTAGCTGTTTGAAAATTGATTTATTCTTACCGATCCGACAAACCCCATGTATTCTCAACCAATGGATGAAAGATGAAAGGTATCATTTGTCAGAAACCCACTGGTCCACTCATGAGAGCAGAAATTGTTTGTGAACATGGATAAAAATCCCGTATGTACACACCACTGCGATGTGTCATCCAAGTTGCCTTTTCGCATCGAAACTGCAGCCACTACACTGAGAAATGGGGTGAACTTTTAGGGGCAAGGAACATGGTTACACTTTTTTGTCCCTCCCCTTCATATTCTTTAAATTGCGTTGCAGTCTTTCCTCCAAATACACCACTATATTAACCTGTAAAATGTTGTGACAGCATGGCATAATAGAGTGCCTGTACAAAGAATGTGTTCAACCTTTTCAATGTTGTGCAAAAGGAAGAACATCTCTATTTTCTTTCATCCTCAATCCCAGAATGGCTGTTATGTTTTCTCTCTCCCCTGAGGAGGAGTTAACAACCTTGAAGCTTTGTAAACATCGATGGTACGTGGAATAAAAAGTATAAAAGTAAGATTATCAAACGGATAGTTGATAGCAAACATCTGCTATGATAAGTTATCGTCATCTTTTATCTCTTCATCAATTCATACAGCAGTTTCCCCTGTTTGTGACTACACCCATTTTCAAGTTATCTTGATAAACATTTGTGTTTATCACGTTCTGGCAATTGTTTTGATGTAATTCACGATTTTCAGCACCTTAAATGAGATGACAATAGGAGGAAGTGTTCAAATTCTTGTACTGTTAATATTAGTGGAGAGACTAGGGAAGCCAAATTAGTAGGAAATAAAACAAGATGTCTTTGTGTAAGAGACGTCGCAGCAGATGCCAATCAGGCAATCTGAAAGACAGCTCTGAGTCCTGGGAGAGACGTAATGGAGTTCAATGTGAAGGCAAGGGCGCTCTCCTCAGTAGACAACAAAACAATAATACACTGAGCAGCGTGCTAAAATAAAACACAATCAATTCAAACAACACCGCTGTGCTGGGACCCCCCCTCCCCAAATCCAGAGGCTTCCAGCCTTTCAGAATCCTGCACAGAAAGCTGGGCCTCCTGCCTCCCTGAATCCCCCCCCACCCCCCTCGTTCACAACCAGCCTCACTTCCTCCCATCATAAATCTGGATAAATCCACAAACCACTGTCTGGCATGCTCCATCTGTCTCCCTCACTCATGTACAGCTAGAGAAAACCTCTCTGCATCCCTGCCTGTCAGCAGGCTGTCCTCCAGGCTCACTTAAAAAAAAAAGAAGAATGAAACAGAAAAAGTACTGGGACGGTTCACTGGGAAGACAGGATGACATTACATCACTAATGTTACTCATCACAGTAAAACAAACTTTCAAATACCAAAACTTTAATTTATATTTACTCACCCATGATGCAATGTGATAGAGTTGGGCAGACACTGAGAATGAATTCATTTAAAAAAAAAAAAAAAAATCATATTTCTGGTGTGAAGATTTTATAGTTCAAATAAACTTATGGGTCATTTATTTAGGATCATCTCACTGTTACACACAGATTTTTCTCAAACTGCATCCTGCTTCAATGTTTAATGAAACATCTCTCTGCATTGCTCTGCTACGCTGCCTAAATTTGACATTATGTGCGTTTAAAAATAGGACAGGCTACGTCGTTCAACTACAGGCAAAATGTCAGTTTCAATATTTCTGAGTGAGACTGTGGCAGTACAATAAAGCCTTAAATTTTATGAACAGTGTCAGAGATGTGCATGCGGTTGGAGTCACTACAACAGGCCATTGATAACCACCAAAAGGGAACACTGAAAAAGGGCACCCTGGAACCATGGCGGCGTACTAAAACACATAGGCACACATGCATACACACATACACACAAAACGTGCTCCAACAGACCACAGCTCAGCAGTCCAGACTGGGCTCATTGCATCCCACCCACCCCTTCCCACCACTACCACCAGGGTCCTGACCACACAGTGGGTCGACACCCAGCCACGGGAAGCCATGTGTTAGCATTCAGCAGAGTGAGAAACAACAACAGCAGTGGGCTCATATCATCATCCACCTCACAGCTCCCAGGGCCTGACATCTCCTCATGGTGCTATTGTTTCGCCTGAGTGCTGCTCTCTCGCCCTTTTCTCTCCACTACAGTGCTCAGGAAAAAGGCTGCACAGTCGGGGAGGTGGGAGCTTGTGTAGATAGCAGGGGACCCCATTCGCAGACAGACACTCAGCGGCAAACATCAAATGTGATTGGTCAAGGAAGGCAAAGGGGAGTTTGACAGGAAAATAATCTAACCATTCTGGCTGCCCTGAGCGTGTTATCATCTTTTTTTGTAAGACAACATATATCATAGTAGGATAAAACAGTGCATTTACCTGTTGATGACAGTGACAGTCCGGGAGGATCAGCATAAAACATAAAAAAGAAAGAAAATTGTTAGTTTAAGTATATTTAACGAGGCAACGTGTGTCATGCATGCAATTACATACAATAAAGAATACACTTAAATATACTATTTCCAAAGAGATTAAAAATAAATATTTTGAATGAAGAACGCATATTAAGCTTTATTCTTTGAAGTCTGTATTATTTTTTATCGGCTACCTAAGGAGATGAGTGAGAGAGCGTTGCAATGTTATTTTAGGTGAAATTGAATCTGGAGAGAATATGGGTGTCTGAACTTGCTCTAAGGATGTATATTTACATTAGACGGCCTCATGCTGTTTATGAAAAATATCTCATAATAAAGTAACTTCTGTGTTGACCTTGGTTTTTCTGGCCCAAGGAAACTGTCAAGACCACACTAAGGCTGGTTCAAGCCACCCACTTTACTGTATGAGACTGCTGACACATATTGATATATGCATGCACTTTCAACAAGTACACTCTTAGTCGTGTACAGAGTATAAATCATAAGGGCAGCACAGGCTAGGAGGTGAAATGTCACTGCAAAAAAATATGAAACAGAATAAAAATATAATAAAATAAACCTGCTTCCCACAATCCTAAAACCTCAATTAATGTACTGTACAAAGCCTTTGTAAGAGTCCTGATAGAGACAGGAAGACCCGAGTCTAAATGCCTGTGGGTGACAGCTGATGGAAGCTTGTGGTCTCAGGCCAACGCTGATCATTCAGAAAAACCAGGAAAACCACTAGCTGTCCCAAATGACTTTTAAAAGAAACAGCTCCTATACTGTATATGTTTGGGCACCTTTTGATTTATTCATATTATGCTCCCGCCAGTATACCGTTTATCCCTACATGAGGACCTCAGCAGCTGAGATTTTTACATTCTGTGTTAAATTGGGATGCAGACGGAACACCACCTGTCATCAACACAAACAGCCTGCTATCAACAAAAACAAACTAAAAACTGTGTCACACCATTAATGTAGGCTACTGATGCAAAACCACATGATCATGTTTGTGCTTCTCTGTAATATTGCTTTCTTCTGTTCCTCGTTTTCTTATTTGTATGAGACGGAAACAATTTATTTCTTCTTTACAAATAACACAAAGAGTGATACAAAGAAGCGTTTGGTGTGTTGGTTCTTAGATGACAGGAGATCCATTGAATTTCATGAATAAATGAATGAATTAAAATTCATCTAATCATACTTCAGGAATCACCCAACACACACGCACACAACCTCTCGTTGCTAGACTGCCAAGGAACCTCCATCAGTAGTTCCACTGGCAAACAAACACATATAATCTCGAAGTACACAAGGAGGGAGGTTCACTATGGCAACAGCACGTATCACATTCAGCAATATGTCTCTTTGTGCATGGTTCTTCATTAGGATTCATGGATCATCAATGAAAACAATTCTTTGTCTCACATTTGGCTAATTGTAGATGACTGTTTGCACAATACGAGCAACATGAAAATACAGACTCTCCATATTTAGACTAAACAGATTTGTGTACCAAAGCTGTAAAATATATGTGATCAGAAAATGACTGAACGACTGCAAAGGAAAGTGCAAACATACAGTTTCATGTGTAGTTTCATTGTAGTCTTGAATTAAACATGCATGTCTTGGGACATAGATAAGGTTTATATAAGATAATACTGAACTTTAGACCTAAGAAAACTATATGTCACATATTAGCATATACAAAACCAGCTAAAGGTTCAGATCTACCTTTTTTATGTTTTTGTTTTTATTATTTTTTGACACAAATTATGAAGTAAGCAAAAATGATGTATGCAAAATACTATATGATTTAATTTTAGACTCTTTAAAGCAGGTAATGTTTGCCTTGATGACATCATTGCACACCACTGGTGATATTTTAGGCAGCTTCAAGAGATACTGCAGTAATGTGGAATGACTTTCAGTTACCAGGTGTGTCTTGTCAAAAGCTAGTGCCAAGGTAGTGTTGGTTTACAGCAAATAGCCCTACTCCACTACTGCAATAATCCATATGATAGTAAAACAACCCACTAGGTAAAAAGAAACCATCAATACTTTAAGGTCAGTCAATCTTGAAAATCTTGAAAACAACCTTAAAAGTTTTTTTTTCAAGTGCACTTGCAACAACCATCAAATGCGCTGATGAAAATGGCTCATAAGGACCACCCCAGGGAAAGAAGACCAAGAGTTATCCCTGCTGCAGAGGATAAGTTCATTAGAGTTACCAGCCTCAGAAATCACCAATTAACAGCACCTCACATTAGCGCCCACGTCAGCGCTTCCTGGAGTTCAAGTAGCAGACACATTTCAACATCAACTGCTCAGAGTGGGCATGAATCAAATGTTCACGGCTGAATTTCTGCAGAGAATCCACCTCTGAGGGAGACTAATGTGAAGGACAGAAACACAATGAGTGGACACAAGACCTGTGAAGATGTTTACTTTGGTCCGATGAGTCCAAATTTGAAACTTTTGTTTCAACTGCCATGTCTTTGTGAGAGGCTGCAACATTAAATGGGATGATATATGCATGTCTAAAATGTGGTGGGGGTCTTTGTTCATTGCACTGTGGATGTTTTAAGGCACAATTAACTAGCGTAGCTACAACCACTTTGCAGTGACATGTCATCCCACCTGATGTGCGAGAGTGGAACCATCGTTTTTCAACAGGACAGTGACCGGGCCAAGAAGGAGTGTGATGGAGAGCTGCATCAGATGACTTCTACAACCCCATAACCCCTAAACCCAGTTATGATGTGCAACGAGTTGGACCACAGAGTTCAGGAAAAGCAGCCAAGAAATGCTCGGTATACTGTCTGTGGGAACTGGAAAAACATTCCGGTGGCTGAGAAAAACATAATATATTTAACATATACATAACATACATACTTTTACACTTTTTTGCTTATTACATAATTCTATATATGATTTTTCGTAGTTTCTATGTCTCCAATGTACAATGTAGAAAATAACAAGAAACTAACTATGCTAACAATTAATTATTGTATAATTGATGAGTGATTATCTTATTTGATAAAACAATGAGTTTTACATACACTATTGTGTACTGTACAGTATATACGTATACTTCATGTGTGAGGACCAAACCAAGCAACTCATTAGCCCTATAAATCAAAATGTTGACACATATTTTTATTACAAATATATTTTAAAAAATAACATTTAAGCAAGAAAGGCCAAGCTTTACATTTGTATACTTATTCCTTCTTGACAGCCCTACAGAAGCAAGCTGTTTCAAAATGAGTCTGGAGACCACAACATGCTCTAATTGATATGACCTTTAATTGCTCATTCAGTGCAGAGGAAAGAAGAGGAAGACATCAAGCCAGTCCACTGTGGCTCGGGCTAAAGAGGCGCTGTGTAGATTGGCCTACACTCCCAGGCCCCGTGGACATAATTAAACCTGAATAACAAACACTTACACAAGTGCTCTACTCTCCTGAACAGAATTCTGAAAACATCCAGGACACAAGCTCACTGCTCTTTTAGTTGGTCCCTCAATCAGAGTGGATTTGTTCCTGTGCTGAGAATATAATTGGAGCCTGGACAATTATGGCCAATGGAAATGAAGCCCTGTTATCCATGGCCAAAATTTGGTTAGTTGTAACTAAGCTGTGGGTCTGCAGTTCATCGTAACTATTTAGGAAGATTTGCTTTATTTTTTTTATCAATACTGTTGTAAAACATTGAAAAAGTTTGAAATGCTAAGGATAAGGATAATATTTTCACATGGAAAACATACACAGTCGCTAAGCTCAACATCTGCATTGTGCTCTTTAACATTTATACAAACGCTTATCTGCATATTGTAGTTGTAAGTCAACAGTATTCCACTGGGAGCTGAGAGCTGTCCACGTCCGCTTCGTATTGAGAGTGTAAGCTGAACAACTGGACCTTTTGCATGGAATTAGACATCATTAATTAATTTACACTGAAGTCCACAGGCCTCTCCTTTGAGTGAGCGCTCGCTTTAGGTTAGCCACGAGTTCAAGCCGTCCACTGGGGCCATGGCAGCAGCGTGTTTGACTACTATGTATTCAGACCGGCAAACTGCTGGTCACCAGATGATCCCCCTAGTGGGCTCACTGTTGGCCTTTTGCAGACCTCCATCATCTCCACCTGCAGTCTGCCTACACCCCAGAGAGCTCCCACTAGAACAGCTATGAATGCAGGTGCTAGACGTCTAGACGAGGGACTCATTAGCTTTCCTGAGGCTCACCAGCTAGTGATTGCAGAGGCCTAAGCTCCCTTGCCTGGAGGGAGGGGACAGGTCCTGATTGAGAGCGTGCTTTATTACAGGGGCTTAGGTGGGGGCTTCAGGATTAACACATAAGTCTTCCACCTTCATGGGTGCAAAGAGGACTTGTAGTGCTCTGTGCAGCTGGAGGGGGAGTGCAGCACAGGGAGTGAAACGGCTTTTCTCACTTTGCATTGATAGACTGACCAGAGGCTTAACACACACATCCTGGAGGTCTGGATGGATTTGTGTTACTTACAGCAGTCAACCTAAAATCTCTAAAGGGCACAGAGAAGTTTTTTAAATGTTAATTCAAGTTAATTAGTTTTAATAACTTTGGCTTTACTGTGTGAGCCTTTGTGTTTATGTGTGTCTAACATTTTCAGACATCACTGCATGAAGTAGCTCACAGTGGCCTGTAATTGTTTCAGCTTTGTTTTTCACTGCAGGGCAGAGCTGGTCAAAAGAGTGGCAGCCTGTGCTGTTTCCTCTCACGGGTCTCTTTCAAATGGGCAGACCTTAAGCCAAGCTGCCCTTCAAAGTGATGCCTGAGTTTGAGCTACAGGTGAGAGACTCTAGCTCCAGATGTATGCTGTAAGTTGCTGTATAAAACATTTTTTAAACATTTAATTCTGGGCACTCAGCAATGAAGTCTTGTCTTGAAGCCTATTTGACATATTAAGTTTTCATAAGCAGAGAACAATTTCAGGGATTTCTACATCATAAGCTATGGTGTGTTTCAAAATTCACATATTTCAAAATAGAGCTTTTCTTTAGTTAAAAAATAATTTGAATTGCAAAGTCAGTCATTTGCATGCCTCCAAAATCAGCACACATCAATGTATTTCTAATGTAACTTTCATATTGTTTTCAAGCCTATTGTTTATAGTCAACAGAAGCTCGCACCTCTCTATATATTACCACAGCCACTTTCCTCAGATGATTAAGCGATAAGAAAGAAAGTCAAAACAATAGTGGAACAAACAAGTTTTCTCTGCTGAGCCTTTTGCATAATTATGATGCCTGAAGGCCAACTGATTCACTGAAATCCTTTCTCTGTAGGGGGGAGGGAAACCTAAAATAGCATCCTCTGATTGTCACACAATTGGCTTAGACGGCACTGTGCAGCTGTGCTCTGAGCCTATGTGTCTGTCATTTAACTGATTGCTGCATGTCTGCCAACCTATCAGGTGCATCATCACTGGAATGTGGGCTGCTAAGCACATCACAGAATCTATCCCTAACGCCTTCCAAAAACATAAGGACAAGAATTGTGTATATGTATGGAGCACAGTGTGTTGCTGCATTGAATAGTTCTTCAAAATGTATTCTGTTTTTGATTATCATAATGCCACAGTGGCAGAGTTCAAAGCTTGGATTACACAGCTGCAGATATGAACATAGACATCCCACCCCACCCTTCAATATTAGAAGGGAGAAATAAAAGCAGAAGGTACGAGATAGCAGAACAGACAGTGAGTTCCAGGCCAGTCCTAGTTAATTACTGGGGTACAAATGTGATAAAATACCCAACCACCTCTGAGGACTATTATAATCTGCCACTACTTTCATGTATCTTTTCAGAGCTCACAGGAATGTGCAGAAACATAATTTAAAGCACAAAAGTACTATACATACATACGTGTATAGATATATATATATTCAGTATATACTGTATATATATTTTTATATATAGTCCAATATGGTTCTAGATTAGTCCATAAATATAAGGGAGGGCCGAGCATGCTTTGTCATTAGTCAGAGAATTAAGCATCCATAATGAATGAAACAACAATTAATTAGCACCAAAAAATATATATTTTCAATTACTTTATCACCTTTTGAATTGCAGCAATTTTTCAACACTGAAAACGCTTTATTGATTAGCATATGGAAAATGATTGCCCCATTGCAATTTTAGCAAGAAGCAAGTAATGACTACTGCAAAATGAAGTCTGGAGAATAAAAGTAATAACAAAACCAATAGGACTAAATAGCCAAACATATTCAGTAAGTTCTGAAATGTGCACTTTGTGTCAACTCCACGTCATTTCTTTTTTTTACCAGTGTGTGTCTGCGTATCTCCAAATATTAATTAGTCTTGTCTGTGTATCTGATTACTGACATGCCTGAAGTGAGGGTGATAAAAATGGCTTGTGGTTTATCTTCTTCCTTCTCCATTGAAAAGGAGGTACCGATAAAACTGGTATCATGAGGTTCATGCATGGTGAATCATGTCCACAGTATTTTCTCTCTCTTCCGAAGTCAATAGGCCTGTAACGTGAGCACTGCACCGGGCTGTCCCTAGGCAGGCTGACTGAGTCTGCTAATGAAAACAGAGGAAGGGAAGGGAGAGAAAAAGAAACAGAGAGTTGTCTGTGTGAGCAAACACAGGGAGGAATACCTTCAAGGTCACGGTCGGAGAAAAAAAAAAAGAGCAAGTTAGTGATTGAGAGACAGAGGGAGAAATGCTCAAGTGACAGGTGAGATGAAGATGAGGAATTTGGGCTCGAAAAGAAAATAAAAACAGTAAACTTTCCTTGTGTACTCTTTGTTTTTGACCAGTGCTGCACTAAAACACTCCAACAATACTGAATTACAATATAATAGTTTAAATAATTCTTTATTTTCACAGTTCACTTATCTTTTTAAGTGCAGAGGATTACATGGGCTTTACAACAATAAAAACAACGCAGCAAGAGAATTTAAAAAAAAGCCAGGCGCTGTATCCTACTGGGCAAACACACAAATGGGCTTTGTTTCATTTTTATGACCGTTTTAACATTACTTTATCAATAACAAATCAGACATTTTTTGATAGCTCAGCACTCAAAGTAATAGGCAACAGAGCAATCCATAGAGCATGCTAAAAGTGTTGAAGTAAAATGGGCTGTGGCTGCACAGCCGTGTAACAGGAAAAGAAATAGAGGATGAGGCCTGTCATAAGGACGCTGGAACCGGACTGTTCCAGAAATGCCCAAGTGCGGACATACACTCAGGCGTGACGTTACAGCAAACCTATTATCTACTGTTCTGTCACTTTGGCTTTTCCACTACAAACTTGGGACCAGATTCAATTTCAGCACCAGAGATGTCTGCTTCTCTGACCATCACAAAAGCACTCTCTCTCCCTTACCCTTGCTGAGTGGGTGTGTCCCCTCAGGGAGAAGATGGTGCTTTTTACAGCACTTCACCCAACCTTAAAAAACACTTAGCACCAGATCCAGAGTTGATTTTTTTCCCCCCACTATTGAAGACGTCGGGCAATAATCAAAAACTGGCTCACAAACAGAAATACAATGTTTGCAGAGTCTGCAACTGTCAAAAAAAGACAGAGCTCCCCAAATGGAAAATGGTTCAGTCATTCAGCTCTCAGGGAATTTATGGCATGTGATGTGGTTATGAGATGTTTGCTTCAAAGTGATACTGCATTCAAGATAACAATCCAGTCTTAGTGAGCTTATCATTAAAATTCCATCAGAGATATGGCACAGGAAAGGAGGCAGAAGAAATGCCCCAGATCTAAAGACAGGAGGCCTTACATCACAGACAAGAGCGATGCTAGCTCAAGCCCCTGCTTTTGATCTTAACGTTTACCTGGATGAGACCTGCATGCAAAACACACCAAAAGATGGACCTGTCAGCTATAGAAGGCAAACTTTTTTTATGACGACTGGCTGTCTGACTGTCTGTGCCTACCCAGGCCTTACTACCCACCAGCAAGCTCTAAACAGGCCACAATATGCCGCTCAGTGAATCAAAGAAAGGTTATTATAGAAGTCAGTTTCTCAGACAGTGGGATACTTTAAACAGACCAACATAAACAATTACAGTATAAACACCCTTGATTGATCATGTCATTTGATGCGAGGGTCAGTACGAGCTGGGTTGGCAATCACAAGTCAGTCCACGACGACATGACGACATGGACCTTTCACTCTTCTTCTTGCTCCTTTGGTTTCAATAGCTCAGCAATTCACTTGATCAGGCTTTTGTCAAGAGGGTCCTGCGTGTTCAGTATTAAACTCACAGAGGAGAATTAAGAAAAGGATGTTACACAGATCAAACCAGAGGACTCCTTGGCATCTTACTCCAATCAATAGGCAGGATAACATCAGCCAGGATCAAGAGGCAAATGAGGACTTATAAATAAACACAGGCATTACAACTGTGGCAGAAGCTATGCACTTTACACACATACTGTGGCACTAAACAGCTTGGGTTGACTGAGAAAATACACGGTTTTTTAGTTGGGAATATATCACATAATTATGCTAGGCTGTGTGCTGTATGTATAGTATTCAAGAACAGATAAAGGCTTACTATGCTTGCATGCCTAGTACGCAGCCAATCCTTATTTAAAATAGATGTTACACACTATCAATACATGGGTGCCTTTGGTTTCAAAGGCAGCCACTTTGGGTAATGTAAGTGTCCCTTCAGACTATGCACAGTCATACCCTGACTCAATAAAAGTCTGTTTCTGGGTTTCTCAGCTGGTGTGGCCAATTAGTGTGAAATTTTGTGACAGAAGTATGGAGGAGCTAGGACAGTCCTTGTGTAATTATTGATCTAAGTTTACTTGCCTGCTTGGCTACATGTGGGGAGGAGAGGACACAGTACAGGGTTGTTCTCATCCAGTGCCTAATTAATAGTGACATAATCTGATGCTATAGCTTAAAGTTGTTGAGGATTTCTGATCCCCCCGCTGGTGTGTAGACTCACAGTGCTGCTCATTGCACCGTAATTGCAAAGCTTTGGCTTGGTGTCACAATTAGAGTGGAAACCAGCCTTATTTTATCCACTGTTATAATCTCTGCCAGACCCTATTTACCCCTCCTCTAGTCTGGTTTCTTTTCTTCTGACACTGTGCCAGTCTGTATGGAATACAGACACTAATCCATCTGACTGCAGGTTTTTAATAGGGGCTCATGCAGGGGCATACTTTAGCGTACAGTGTGGATTTCCGCAGGACAGGTGCAGTAATTATAGTGACAAGAATAAATATGGAGAGGGATATCTTGTAAAAGAAGATTTGTGGTTAAGCATCAATGTCAGGCATCATCTTGCAGCTTGTAGCAGTTTAACTAGGCTAATAAACACTGTCCAAATTTATGGAAATACACGCTATTTGCAAATTATCATTTGTGATTTTTACGGTATTTTGTATGGGGAGACATTTCCTTTTTCTACAGACATAGGCCTCTCTGTAGTTCACACATTCTGATCATCTGAATGACAGCCCTCTCCTTTATTTGATTATTTTGTGGGCCAGAGGAGGACACAGGTGGAACAGCAGAGCAAAGTCATTTGTAGAACAGCTTGAAAGAACCTCTTCTAGTGTCTTATTAGACCCTGTGGGTCAGACAAAGAAACACTGTGGGAAAAGCACACAATGCATGCTGAAATAGCATCTGACTTCAGTTCACGATTCTGCGCCTCATCTCTGAAGAAATGCTAACCAGCATCTTTCCTTTTTCAACCTCTCTCTGGGATTACTTCTAACCAGTCACCCTCTCAAGGATCCTCTTCAGCGCTTCAGCCAGAAAGACACATAATATTTATCAGAAGAACAAAGCAGCTGCACAGAAAAAAGGGGAAAGACAATTTAAGTGGTGTCTTTGATAAAGCAGTGTTTTTGAAGCACAGCCTGTTTAGCTTCAACAGGACAAGAGGAAATAGGGATGGGAAAGTGTGTCTCGCGATGGTGCTCCACATCAATACACACCACAGATACCTGGATGCCTCCCAAACAGAAAAAAAAAGACTCTAAAACCGCCCCACCTCCCTTTAGACTTACGCTCTTTGATCTTCTCCCTCTCGAATGTAAAGATGTTACTGCCTGCACCAGAGAGTTCAAGCACCCCACCACCAACACCACACTCACCCACCTCACTATCCACCCTGTGTGCTTCCTCACTCTTACAAAACTTTAGAAAGAGGGCAAGGGAACTTTTTCCTCAGCACCAAATAGTCATCTGTACGCTGTACTCATTTTTTCTTTATTGATCCAAGTTTTGTCTTGGTTTATCAAAGGAAGAGGAAACTCTGTTTGTTTTTAACCAGTCAATTAACAGGGCTGCAGCAACATCAGCTGAGGGTGAAAAGAAGTGAGATCCAGTAAGAGCCTTCACTGACTGACTTCACTGATTCAATCCGATCTCCTCTCCACATCTATTTTAAATTTCTCCTCTAGACTTTTCTTTTCTTTTATTTTTCAATGCTTATTACACAAGAAGTCGAAACTGCAGAATGGTCTATGCAGTTACTCAGATTCAGCTGAAGTTAGATGCTTCAAGTATTTCTTTTTGTAACATCTAGATTTGGAGAATTCTACTGAACTCTTTTTATGCATACTGATATTCTGTTTTAACTAAAAGTCAATTGTGTTACTTTGGTGGTGGTGTAAACAAAACAGAAGCACAACTGCTGCTGTGATGCATAGCTATGTGATAAGTTGGCTAACGTATAACTGCTCCGCAATTTGTTTTGAGCTGTTTAAACAGCTTACTGATTGTGCTCTGGCATGATTTAAATCATTAAGACAATAAAAGTTGGTGATTTTCAGTTGCTGATGCTGCACTTTTGCAAATTTGCAAACATCTTTGGAATGCTGAGGATATAGCATATGCACACGTAATATATTTAAGCTGTGTTTATTCACTTTTCATTTTCCGCTCATTGTGTGCTCTCTTGCTGGGTCTATTAGGTTGAAAATTCTTTTCATTTGAATAAAAAGGGAGAAAATAAACAAGATTGAAAAGTTTGAAATGTCTGGATATTCAGTTGAGATGTTTGCATTCAGAAGCATGTCACATATTTTATATTCATTCTAAAAGGGTCCACAACATTATGGGAAAGACTTTAACCAATTACATGATTCCTCAGCAAAATAGCTTCTGCTTTGTTGATTCTACATTGATCATTATACAGTAGCACTTTCCAGCTGATAGTTGTGTACAACAAACTGCTAGTTTGTACTTTCAAACAGGCTTTTGGCTTGTCTTTCACGGATAATTTAGTTCTATTAAATGTTCAGCAGTAGATAAGACAATCCTTGGCATTGCTGTGTCATCTAACTACCAATAAAAAGTAGACACAGTGGAGTGGTTTCACCGGTCTCAGCCAACTGGAGGTGGGCGACAGTTAGGGCTCTCCCGTCCCGTGAGAACAGAAACTGTTAACACAGCAGTGGCTCCAGCATTGCTGAGTGGTACTAACACAAGGAGGGGCTATGTAGTGAGAGAACTCACCTCTCTCTACCCTCCAGTTTCCCTCATCGAGCAAAAAAGCTTTCTCTTGTCTCTTGGTCTGATGTAATGTGCATCAGGATCTCTGGAATTCAATTACTGTTCCCTTTTAGCCGCGCCTGTAATCTTCCTGTTCCAGTCATATGCTCTGGGTGCCAGCCAGTGTCACACACTTTTCCCAAAATGATTTCTTTTATGACCAGCCAGCGAGAGCACAAACTGCATGCAGTTATAGAATAGATCTGATTCCAATCACCCTCACCATTTTGCCTGAACCTAATTACGTTACATTTGGGGAAATGTCACTATAAACTGTGGGGGTATAACAGTGTACTCTCTAATGAGTGTTCAATTAAACAGAGCGCACCCACAAGGCAAACTGGGCCCAATAAAGCCAATTGAATGTTTTCCAATTGACACAGTATCTTGGTGAAGTTCCACTGAAGTCTTGACTCAACAACTCACATTTTTAACAAATACTTCACGATTAAAAAAACATGTCTTCAAGCTTCTTTTCAGATCTCTTTAGACTGTACTCAACAAAAAAAATTAAACCAGTGGTGGTTTGTAGAAACAACTAAATGTCTGGTGCAGTAACGAGCAGAAATACTCTGGCACATAACTGTCTGCACCACAACATGTGGTTTTTACACTTCACCTGCAGCTTAGACCACGAACTTTAACTGTTTGGGAGCTGACACACGACGCACAACATGATCTAGAAAATGTTTCTATTTTCGAAAGGCAATGACTAATTATATTTGTTTTCATTATTTCTGCAGGGTGAGCTGTCGTTTCATTCAAAGTCGTGAGAATCAAGTTAGAAGACAAGAGGGAGGGTCTGTGGGCACTGACACCGCCGACAAACACATGGTTGTGTTTAATTATCAAGTGTTTACTCTCCTGCCTCGAGTGTCAATCTCACGGACCCCCAAAAATCGGACACACACTGTGGCCCCGCGCTATTAACTAGAGTCAACAGAGCAATGATCTGTGCCTGGTGTTCCTGTCTTGTGATAGGTGAGGATCTACACCCCCGCCCTGCCGCTTCACCTGCCTCTCCTGTCTGCCGGAGTTAATTTATCTGGGTGATAAGCAGGTGGACGAGGGGAGGAGAGGCCCTCAGACTGAGCTGCACTGTCAGACCTGGCAGACTGACTGACAATGCTAATAGCCCCTTCCCATTAACCTCACCACACGCTTCACCTTTATCTACCACACAAAAGACTGTTTGTTTGCTTGTTGGATGATAATATTTACCTCGTGATTTGGCGGCCCCAGACATGACAAATATATTTGTGCATTTTGAGAAGGCGCTGCGATTCAGGTAAAGGAGGGTGCTACTGAAAGGAGACAGTGCTGTCTATAGCTCAAGACTGTGATAAGGACTAATGTTCTTAGCCTAATCTGTAACTTGAAAATGAAAGAATATTCTTGTTTCTCTTTTCTTACTTTTAAATGAACAATGCCCCTGTCTCACATTATTCTACCATGCTCTTGGCTTACTACCATGCTATACAGTTCAGCTACATAAAGCACAATGTGTCTGCACGTTGCATTAGCGCTTTTAGGCAGTTTATTCTTATCTTGGGGCCATGGCCCTATTATAAAGAAGTTTGGTGTTTGTATATGGACGAGTCCTGTGGTGAGCTCAGGGCTCCGGTGCCAGGCAAAAGACTGAGAGATATTGCTTTAATTGGAGAGTTACTGATCCTGCAAGGCATTTGGGTGCCAGACGTTAGCATCAATGCTTCTCGCTGTATTCTGCTGCGCAATCACAAAAATGATATTGGGGGACAGCAGGTGATCCATAAAAGCTGTGTTTTAAAGCCTTGTTAATTATTCCTTCAGAAGCCTAATGAACAATGGGGATAAAGCCTTGTGCAGGGCAAATCTATTTGTGGGAGAGGAGGAACCAGCTCTCTTTCAGATACAGTACTTCAGAGCCTTCACCCCATCTTATCTGTCAACATGAGTCTATCATTATAAAGCTAACACACATAAGCTTTGTGCTTTGATCATGCCCCAAGAGTAGCTGGTACAATATTTAACAGTCATGTATATGGTGTTTGGCTGGAAATATGAGCTCAAAATGGTGTCTTCCATGCATAATGAAGCAGATGCCGAAGATTATATGGTTTGGCACAGAATCTGAATATGCATAGATTATCTCCTATTTGATTTAGCAGCTGGTGTCTGGGTGCGTCTGTACAATACATCACTTTCGAATACTGGGACATCCGCATTCTTGAATTTAGTTTCAGTCAACTTTATCATATTTCCCTGTGTGGAACAGACATCATATTCTGTCTTTGGCTGGAGAGGTCTTAATACACAGCAGGCCTGCCAGCTCTTTCACTCTGTAACAGATATGAGAAGAAGGAGATTAGCTCAGCTACCCATCCATGACCTTGATATTACGATGAAGACGGATAAGAGCTTTCCTCTTCCACCTGCCCAAAGCCTGCGAGGCTGTTTAAACAGCAGGCCAGGCAGTCACCATCCATTCAAAACAAATGTTTTCTACTAGAGTTCAATTTTTCAGCCATTGTATTCAGTATCCAAAGTCAATTAATGATGTCATATGCTAGCAGAATAAAACAAATGCTCACAGTGTACTGGAGCCTCCAGAGAGATGATTACAGAGAGCTGAGTAATTTAGGATGGCAGTAAACTAGTATCCCTTAGAAGCCTTTTTTTTATTAAAACTTAATTTCCACATAGTGAAACTGCCTTAAAAAGGAGCACACATAATAGGAGCACAGTAAAAAAAAAAAAAAAAAAAGAGGTCTCACTGTTTACATAAGGTTTCACTATTTGCCCTCTCCGTCACAAGCAAACTGTTAATTCCTTGCTAACAATGTCATAAGATTAATAGAGTATACTTTACAGAAGGGGCAATATCTGAAACTGAAAACAGACCTTAAAGGAAGTGTTTGAAATAATGAGCAGAGCAGAAGTGATCTGCACTAACAAAGAGATTAAAAATGCAATGTGGAGCTCAAGCATCCCACAATTGCTGACTGTAGTAAAAGATCCTGGTTAAGTTGCTGCTTCCCTAAGCAGCCACAAACTTTATCTTTTCTTCTTAGACCACATCCAGACTAAGATACCTTTATTTTCTGTTTCTAGGATGTATTCCAATTTACAGTAACAATACACTTTTATTCAAAATTAGGAGCCTTTATTTATAATTAGACAGGACATGTCTACTGATAATAAATAGTAGTGAAATGATAATCTCGTATTCTTTTTGTGTTTTCTCAAGTAAATAAAAAGGCTTTGTTCTGCCATCGGAAGTCTAAAGAAAATATATTAATGTCCATTATTGTGCTGCATAAACTACTTTAATGCAGAATATACAGTATAATACCTAGACTACAGTAAGCTTATGGACCCAGCACATTTTGCTGCCTGGTATGTCACTAGTTTTACATAATAATGATGTCTTTAAAATAGTGTAGTTATATGTTTCCATTGCCGTGGTGCTACTTGTCATTTTAGTACTCACTGGTTTTTCAGCCTGGATTGTGTGTGTAGTACTTGCTCATTACTGAGTCTCACTAAAAGCACACTTGTCCACTTGTGCGCTATCATGTCATGGAGGAAATGCTGAGAGGGCATACCTTTCTTTTACTAGAATGTACTGAGAGTATTAGTAGAGAGTAGAGGACATAATGAGTAAAAAATGTCTCTCTTACACTGGGCCAAGAAGCTGATGGAATTTTCATGCTAGACTAAATCTCAGATGCATTTGGCAGACACCAACCGCTCAGGACATATTTGTTTGTTACTACGCGGTAGTTAGTTAACAGCTGTTGCTGTAAAATACAGTAAATGTCATGAATTTTGACAGTGTTTTTAATTTAGTTTTATTTTTCTAGTGCCAGGAGGCATGTTGAAAGGATACAAATGTGAAATCCTGGCTTGAGAAAAGAAAATGTTGTAATACTGTAATAATATTTGCTCAAAAATAAGAAACAATTACTGAACCCACAGTGCATGACTATCTGTTTATCTGTTTAAGTAAAGTATTTGTCATCAGAATATGATGTGTGAATGTGATGTTTTTTTTTTTTTGCTTTACTGCGATTCTATAATGATGGGAACTACTGAGTGTTTAGGTTTGTATAAGACACATGCTACAGTCAGTAGTAGTCAAGTTGAAAGGGAGAGAAACTTTCAGGAGACAAATAGTTTAAATAGTCTGAGAGAAGACTGTGCCGTGTCCTTTACAAAACCTGCTTATTTAAGTCCCTGGATTTGGTTAATAAAGCTCAAAATGCCCTTTGACCATTAAGTGAACTGATCTTATTTTCAGAGAAAGACTGGTGATTCATACGGTATGCAGGCTGAAATGCACTAGAGGCTAAAAATGAGAGAAAAACGAAATGTAGGAAGAGGAAAAGGAAAATGATGAGCGAGAGAAAAGTGAGGGCAAAAAACCAGTTGGTGTTAAAGTAGAAACAGAAGAGAGGTATAGATGGAAAATAGGATGTGATGAAAGTGGTGGTATGCCAAGTTTTCCACTGATCCATGTCGTAACAGATGCAGAAAATCTTGGGCTTAGAGCATAAATACATAATAAACAAAAATTAATGGAGGCGAGCGTCATGCATGTGTTTCAGTGGTCTGTGAGTTACCACTACAGTGACTAGAGGAGGGCAGAGGCATCCATATGGATGCTGCTTAGAGAACAGACTTGTTAACATATCCCCTTCACTGCTCCTAGCAAAGCGTTACAGAGATCGAATACATATCAGCCATATTTAATAACAACAATACTTGTGTATGTGGGAGAGATTTTTTTAAAAAAACAACAAAAAACTAAATATGAAACAGCAAAAATCCTGCCAAGCATGATGTACATGCCAAATTGGATCAATATCTCTGGGCAACTGTTACTATGTAGTGCAAAGCACTTACAGTATTGTAATGCGCTGTACGGGCTATATATGGTAAGTAGTCAATACCACGTAATGAAACAGTGATACACTTCAACATACTGTGCAACACAAACACCCTGATAGCATGACAATCCAACAGATGTCAAAGGCCTTGTATTATCCAATAACGACTGATCACGACTAATTCTGCAAGTGTCCTCAGCAGAGTGGTGGAGGAGCAATGAGCAGGACTCAGAGCTAACGTCTGAATTGTATGTCTTGCAATTAGAACAGACATTTTCTTTTTTCTCACTAGTGCAGCAGAAAACACGAAGAAGTCAAGGATGATGAATTAGTCTAATGATTCCACAGTAATATCACTCAGAGACAGAGCTGGAGGAAATTGCTGTTCCCAAACGAAGAGCCTAAAATTACCCCTTAAGATATGGGTGAACTTTTGCCATTGCATTCTCTGTTGCCATCATTATTCAGTGAACCCTCTTGTTGGGGTTGGTATCAATTGGTTTCTCACTGCTTCCTACAGCAATCATGGCAACATGCTCATGTTTCCTCTCTCACCTTCTCTCTCTTCTGCCCTCTCCTGTTTTGGTGATCTCATGCTATAACAAGCACACAAAGCCCAGTGGGATGCTAATGCTCGATGCCACCTCCACCCTCCCTCCATCTCCTCTTTCTCCTCTCTCTGCTTGTCACATATAACTGCCCCATCTGAATTAAGTCTAGGGTGTGATAGAGGAGGTATGTATTGTATAGCCAGTCTCAGACGGCCGGCTTCTGTAGTGGAAGAGAAAGGGCAGGGACAAACATGACAGAAAACACAACACATACACACACATGTAATACCAAGAGGCCTTAGGGGCGAAGGGCACAGGAGTCAACCTGGCGGTTCAGCGGTGAACACTAATTAGTGCACAGCTCTGACCTTGACAAGCCATCCTTTCTCCTCCGTCAAGAGGCAGTTGCTGGCAAAGTGCAACACAGACTGAAAGAAAAGCCTCAGCTGAATGAGATCTATTGATGGCAGGGAGAGCAGTGAAGAGGCAAGGAGACAGGAATAAAAACATTGCCACAACGCTTGACATACTCCCTCAGCAACTTGCTGTGACTTTGGCTTGTTGCACCCTCATTTGAATGCATTACACAACTTCAGAATACAAAAACACAAACCTCAATAAATAAGGCCCGTGTGTTTCAGGCTGTGTCAGACTACGCTGATCTGGGCCTTTCAGCCCACTCTGCATGATTAACAGAGGTAGAAACATTTTGTTTGAATAAATTAGAAACTCCACCAGCTACCCAGTTTTTAAGGGTGAGAGAGAGAGAGAGATACACAACCGATATGTCTTTGTTTGCAGAATCTCCAAAGGCCCCAGTAATTGAATTTGCACAAAAATTCCATGTTTATGCCACAACAAAAGAAATTAGATAAAGCACAGGGAAGCAGCTGAAATGAAATGTGACTGTCACAAAAATAACGCAATGCAAAGCCCCTCAAAGTTAATATATTAGAAACTGTCTTTCACTCCTGATGCACAGTCAGCAATAAAGAAACTGAAGGGGCGTTATGTGGTTTCTTGTGCCTTTCGTTTAGTCTATCTCAAATATTCTGTATGTGATGCAATGCCTCTGTCTCATTTTAACATCTACCAGTGTATTATTTGACATTTACCCTTTTCAATGAAAAATCGCCACCTAATAACTTAAAAGAAAATACAAGAAAATAGTCATGACAGGCCAGAACAGACAGAAACGGTCATATTACTGTTATTACCATCAGTATTACCATCATCATTATCGCTCACTAACCACAACAGAGGGTTTAAAACAAAGCTGAAGCAACTGAGCTGATGTTCTGTAATTAGACTGTGTTCAGGCCAATGAACACATTTGTTGGACTGTTGCTATAGGTACGGTTGAGAAGACAAAAAATGGGTCCACTTTGAAGGTGTAAATGCCAACAGAAATTTCTTTGAGACAGGTTTTACATCTCTGGAAAGTTATAGCACTGACAACCTTGTCCTCTCTCTTAGTGTGGGTGTTTAACGGTATAATTAGTGCAATGCTACAGTGTAAAGGCTACAGGGTATTCTAGGTGAAATGTGTAATGACATATTCAGAACCCTGAAAAATATATTATTGAGATTGCTATATTATGTAAAATAAAGGTACAGTGGTATTGGTATACACATTTTCTTTCAGCATATTGCTGACTAAGGTGCAACAATTTATTTATAATGGATTTATTATTTATAGCACAATATGGAACAATCTTGCAGGCCAAATGTCTAAAATAGTAACTATAGTATATAAACAGAGTCCCTGGTGGTATAGTACACCACCAACAGAATAACAGTAGATACAAGAGTGTCTGTAATTAAACTGTGTGCCTTTTTCCTGGAACCATTTTTGCATTTATGACTTTTTCATAAGGGGTTTCATGTATAATGGAAGCCAGAAAGAATGGTGTAGAATGTAATGGGGTACAGTCAAGCTTGTTAGGAGGCCAGTCTGACTGTTTACATGCTCAACTTGTCCTGGAACGACCCCAGTTAACAATTCATGGTGGAAGTTTTTCTATCTTTCAGTCAGTACTCTGCACAAAATGCATTTGGAGCCAATAGGTGTTCAGCCTGTCTCAGTGCACTCACTCAGCCCCCTTTTAAGCTGTCTGTTCCTGTTGTCCTCTTCATCTCCTCCTCCTTCTGTGCCTGCCTTCTACCAGAGACCTGCAGGTCAAGGTCACAGTGCCACAGTTGTGGAACAGAGAATTTTCAGGTCAAAGCGTCACAGCAATTCAAGCTGCTCAACAAGGAAGCGCAATTGGCAGTTTGGTGAGATGAACATAAGTCCAATTTGAATCTTGTTATTTAAACATATCAGCAGAAAATACTGAACAGACCATTAATGGTATGAGCTTCTCAAGCACAAGCCCTCATGAGTTTAAGTGCTACATAATTAATCAATTTACAAAAAGAGTTAAAAACTATTATAACCAGTGTCCTTGGCGACTAATGGTTGCCTGTGTGGAGTACCACAGTGCTGTGTGAAGTGTGTCGAGTGAGTAGGCAGCCGTAAGGGAACTGAGTCGTGTCTGTGTGCTCAGCAGAGTACATCCGAAGCGAAAGGGACATCAGAGAGTGACGACAAAGGATTATGATGAGCATGACGTTTGCATGAGTGTAGGTGTTGGGGTCACTCTACAGTCACAGGGTTAATGACTACCATGATGGGAGAGGCCACCTCACTCCCCTTCTGGCGAATCCACAGCGTGGAATTTCCCTGTCAGCACACCAGAGTCTGGGAAAGAATGGTGTTCAGTCCAACGGATAATAGGTATGAACACAGGAATAAAATTTATCATGCATATTAAACCACAAGGCTGACCTCAGAATATACAGAGTGCATAAAAAGATGTGAAGAACGTGGTGGGAAAACAAAAAGAGGGGTAGAAACCATAAAGAGAGAAAAGTCCAGGTTTTCTCCCAGCTGGGAGATAAAGATGACTGATATGTGCTCCACTTCCAGCCCAATCTCTTTAATGTTAAGAGTTACCAAGGATAGGAGAGGAAAGGCAGGTAGAAAGAGAAAGGAGAGGGAATTGGGTACAAGGTAGAGCAACACTTCCTCCCTCGACCAAGTTTATCTCAGTCGAATTGAAGACATTGCACCCTCTTCGTCACTTTACCCAGTCTCGCCTCCCTGTCTCCTCCTATATCTCTGACTAACACGCTCATGTTTGTGGTGGCAGACAAACACCAACATCGGGTCCCTGGGCAGATGTGCTTCCCAGTGTTGCGCACAGAGAACGGATTGTTCAAATGCTGAATAATTACCATGATAATCATCTCCATCCCACAAGGGTCTGAAAATGCATACCTGACATCTGACATTTGGTACCCATGGCTCCTCTCTCAATCTGCATAATCACATTCCTACCTAATTTCCATGCAAATGTTTGGGGAAAAAAAACAAGAGGTTGAATTTTTTGCATTGTGGAGTGGGACTGATAGGAATAAGATTTGACAATACAGTGTGTGCACATTAGTGCTGAAACGATGAGTACAGTAGGTCAATCCATTAGTTGACCGGCAGAAAACATACCTAATATACATAAACACATCCAACAGGGGCGATACATCTGTCACATGGTACACCAAAGGTAATGTATCAAAAATTGTGTTAAGACATTGTACAATACTGTTTTTGTCATCTTTGATGTGCAAGGCCTGTAAATATTACTCATGAAGGGGCAATGAGGCTGACAGTAATTGCTTCCCGGCACTGACTGTTCACTTACTGAATGGGGTGATACAAGAAAACAATTATTTTCATTTTCAAAAGAGATTTTCCTGTACTAAGATCATGTACAGCAATGGGCAACAATACAGCAGCTCCTCTATAACACACTTTGTGAAAGGAAAAACATTTTCAATACTATGGATCATTCCCAGGCCATTATTAAGTTGTACAAATGCTTTTACAATTCGGTACAGTCCATAAGCATTGGAACACTAACGGGTTTTTCATTGTTTTGGCTCTGTAATGGAACACACTCAGTTTGAAATGAAACAGTGACTATGTTGTGACAGTGTTGTTTGAGGGTGTTTACATCTATTTTGACTAAATGGCGTTATCCATTGGACTTGTAGACCTTTTTAACTTTCCTGATTATAGGATAATATCACTAGACAGTGATCCAGATAATCTTGTCTCTGACTTTTGTAACCTGGATGATTAAGAATCCTTACGGGAAAAGAACAACAACAATTTGTAACGATCCTCCTACTTATGGACTGCCCCAAGCATTATTTTAATGGCATTATCACGCCTTAATTGTTTTTGATTACACTATGTAAAACCTGTAAAACTTTGGGGCCCAAAAAGTACTATAATACTGTATATTCCTTGTTATGCAAAGAGTTTATTTTAAATGAAGTCGAACAGTTCCACCTCAAAAAAGCACCACTCTAGTGTTGAGGTTTTTATCAATATTATAATGGAATGAATAAGGCCATGTCAGTAGCAGCACTCTTGTGTCCGTGCATCAAGAGCAGTTTGTATTCAATGTTCAAGTAGGCACTGAAATACAATATTCAATAAAAACACATAAAAACTGTAAGGATTTTCTATCAGTGTTTATCTCAGAGTTTCATATTTTGAACATCTTTCCTGAACTGAATCAGCCTGCATTGGATCTCTACACTGAAACAGCACCGTATATCAATTGTCAGTAGTGCGTATGCTACTGCAATGCTTACCAAGCTTTTTTTTTTTTTCACACATTCCAAATATTTAGAAAACACATTAGGAAATAACAAGTTAGAAATGGTGAGAAGTGATTACGCAGAGCATTTGACAGTCTGTTGCTGCATTTTTAAGGCTGATGCCGATTTTGATATCTAAGGGTTTCAATGATCTTGCAATTTTAGATTTTTAATATACAGATAAACTATAGTTTTTGATAGGGATCCCTAAGATTTAATTACTGAAGAGTTGTGACCAAGATATGTAAACTTGTTTTACTGTCAAAAACAACCAACCACAATTTATGACCTGGCATTTTTTAACAAGCACAAACAAGACATAAAAAGCAGAAATTCTCTCCCTAGTTCATTTCTAACAGTAAAGATGCTGGGAGATGCTACAGTATGAACTCGTTTTCACTGCTCATTAATTTATTTCCTCAGTGGCAACAAAAAACGTTACACCAGCCCTCAGAAAGTCCTGCAGGTTAAACTGCGCTAACGAAACACTTCAAGAGATGACTCTGATTCGGAGAGACTCGCTATAACAGAACTAAAAACACTCACTAGCCTCACAACATCAAGGCTACAAACAACCCATAATGCAGAAGACCACATTACACTGGTCCTCTCTCCATTCAAAACAGAACACATATGTCTCTCTTTGAATATAAGAAGACTCAGACTTCTCAGACTCAAACCAAATTTCGAGAAAAAAAAATACAGCCTTATATTTGAGACATCCATCTCCCCTATCCTCAGTACAACACATGGCCCACTCACATATTCACAGCTCTGCAGAGCAGCTTGGCTTCAGCGTGAGCTCCAATTCCTCTCACTCTGAATCATGCTGTGATGGGACAGCAGTCCAGCCTCTCATATTTCCTCAAAAGCACAGTCACTGATACAAAGCTTGAGTGGCAGCCAGATCCATCTCTGTAGCTTTTTGTTGCCTCCACCTGAGAGAAAAGCCCTTAAACTGTGATGGCCACTCATTCCCCTGAAAGCTATTGTGGGCTATATGACAGAGTGGCTCAAGCAAAGTGTCGCCCACAGAGGATCATCTGATGTGGTCTACCACGGGGTGCCAATGTTTCATGTAGTTACACACCACAGACCCAACAATACAGGCCCTCGCCATGTCTCTCCCCCTCTTTGTTTCTCATTGTTGAACTAAATGGAATTAGGAGCTTTCCTTTTGGGATCCCTTTTCTGAACTCACCCTTTTGAACAACCTGAGGGGGATTTTAACATGCTATTACCCTTTGACACAGTGCTGTATTGGAAGTGGGAGAGTTGTGAGGTATTTAGCCGGGGCTCCAGACAGTGAAATGGAAGGCAGGAAAAGACCTGCGCTCTCCTGTGTGAAGAGATGGAGAGGGCGCCTGGGGGCAGCAGGGGTGGGAGGCCCCAACCTGGGCCCTGTCCACTGCAACCTGCCAGACACAGCCTGAATCCCATTTATTCCCGGTGACCTTAAATAAAATGCTGGCTACCCCTGTGGGCCCCATGTGAGGCCAAAACCAAATGGGCTGTGTTCTCCACTCTTTCTACCCCACTGCTAGAGAAAATGAGCTTTATCTGTGGGGGAACTTGGGGCCATGTGACTAAGTGCCCCCTTCCCTGCGTGAGTTTCCCCACAAACTCCATTCGGCAGTTAATCTGCAAAGCTGTCGCCTTTTAATTACTGGCTTTTGATATTGGAGTGCTCCAATGTGGAAGCCTTTTGATTCATGTTGCAAAGTTTCTGTGTATACTGTATATCACCAGGGCAGTGGGACTGTTTGTAATTTAAGACATATTAAAATTCCTTACAGTGAAATTGTACACATACACTCATCAAACACAGAGTCCCCAAGGTGACATGGGAGCTGTCTGACAAATGTGTGGGATAATTACTGCAAAGGAACCGATAAAAAATATGTAATCCTGGTTGATTAAGTTAGGTTGTCAAAGCACTGGGCGGTGACAAGTTTGAGAGAGGTGAGAAATTAGACGAAGCTCAGTGTTTATCTTCCTGTCGGTCAAGGACACACAGCGAATAAAACAATGTATCACAGATTCACATTAAGTGATATTTGAAACTAGTTAAAACTGGTAGCTGTAATGTTTTAGTTAATAAATCACTCAACTCATGACAGAGCCACTGGACTGGAAGCAATGATTTCACACCATACTTGTATTTTCATGCATCAAAATTAAGCATAAGCTCAGATGTATCACACTTCGCTAGCTGCCACATTTGCCAGGCTTTGCATTGATTCATACAAACAGCAGGCATCCAAAGCTGTACACAACAGGTCTACCACATTGATTTAGACAGCTTGCCACTGCCAACAATATTAAGTAATACAGCATTTGTATTTGACCTTTAATTCAATTGCATTTTATTAATTGGTTGGATTATTTGCTGATTTATTTATAGATATAGATTCGTTTAAATTTCCCTTGCAAGCTAAGAAAGTTGCCTATCCATCAAGGGCACCTCTTTGTCACATGAACCCATGCGGAGTACGGGTGGATTTCAAGTGCCCACTACACATCCATGCGGAGCCAAAGTCTGCATGAGCAACTCTAATTAAAGTGGAGTTAATCACAAATAGCCGGATAGGGCCACAATTGAGGCATATGTTAAGAATAAATTACTAATTAGAGCAGCAAGCAGTGAGACAAGTCCCAGACTGCTTGGGAAGTCTTGGCACGTTACTAATATATGAAAAGGTATAAACAAACAGCAATCTGGTTGTTTAGCTCCTCCATCCCACTTACAAGGATCCAATTATGGCAGATCCCTGGAGCCGCCAATACAATCAGGCAAGAGTGAGTCTGCGTTATGATTAACTGTGAAGGCCACATACTCTCCGTGGCTGCTCCAGCCAGCCAGTAGGCTTCCTCTGACAGGGGCGGTTATGTGGCACAGTGAGCCCCAGGGCTCCACTCCCATAACAGGCCATTGGAGGGCCCAACACAACAGAACACAACAAGAAAACACAGCCCAATTCTCAGATACTGCATTCACACAGTGTTGTAATATGTGCAGACAAATTCACTGGATGGCTCGCTTTTATAGGGCACCCCATGGGGTGCGGTATAACACAATTAACACTTGAATTCCTTGAACAATGCTCATGGCACTGATGTGTTGGGGGAGCACACCTGTTTCTCTCTAAGCACCTTAAGACTTAAAGCCAGTGTGCAGGTCCTGGCGTACAACTGAAAAACTGAGCATTTTTCCTTAAACACCATTGAGACAATTATGCAGCTCAGGCTTCCCATCAGCTCACAATCAAAATATTACAGAAGCTGTTAATCTTTGTTGAGAGCATTTTGTCCAATCAGGTGGTAGGTTTAGAGACTTGAAGCCCCCATCTGTGAACACCAAAAAGCACAGGCAGCTTCTGTACGCAGAATAACTGTTAAACAGGATAATTCTATATCAAAACCTCTCCAGCACAGCCCGCATCCATACATCCAACTGTGCTATTCACCACACTTTCAGCAGGAATATCAGTGTGTAGCCAAGAGGTAAGCTGGGCGATGGATGAAATGTGCTTTTTTGCCATTTATCTTTCAGTGCTGGAGGTCGTGTACAGTTAGCCATCTGGATCCTGGGGAACTGTAAAACATTCTCCCTGATACCAGACTGCTAAGAGATGCAAACACCTCACATGCCTGTGCACATCCAGCTTTACTACATATATAATGGATAAAATTACTTATTCTACATTCTTTTTCACATAACAGATGTAATCAGTTGATATTAAAAAATATGACATTTAAATGTTGCTGTTTTTGTCTTTTTCTCCCCACAGGTAGCATGTGGTACACCTGTGCAAACTCAAAGTAGAGAGGAGATCAGTCAGATCATCAGCGGTTATCCGGCGCTAACAAGAAAGACACCTACAGGCACACTACTGGTGGTGAACAGCATGATATAGTCAGTCCTGCACACACACAGAAATACACACACACACACACTAAGGTGGATCTCTGCAGGTGAGAACCAGTGTGATCCAGACTTAACTTTAACTTGTGTGGTGCTGCCTAAGATTCTCATTACAACACAGCCCACCTCCGACGCTTTTGTTTCCTTAAGTCTAAGCCAAGAAGGCCTAATGCTAAAAAAAAAGGCCTCAAACTCCACTTCAATTAGAGATGCTGGTTGGTACCTGTCCTTTTTTTAGCAGGAAGCTACTCAGAGTTCATCACAGTCCATCCTTCCTCCTGCCCTGCTTCTTCTTGTTTATTTTCAATTGTAAATGTGGCTGGCATGACTGTGTTTGTGTGAATGTGGGTTTTCCGGTAGTAAACCAACACTGGCCAGCCAAGTCTGTGCTCCCGTCCCCAATGATTAATATGCAGGCTTACGGTGGAGCAGCAAAGACAAGGGGGAGGTCGAGACTGGAGATTTGTCTGTGGTTTAATTAGTGCATTCCTGGCAAATTCACTATCCGTAATTATGGCCAGGGTTCTTTCTGACCTTTCCAGTATTTTCCGCATGTTTGGCTTTTATCAGATCATGTTTTATTCAGGATCTTTGTTGTGTATATTCTGTTCAGCTACTGTCTCTGCTGCACACACACACACACACACACACACACACACACACACAAACACTTTACAGGATGGCCAAATGACACTTCCATCCTTCGTCATTTCCCTTTGATTCGTTTTCTGTCCCCACTCTCTGAAATTACAAGGTTCCACCATGAAGTGATGGGGCCAACATGGCACAGAGAAGCTTGTCCAGAAGGCAGGCATCCATATTTATAAACATGTCATTCTGTTTGCTTTCATAAAATTCAATTTTGCACCGATGAGGAAAAAAACATTCTAACAACATATGAATAGCTTGCCTGTGTCCCCATCAGCCACCCAACAGACAGAAAAGAAACTGTATTTTTTCCTCTGAGGTGTGTCAGGGAGGAGATCAGAGTCAGAGTCAGTAAAACATATATTTCAGCTGGAAACCGTCTCCTAAAAATTGCATTTGTATACAACTAAACTGCAATTACAAATATGTTTTTGTAGGGAACACATTTGCAACTCAATTAAGTTTTCTACAAACATAATGACTATATGCATCATACATACATATATAGACCATACAGTATGTTAATAATTAACATATCAATTAAATGTACACAGGTAACTTAGGCCTATTTATGTCCACCAAACTATCTAGATCGACAACACCTTATTCTGTTTACTAAAAAACATCCAGTTTTGCGGTACATCATCCAGATGAGTGCCTCCAGTGTTATTAATGCTGGTTAGATTCAGGCACTCACAGGACTGGGTGAAGGTCAGGGAAAAGTTGTGGGCTGGCTTAATTAAGAAAATTGTCACAGTCACTTTTTACACACCATCTGTATCACAATTTAAACAAAAACACAATCTTTCTCTAACCCTAACCCACGTGCTTTTTTGTGTAAACCCAACCTCACACAGGACTGCGGTTAGTCCTGCACAGTATATGCCCTCTAGCCACCCCAACCACCTCCTTGCAACTCGCTTTCCATTAAAAAATGTACCACTTAACTCATTAAAAAAATATATGTTGCATCACAACTTAATTATTATTAGGCTTCAAAAACATAATCACAGTTGCAGCTTAGTTGCATAGGACTGTTAATTTTCAGAAGACAGGGCTGCAGCTGGAAAAGGGCAGGGAAATTCTCATAAAAATTTAAAAAGAGTTGAGAGCTTGCACATCAGTAATTCTAATAACAAGCATAAAACTAGCTTTCCAGGACATTAAATATATCCAACTAGGATCTGTCATAGTTTGACACATATAAGTTGCATTTCTTCTGTCTCAGTTATCAAAATGCACAGACAAGAATAAAACAACAACTCAAGACTGACATGTAGTGCACAATAAGCAGTGGTGCTCTGCAGTCATTCACAGGTGTAGCCGGTGCAAACTATACACACAATAAAGAATCATAAGGGAAGTCTCTACAGTATGCACATAGGCACATACTGTACACATAAACACAAAACCACACATATAAGAGCAGAGGCAGCTCTGGGCAGATTTGGGCTGCCAGGGCCCCTGTGGGGAAGCGATGGCTTCCTGTTTGCAAGCCTTTCTTTAGTGAAAATGCTTAAAACGGGCCAAACGAGAGCAGTGCTTATCCAGCAAAATTGCTGCTAGATGGAGCAGAAAGTGCACAAATTTTCTATGACACCCCAGTAATGAGGTTTTATATTGACCCAGGCACAGTGAGTGGAAGGGCTCGTTGCTCCTCTTCTCCTAAACTCACCTTCTATTTGGGGACTCACTACAAAAAAAAAAAACATAAATAAATAAAAAATAAAAAAAAAACAGCAAGGACTCAGACAGGTACCAGAGCAAAAACACACACTACTAAATGAGAGGCACTCACCAAGTATTCACGAACCTTCATTATACTGCTGGTTTTTCCCTAAACTGTGAGGAAATAAATCATTTTCTCTGGCACTAAAAAAACACGCAGCATTTTCTTTCCCAGAGCATCAGAGCGGTTATGACATGAAACTATGCTTAATTTTTTTACACGTCTTATCACAAACATAAGCCTTTATAGTGGAGGTGCACACATAGACCTCCTCAGGTTCATGTATGTATATGCTTCATGTTTATACTTTACCTCTTCCATACTGATATATAATTTGAATTTAGTATACATTTAAAAACACAACTTTTACTGGGTTATCTGTCGGAAGCAATGCACACTATTATGCACAGGTCAAACATTACACTTACTCCATTAATTTTGACCTGAACAAAAAGCTAATTAATTGACTGCTTGACTGAAAGAAAATTCATTGCCAGTTATTTTCATAATTGACATCATTTAAGTTTTTTTTTTTCTAGCAAAGATGCTGCTTGTTGCTGCTTTTCTCTGTTTTATGTAATTGTAAATTGAGTAGCTTTTGGTTCTGACCTGCTGGTTAGACATGTAAAGATGTCACCTCAGGCTCCAGAGAATTGTGGAAGGTGTTTAGCACAACTTGCAACCAACTGTGCAACACCCTTCTCAGTATATTTTAGTAAAAATAGCATTTATTGATCTATTTGCACACAATGTTGTCCCTCTTTAAAGCGTGGATTTTCATGTAAATGGATGTAAAAGGTGACATTGTCATTAAAAGCATGTTTTAGATTCATACATGTATTTTGTTAAAGAGAGTCTCCAGAGAAAGACTGTTCCTCCCCAGACACCAGCCTGGATGCTCCTCCCTGCCCATTAAACTGTCTGCTGATTTTAATGGAAGTGAGAGAAACTGACGTGATTGGCCATTATGAAGCCAGCACTGAATCCACCTGCTGAAAATATATTCCCTACATCCTACTATGTATTGTATTAATGTTCTTATTCTGCCTAATTTCCTGTATAGTTTGGGCTGCATCAATGTTGCACTTGTTCCTCTACTAATAAAAAGTGTGAAAATGTTTTGGTCAGAGTCACATATTGCAGTACTGCTCGTAACCACTTATAAGAAATTATAAACACAGCTCTTACTCATTCAAGGCTCCATTTATCTTCCAGTATTTCAAATGAAACACATTCTATGTCAGATATCTACAAATATTTTTTCCTCTAAACCAGCATGTGTACCTTTCATTGGCTACTGACAAACATACTTTTACACTCGATAAAGACTGTGTGAACAAACTGACTATAATTGTTGGCTTTTATACGAAACTGTACAAACAGAAGTGCAGAAGCTTTGATAACAGTGCACAGTTTTCGTTTGATCAGAATCTCCCCGAAGACATCTCCCTCCCAGAATCCTAAATGCCTGAGGCGGCGGCCCATGATTCACGGCTGTGTATCCCGGAGCTGGAGCAAGTAAAGGTCAGTACTGGATATTTGTGAAAACCAGGGGAGCTGCTGATGTCTGAACAGCTATTGTATTCATTCAGAAGCATACAGTACGTGTACATACGTGGACTGTGGCCTGACACTGACATTCACACCAGAAAGAAAGAAAGACTAAAAACAACATCTAAAAACAGCATATATCTATCTGCAGTGCCTGACATTAAGTGAGGCTGAATATTGGTGTCTTGTGAGCAAAGGCACAGCAAAACATAGGCCTGGCACTCTCCTTCGCTATATTTTTGTATGTCCATCAGGCATGCACCAAGCTATTTTAGGCAAATGCATCACCAGTGAGTTTTAGCAAAGTCTGCAGTTCTCTGGTGAATTAAAAATGTATGCTTGGATGGAAATAATGTTGGTATACATCATAATTATTACCTTTAAGGGAAGCTCTTATCGTTTCAAGAGAGAAGGGTTATTTCTAAGAATTATTTTTCTCAAGAATTTTATTGGTTCAGTAACAGTGGTATCTGCCTTGCATTATTCTTTCCACTGCATCTTAGGTCATTTAGCCCTGTTTGCTGTATAATCTGTCTGAGGTGCTAAGATTCAGTCTGTGCTTTCTGACAAACATAAGCCTCAAAGGCCACTCACAAAGCATTAAGAATGTTTTCTTTTTGACAGACATCAAAATGTGACCTTTAAATGATTCTTGTTATCAGGGAAGCTGAACAAGAAAATCAATAGGATGCAGCTGGAGCGCATGGATTAATGCAGGGCAAATTGATCATTCCATTTCATTTTCATCTTGATTTGATGTGCCAGCAATGCACGCCTAATCTGACCACAAACTGCTTTTAACACTTCACAGGAGAATCCTTTGAGCAGAAAAAAAATACAAGGAGCTCAACAAGCTTCTCGGTTACAAAAAAGGTAGGGCAGGAGCATGAGCCTTTACTGACAGTTAACCTTAATAATAAAGCCTGTTTTTTTTTTCCCCCCCTTTTCCTTTCATCACATCTCTCTGCTTTTTATAGTGTGGCTGAGTGCTGGTGCCACTGTTCACCACAGGGAATACACAATGGCAAAACTCATTGTCTATTTTACACAGTTTATGGGTCCATCAAACTGCAAAAACAAATACATTAATCATCAGAACACACTGATAGATCATTAATTATTGTACCTCACTGTTGATGTCACACGTTGTTGAATTCTTTCATGGATAATCAGAGCACTTTGGCAGAACTTTATTAAACAAACAGTTCATTTACAAAGCCATGTCTGCATGCAAAGGCACCGAGTCAGCGCGATAAAAGGCAATATTTTCTTTTAAAGAATCTTTCAGTAAACATTAAAAAGAATGTCTCCCACAGAAGAATTGCACTATTTTCCCATGCTGCCTTCCCGTACACAGCTGCGACTGGGAGCGTATTACCACTGAAATGCCAGAGCTCGACAGATAACTGTGATAACAAAGATAGCAAATCTGGGAAATGAAAAATGGCACTTCTCTTCTACAAGGAGATACATCAGTGTTTATTAAATCAATGCCAGACAGAGGAATCTGAAGGTAAAATAATGAACCACTTATAAATGATCTTTGCTTCGCTGGGCCTTACCTGATCAGGGTGTTCAGGGACCACCAATGCGAGGCATATTAGGAGAGGTCTATTAATCCTAGTGCTTCTCATAGCTGACTATAAAATGGGTGAGTCCTCTGTGACTTACTAGGCACATCCTTTTTAATTTTTCAATGTAAAAAAAAGTCAGTCACACAGCTCTCATTGATTGGCTGTGAAAGTTTAGGTTGTCTGTGTGTTTCTGCTGTAACAGCGTGGATATTTCATTATGGTGCTCTGGGACACACATTACACAGCTCTGCTACCTTTCACATGGCATCCATGGCAACTGGGGAGGCCACTCTCCCCGCAGAAATGTGCGTTTAATTGAGTGACATCTAATCAGGCGGTGAAATACAGCAGTAGATTCAACAACAACAAAAAAAAGAGCCACAGCACAGCACTTATTTGTGGTGTTGACTGACCTACAGAATATTAGTCTGGTTTTAATGAACAAAATTAGAGGGTTGGAGGTATTCTTCACAAGATTCTTGGGCGAATGTGTGCTTGGATATGATGAGCCCTTCTTAAGACTACATCAGCTTGGGGAGGAGGCATGTCTTTGATGTGTTGAAATTACTGGAGCTGAGAGGTCTCACAAGCTACGCCTTAACACATATTAAACAGGCTGTACAGGATGAATTTTTCACCGTCATCTGTTTTTTTTTTTTTTTTTTTTTTTTTTCATTAGCTTGTTGCATCTTTTACCAGGCTTGGCTGTCTGCTATTTTCTTCTTCAAATATGGCTTGTAGTTTAACTGAAATAGCATTTCCTCCTCATTATCAGACACTGAATCATTGCACAGAGGGACACATTCAACTCCCTTCGACCTAAAATCACATGTACTGACAGTGCTCTGTGGTGACATACATAGATAGAGGGGGGTAAAGGCATAGTCTCAGTAAATCTTCTGCCTGCCTTTGGGGAATCATTGGAATTCATGATCTTTTCTCAGTGTGCTAACAATAATCTTCTGCTCGCTCTGTCTCACACATCACCAGGCATAGCAAACACTTGTCTTCACTGAGTCTCAGGCAGCATCAGGTGCTCCTCAACATGCAAATCTCAGGGTCTTGTCGCTCTTTGTATTACAACTATGTCCTCAACCTTTTTCAGTCAGTACTTTTTTATACAGCTGGGTGATGAATCCAGTGCTCATAAGTGGCAAGCCTGACACACACCTTCACTGTCATAGAGGATTTTACTTTGATACACCTTTGAGCTGCAAACAACTGGGAGATGAACCAGTTATTGACGTTTGCCCCTTGTGCTGTGCATTAAAATAATTCTCCAAGACAAATTTTAAGGCTCTGTACATGTCTCCACTAAACAAATTTCTCCACTCCAGGAACAACTCTGTTGTTACTATGAAAAAAGTACAAGATCCTTTTGTTAAGCAAAGCAAATGTTTCTGCAGTAAAATCTGCTGGATAAATAAAATGCAACCCAAGTAAAATTTGTCTGTGTTTGTATATACCACTATGTGCAGGGCTGCAAAGAGTGCCCTAATTGGAACCTTAGATAGATGGTAGTAAGGGTGTAGCTTCTGCTTTTAGCTCAAGCTTTACTAACAACTGAGCTGTTGTCATATGAGTTTGATACTAATCACAGCATTGAACTTACGTTCTGCTTCTTGTTTTTGTTTTTTTCAGTTTACTCCAGCTCATCTGTAGTGTTAATAATGACACAGGAATGACTTTGTTATATGGGAGGCTCTGATGTCATATGTTTTAGTTATTTTATTATGTTTTATGTTTGTTATGTTTGTATCTGTGTGCACTCTAAGACAAATGTGCTTTTGGGCACAATAAAGGTAAAATTAAGGCTGAAGTAAACATTAGAACAACAGATGGTTCTGATATAGTAAATTTGCACCACAACACTAAAAGAGGTTGTGAATATGTTATGAGTCCCGGTGAAGACAAATAAAGATATAACCATATGCTCAGTTCCATAAATGAATTGCTGACATTTTAACTGCTCTTTATCATTATGTTTTGTTTAACACATTAATACATTTAGGTGTAAACTTATGGCAGATTTAAACAAAAGACATTCTAATGTTTCATATGTTTTCTTGGTTGAAACTCAGTAAGCAAGTGTGCAATTATCCTGTATCTCCACATTTCTTCATTAACGTTAGGACAGTAATCTGGCGACTGGTTTGTGATTGCAATCACATTCTGAAATGTTTCTAAGGCGATGCGTCTTATCACACTCATGGTATTATAGAACCATTTCATCTGCCTCACCTCCAGCGTGAAGCTTTGATGGTGTCAAGTGGGAGACGACAACCAATTAAAAGAAAATCAGTCAAACAACTGGGGGTCAGATCTCAAGATGCTCCCAATCACTCATAATTTCCTGTTGTTATGCTGCATTTCCACTGCTCCTGATTGAAGTCTGATAAGTTATTGTGCACAACAATGGTCATTGCACACGTCTACAACTGCATTTAATAAAAAAAAGAGAAAAAAAAGAATAGAAAAAGAGTGCTACACCACAAAAAAAGGCGGGTGGCCCTCAGAGATTGACCATATTACCTTAAATAAACAAGAGCAGAGGTGAGAAGACATGCAGAACCTTTAATAATACCTTTGCCCATGACATTGCTATCTGTTTGGTTTAAGGAATGCAAAGGCTGACAAATGATAGGAATGCCACGCGTGGGGTCCGGCAGGACAAGGCAGTAGTCCTGATAGTGTTTCTGTGCACGTCCTCCTCTGTTAGTCATTACTGTGTGCAGACGAGGGGTGATGTTTACTCTGCTGAGACAAGCAAGTCTACTGCTCTGGGTTGCAACCTTGTGACTCCTTTCTCCCTCCTGCTGCCAGCTCCCCTAACATCTAGCCCTCACCCTGCCACTCCATGGGCTCACTGGACTATTGCTGCTGGTGAACGCCTATGGTGTACAAGGACCAGGTTTTTGGGATAAATCTGGAAAAGAGGATGATGCATTTCTGTGCGTATTGTCTGTGTGGTGGCTGTTGGGTAGATATTTCAGGAAATAAAAGCACAATACACACGAGGGATGTGATACTGCAATGCATTGCTGAGCCATATTTCCTCCCTCTGTCTTTAGTTTCCTTGTGTTGTCACTTTCAAACATTACCTCCACCCACACACATACGAGAAAAAGAGAAAGGAAAAGAGAGATGGTGACAGAGACTTCCTGCAGAATACATTGTATGAAACACAGAGTTGTAATCCTTAGTAAAAGATAAAGAGAATATATGTTTGGGTGGTTTATCACATAAAGATGATGAAAAGAAATGAGACCATATAAAAAGGAAATTAAAGATGTCAGCAAACAATTGACATTTGATTTGTGCTGAGCTAATGGCTCAAGGACAGTGGAAGTAATAGAGCCCAGACAGAGAGACATTTGTGAAATAAAAAAGGACACAAATAAATTAACAGAATACAACAGCTATAATGTCACAAACCAAAACAATTATAATCATCAACAAAAGTAATGTCAATGATTATGATACATAATGGCAAAAGGGTCAAATCAATCAGAATGCACCAAATAAAAAATGAAATGATTACCAAGCTTATGCAGCAGGTCAGGGGTCAGAGGTCAAGTTCAATATAAACACGGAAACCATTATGGCGCCTGCATGGATGTCTCTGGAAGAAATAAACAAGGAGTTGATGTAAGTACACTTCACTGTAAGTGCTGTTTAAGTCCTACATCTACTTGACAATATGTAGCACTCAAATATTAATGTGACACAATGCTGTAGTAAGCACTGATTCACAGCAGTGCACAAACCAGAGAAGCTCAGTTTCCTTAAGTGGTGGTGGGCTATTTTGGGATTTAGTGAATCACAGACACACTTATTCCAGCCCTTTAAAAAAACAGAAAGCATCTTTTGAGAATGTTTGAGACCATAAATTAAGTGTTTGCTCATTTCAAAACCTCTCAGCAAAATTAGGTAGACTGAGCAAGACACCAGTGCAATGCTAAACCATCACTCGGTCTTTATGCAGATACATACTTTCATGACCACCCCTACTCGTTCACTTACACACAAAGCAAATTCTGAGCTTACACACAGTGTAGACACAAGTAAGAAAAAGGCTGTTTGATTTTTTGCTCAAACCCCCTCCAAAAAAAGGAAAAAAACAATCCTATAGTAGCCTAGAAAACAGTCTGTGAAGCTCCAGCATGCTGAAGACAACAAAGGCATTATTCTTTGCCAAATAAAGAAAAACTACACAAATGGCTGTGCAGTCGAAGCAGAAAGTATTAATCTATTTAAGTCTGCACATTCTGTTATGGATAAAATGCTTCACATTTATTTATTTGATATTATTTTGTGCAAAGTGGATAAGAAATACACCAAATAAAATATCATTCAAATATGGTGCTCTAGAGTTGTTCAACATATTGAACAAAATCTTCAGTCTGAAAGTGTTTGTACAGTTTTCCTTGCACATTGCTGTTTGTATAATCTGTGTCTATCACTGACCACAGGGTCGGTAATACTGCATCGCCATGTGTTTCACTATAGGATACAAAGACTGAAAAGGTACCAGCATTTTGAATGGAATATACTGCCAGCATGCATAAGATGCAAATTTTACATGTGAGCCCAATAAAGCACCCACTAAAACACAATCTCCTCTTCAGTATTATAGGCTGATGACTCATTTTTAATTGAAGCCCAAGAAGCTGACTGAGAACCCGACTATTACCCTACCCTAAACCTAAAGATCTCCTAAGGGGCATCTAAGGAGCCAGATGTCATATTTATTAGATAAAAAGACACAATATAAATGGTTTTACAAAGAAGAATTGTGTTGCCAAAACTTCAACTCAGCCTGAGCATGAAATCCAAACAACATTAGATGTAAAACAACACTCAGCACACATTAGCACCTAAGGCAACACATTAGTAACAAAAGAAGAGAGGAAGAACCTTCCAAAACAATCCTGGGTTTTATTAGTGTCTAGCCCTTCAAGAAGCTCATGCTCCCAAATAAATGCACTTTGAGATTCTCCTGTAGTGCAATGAAATATACAGCAGACAAAAGCCCAAGGGTTGGGGAGACACTTCGGAAGTTTCTGCATCTGTGTGTGATTAGTTCCACTACCTAAGATAAAGCATGCAGAGCAAATGTAACCTCATCATAATGTATGTGTCACGAATGCATGGGAACACTCAACCATATAAAAACAACAACAACTGCTGTACAGTATAGCCTACCACTGCCTGGTGTAAAACATAGTCTTGCCAGTGTTCTCCACCCATCATTAATTGTCTGATCATAGTGGAACAGAAAACAGCACAGGTTAGAGCAGACGGGAACTCTCACAGGTATTAGCTGCTAATTGGCGTCAACCAAACAAGAAGCACTTTCTGGAGAAAACAATCTATATTAATTTGTCTTATTCTCCCCTGCACAATACACACTGAAAGTTCTGGTGTGCACAAGATAAATGCTTATACCATAATTACAACTAATTGTGCAAGTAATTGCAAAGTTCTTGTGGCACCTATACCTCTAATAAAACAAACATAATCTATGTGGCTCTTCCCTGTGAAATTGAAACAGTCCCATTTCTCATGTGTCCGTGTTCTACTTGATCATTATCTAGCATTTGTGTCTGCTCTGTAAAAGGTAGGTTTTGAAAAAGTGAGGACAAGGAAGATGGAAGGAGGCTGATGACAGGAATTCATGGATTTTGTGAATTCAGACATGCTGCATCTCGCTTCTCCCAACAAAACATTTGAAAAGCTTCAAAGCCCAAAGCTTTACGCTTTGGAATACATCTTTTGAATATATCCCAGTCTCCTCTTTTTTAAAAGATAAAAAAAAAACAAAAAAACAAAACATCACCTGTAAATCGAGATAGCCTTTTGCAGAAGGCTTTTTTTCACCTAATCCTTTTCATTTCAGGTCAGTAAAATATTAGTGCTTTCTCACTGCTCTGATGGTCAAAGCACATTTCAAAGATTCTGTGTGCTTCTCCAGCAGAGGGAAGGAGAGGGAGAGAGACAGGGCAGTGGGGAGCTCAGGCAATCCCCCATCTATTACAGACGAACCAATCATCAAAGACAAATTACAGTACACTTCACTGGGATATGCTAATTCCAAATTAGATGCAAGTCATCAAAAGATCAGCAATGCAATATTTTGCATCTACAAATTGAAAATATCTGCTTTCAGGACAGGTTTTAATACTAATACAGGACAAACATAAAACATGAACTCTATGTAGACCTACAAGCACGTATGTACAGTAAGAACCAATCCAACTGAAAAAAGCTAAATTTATGTGGCGTTTTGTAGAGATAGTGAGGCAGTAAAATCTAACGTGTTTTTAGTGAAAGAACTGTAGTTCATAATTTTTGATTTAAAAAAAAAAAATCACAACATCTGAACTGGACCACAACATATGTAAAAGCCCAGAAACATTACTCCTCAGCGGACAGGCTGAATCTACCTAAACCTAAAACTATTTAATTGAACTGTTTTAGGATTAGATGGCGTCAACGCTGACAGTCATTTCTGTCTGAGTTTCACTTGCGTCTTCTTGTTTGTTATAGGAGGCCAAAAACAGCTGCATCCGTTTGTTCTTTTTAAATGTAGTCATGCGAAAGTGAAAATAATTTGTTTCCCATGGACATTTTAGTTTGGATAAAAAAAAAACTGTGAATTTACACTTACGTCTCTTGTGCCTGGCTTGCTTGTTCAAGTTAAATTCATTTTATAATTAGATTGTTGTGGTGGGATTGATCATTGTGCAAAAGGTATTGCTTCAGCCAACGTACATAGACATTTTTTTTTTTACCTATTTATATGAATATAATCGTGTCTACTTTTACTACACATGTCCAACCACTTGAGAACAAACAAATCTGAGAACACCTAAATTTAGTTGCTCTGCAAAACACCATCTCGCTGTTCCTTTTGTTTTCCTTTGTTCTTTAAAATGTTGATTACAAGTCAACAAACTGAAACAAACATCTAAGAGCTGATTCTATAGTGCATATTTATAATGTCATTTCCTCTGAGATCACACAATGAAGACTCGTTTTGCGTTTTGTTACATACTCTATGCTTGCTTGGTGATCTTTATTTGGTGCAGCGTAGACATTATCATTATTTGTAGAATTGGGGTGTGAATATGTGACATTAACTGCACCCTTAACCTATCAACTGCAATTAACATCATCATAAATGAAATAAAACTGAGTGCAAACATAGTTCCTGATCTACACAGATAAATAACTGTTTGTGCAGTGTGTACTGGCAGCACAGTACAATGCAGACTGCACAGTGTTCTCAGGCATTGTCTTCAGCTCCATGTCCTTAGTCAATGCACATAAACCAAAAAAAAAATACCCATTACTGTTTTTTAAATGAGTTTTTTGTATAGATTATTATATTGACAATATATAGCATAAGTGAGTTTTAAAGACGCTGGTAGGCAGATGTTATTACATTTAGCCACAGCCAAACTAGCTGCTTCTTGCTGTTTCCAGTCTTTACACTAGGTATAAGAGTGGTATTGATTTTCTGATCTAACTCAGACAAGGACGATAATAAGCATATTGCTCATTATTTGTTATATCAACAAGAATATTACTAGTATACTTCAAGTCTTTCTTCTAGTTAAGCTTGTTTATTCCAACCTAATAACAGAAAGTACACACAAACATTGTTTCTGCATGAATTCTCAAAACAAAATGATTATATCTAAATATGTTAACCTTAAAGCAACATAATGGAGATCTTTACAATATTAAATGAAAAGATATTGATTTGTGAAGCTACTTCATCTGATCTGTTTGGATACCACTGTCTTCCATCATTGTTCTGCCGAGGTTTCCATCGCTGATTTTAGGAGCAAGATTGCCAACATGCAGATAGTTTAAACAATAGAAACACAGACAATTCTCCAATCCTGAGGGACTCACAGACTAAAGAGGTGGTCAATATTTCTGTGCAACATATGCATCAAAATGGCTTGGTCAGCTCCAGCATCTTGCTGCTCACTTTGTGTTCCCGGTCTAAGTGCCTATTCTCCTAATCTATGTCTAGGGGGAGTGCAATTGCCACATCACTGAGGTGTGAATATGTTGGTGAATTCACCCTTTACATTTGACACCTGATATGTAAAAGCACGGGTTATGTTCAGAAACAATGAGCTGTGTTTTGACAATGTCAATATTTCCCCCCGAACATGCAGAGTAGGCCTAGAGACTAATGAGCAAATGAGTGCACAACAGGAGCAGAAGACTGGGGGGAATTAATAGCTTCAGCAACAAATGACCTGACAGGACAAGTGCAAACACACAGACAGACAAAGAGGCTTGAAAACATACACAGATACACACACACGCACACAAAGGTACTGCTGCACATTCACATATACACCTTGTCATACACAAAACCACAGTAATGTTTCCTTAAAAAATACAACACGGGATGCTAACACGTACCCACAGCATATATGTTGCCTGCATGTCACTAGAGGTAGCATGTGAAAGAGGAAATTTCATCCACAAGTACCCATGTTTCTGTGTTTCAAAGGATCCTCCATTAACAGTACCACGTTATGAAACACAAAACAAACTCCTCTGTGTCTTTCACCCACGTCGTCTTACTTTATTTAAGGCATCTGTGGTCAGGTAAACAGATTTTATTTCTTCAGTTTTTCAACTGAAATCCCTTCCTTATGGCTCATTTGATGCCCCCGCCCGACACCCTCCACCCCTCAGTTCTGATACTCCCTCCCCTCCCACCCCCGTCCTCCAGCATAAGGCTTATCATGAAAAGCACAACAAGGATATATTGTCAAGAATTCTTTTAGGTAGTCCTGATTGAAGAGGCTGACTTTTATTCTCTCAAGTACACCCTTCCTCTTTTCCCTCTGCCATGGTACACAAGGGTACCATTGTGGTGGCTGTGGACTTTCCATCCATTCATCATTCTTCTCACCTATGAAGCAAAACACACATATATCAACTATAGCTGCCCTCCCTCTTCCCTAAATCACACTTTGTTCTGCTGTGTGTAAAGAAAACTGCCTCAGCTTTGGAGATCAACACCCACTGAGCTAAAAGAAAGGGATGCAAGAGGAGAGCTTCAGTGTTTTGCACAGCACAGTTTGAATTGACATATGGAAGAAAGGCAAATAAAATATTATTATTGTTTGTGAATTTAGTGTGGAGTCTATTTTACTTATTTTACTTTATTGTGATCTAAAATGAGCTGGCGAAAAGGTAACATGACAAACATAATGTTATTGACCTGTGTTAAAATGGGTTTCACTTGTTTGTCTGACAGTTTTTCTGACTCTACTGAGGTAAAGTCTCATTTGGAAAGGAAGCAATTCCCTCAGGCCAGGAGGTTAATGATGGTGTTCGATGTAGATATTATCATAAGTGAGCCTATCCAAACAGCTTGCAGCTGCTTAAACCTCTTTTGTGTCCTTTATAGCTTTTTACAGGATTTTAGCTTTAGGTATGTTCATACTCTTAAGGTTCGTAGGTGATATCAAGATTCATTATAATAACTGTAGGCTATTACAGTGAAAATCACAGGCCACAGTCTCCACGTAATATCTGAAAAGATGCTGAAAAATAAGCATCACTATTCTCCGAGCAGTAAACACATTAATTCATCACACATTCTGTTCTTGGTAGCTGACAACTAAGTATAGCCAGCTAGATACTGTATATACCACTACATACCAAGATACTTGTTTGTTACCAGTCCGGTGGGTTGGTATATCTGAGTTCATAGCATAAGAAATTACAAGTACACTGCCAACCAATCATTTACCAGCTGTGGGTAACTCAGGCTTAGGGGAGAATGTTGAGTAACAGCAACTGTTGTGAAAATAATTGGCATCTGGATATTTCTAGGTTTATGTAGCTTTATGAGAAACTTGACGTTTAACTCTTCAATATCACAAAAATCTATATTTTTTTCTCATCTCATACCACAAACATTTGGTTGTTTCCTAATGAATCTAAAATATTAAAACCGCATAGCATAGCACAAAAACATGTTCAATTCATCTAGAAAGATACTTGCGCATCACTACAAGCCTACTCTGGATTTGCTTCAGCTGGACACCTTGTCCTAATAGATGGAGCATGACTGTTTGCATACAGTATGTAGGAGAGTTAATTGTGGTGGGATTATTTTCCATTTATTCATTACGCAAGCAATTTCCCTCGCATTATTCATCTTCCAACAGGATCCGGGGCATGTTTTAATCATACCGAATGCAGATTGACAGTGCTGTGTCACCACTACTTTCAACTGAAAAGCCAGCAGAAAGTCAGCCCATCCATATTGAGTTTTGCAAATGTTAAAACTTAAACAGATTAAAAAGCTATCCATGTGCAAATATCACTGGCATTTTAATGAAAAGAAGATGTTTACATGATTTTTTTTCTTTAGGAAAATGTCAACAAAATGGGCAGTCTAGCTTCTGAGGCATGTTAGATTGCTGTATGCATAACTGTCATATGTTCATACAACCCAGTACAGGGGCTCTGTCCTTTTAATCTCTAATCCTTTCCTCTATAAGCAGGAGAAGCGGGTGAAGCTCAGAAAGCAGAGAGAGAGAAGGTATCCTCTCCCATGCCATGGCACTCCCCCTACCCTGTACTAAAGCTGTCACTATTGGCATCTGGGGCCATGAGGCAGGCAATTTTAGCGTTGTGGTGTGCATCGATACCCAATCACATCACATTCACAGGCAGCACATCAACCTGAAGAGGCTGGAGCGCAATTTACAGCATATTGTTTTTGGCCCTGGGAGCAAACAGGCGCTAGGAGCAATAGAAGCATCCTGGCAGAGCAAGACAAGGCCTTGTCATGGACCTAACGGCCTTATCTCTGGTCACAGAAGTGCTCATCTTTAACACTAGAGCCAAGGAGGGCTGAGAAACACACAGAGTGCATAAAATAACTGCTGTTTAATTTCAACAATGGAATCCAATATGGTGGCTTGTATTATTAAAGTGTAGGAATGTTCATCTTCTCATCTTAAGAACACTTGAAGTGCATCTGTCTACCAGTAGACCAAACTAATGCATATATACTGTATATAAATGTATTCCTGGTTGTGTCAGGTGCCACAAATATAAAATATTAAAAGTAGTTCCACACAGAGTCAGTTTGCAATTAATTACATACCAAGTTAAAACTGATGCAGTCTAATACAACTCTAAAACTGTTTGTACAAAACCTAAACATTATCACCATTATGGTAGGATGATTTATTGCAGGGCTGCTGCATTGGTTTTAGCTGCCATAAATAGTATTTATATATGGCTATCATGTCACGTCTGAATAAATCCCAGGGATGGGAGTATGCCAGTAAAGCAAGACATCAGTGCAGGTGGGCTTTGAGAAATCAAACTCCAGGGGGTGTGACAGACTCATCATTCAGAATAAAAAACATAATGCTTGTTTGTCTGCAACTTGCATCTTGTCATGCCAACAAGTGGTTTGCATACACACCTGCAATCATTACCTTCACACAGCATGGTTGCCACAGTGGAACACACTGCCACACTGTGAGCACAGTGTGCTGCATGGATTAGAGTAGAGAGCCACAAGGTATTCTCTGGGCAAACAAAACCTAAATGGGCAGAGGCTTCATTTTATATCTAACCACAAAAATGTACATAATGTGCTACATGTACTGTACTGTGTGGTAGCACCTAGTCTTCCGACCTTAACCTGCAAATTTCACTGAAAGTGACAATGAAAAGACTAAAACATTGTAGCAAGTAACTGTAAAATTGTAATCAACCTGGAAAATCAATAGAGGTAATTAGTTACTTGCTTCAGCAAACACAATTGTCCTTTTTTTCAGAAAGGACAATACTGCTTTTGTCTGCATAAAGAACACCAGTCATTTTCAAACAAGAGAAACCAATGTGGCATAACATTCAGCATTCAGTGAACACTATGGTTCACATTACGCTGAGAGCAGCTGTTGAGGTGACTTTTATCAGTGCAGGTACTTGAGTGGAGGTGGTCCACTGTTTTTTAGTGTTCAATCACTAATCTGATCTGGAAGGCACAACAAGAAACAGGGCCATTATAGGTAAAAATGAAAGACATATCACTGCTATTTGATTGATGTGGCTATTCCCCACGAGGAATAAGCCTCTACTTCACTTTCAACAACTGCGGCTGACACAATAAGCTGAGATGGTTGTTATGGCTACATAATTCTCTTAAAATGATGCTTTCATTCAGTGCAAAACCAACTGAAGCAAGTCAAGGGCAAAACTGCTAAAGCACTTACCTGTACATCTCTGACAAATATCAGCTAAATGTTTTCTCTGACTTGTTTGTTAAAATGCAGTCATGATGAGGGTGTGTCAGTGTTTGGTTTCAGTTGTGTGTTTTTTTTCTGAAAATTAATATGTGCTAAGAAATTATCATAATTTAGGTAGATTTTATTTAGGTAGGTTTTATTACATCTTCACACAACCAGCAGAAGTCATTAATGCAGCAAAAAAGATGATAGCACCTGATTGTGCTCATATGTGCCACTCTGCAGTAGTGAGCAAGTGCTTTTATTCCTGCGTCCCTGAGTACCTTGAATATTTGACATCAAAGCAACAATATGATAATAATAATTCAACATATCCCTTTACTACACCTCTCTTCCCACATTGGGGCACACAAGTTCATCAAAATAAAATATATCATGATTACTTAAAATAATTTTTTCTTCTTCTTCCTCTTGTTCAAAAAGTCAAAAATTAAGTGAAAAAATGCAAATAAATAATAATAACTGATCTGATTCATTTTGTACTTATTTTGTATGCCTCATCATTCTCGTGAATGCGACATCGCAAACCTGAACATGATTTCTTCAACAGTGATACAAATGTCCACTTGGACTCACGGATGAACTGATTAGATTTTGGTGGCCAAAGGTCAAATGTCAAAGTCACTGTGACCTTGGGTCCTTTCCATTCTTTTGAACGCAATATTTGGCACAAACATTCACACAGATTCAAGGATGAACAGATTAGATTTTGGTAGTAAAAGGGAAAAGGTCAAGGTCACTGTCAGAAGCATACAACCACAATATTACAGTAGTAATTCTAGTTCTAGATTATTATTATTTATTGCAGTAATTCTATTTTAACATATTTCAAGTCTATGAAACTGTACAGCCCAGACACGTTATCCTCAAAAAAATGTATTGAAATTACATATAAATGACACCATATGTTAATTTTGCCTCTTTACTCGACTGTTATCCCATAACAAGTCATAACGAAAACAGGTAATCTTAGGAACAAGTGTGTACACATTAGTTCTGGGGCATGCAGGACATTTCCATTTACAGATTGCAAAAGCTAATTCCTTTACTCTGATTAGAAGCTGTCAGTTCTCTGTTTGAATTGTAATCAATATAATATGTACACTAGTGCACAGTGTACGTGATGGGCAAAGACAAGCAGTTAGTAAATGTAACTTCAAGATTTCTCTTTTAGCACCATTTCACAGAACACCCCTCATTTATCATTACAGATGTTCACCACACAAAAATCAGTGTTCATATAAGTAATATAAATGTGAATTTTCATCATAATCTCACACAGAGCATATTAATCAGCTGTGCATCCCCTGCCAAGCAGGCCTCATCCATATTCCTGCAGGCTTATTGCAAGGGGAGCTGGTGGTGATAAAGCAGGATCGATATGCAGAGCTGGTAAAAACACAGCAAGTAACAACAGCGTGGCACAAAGGTAAAGACGAGAGAGGACAGGAGAGTGAGGTAGGCCGAGTTTAAAAAAAATCATCATCCATTGCATGTTAATGAAAGGCAAGGAAGTGATGTTTCCTCATGCTCAGTTGCAGTTAAGGGAAACATCATATGTATGATACACTGCAGGCTAAGGTTTAGTATAGATGCTGTTCTATTCATAATGTAGCATGTTTGCTCAACATCTTCACCAGGTGATTTGTAGGTATAAATATAAGTTTTCCACAAAATCAGTGGTTTTGGAAAATCTAGTAATAATAGGTTAACTCTTAAGGTACTGTCTATTTCTTTTTTTTGTCAACATAGAGCAAAACTGTTATGCAGTTCACAGGTGCCATGACTTTTTTGACTGCAATAGTCTAGCTGTACTATAACTTGGGACACACTGTCTTTAAACCTTTTTGACAGGTAAACCTGGGAAAGCATCAAAGATTTTCTCTCTTTGGCATATCTGAAAATTGCCACAGAGAATTGAGTGACAACTTTATTTCTCATCTGTTACATAAATCAAGGAAATACTGTGAAAGTCAGCTCTACAAACTAAGAAATTCCCTGTGCTTTCTAAGCTGCGAAGGATTTCTTTAACAAAGTTTCACACAGGAGTGAGAGAAAAAGTAATTTCTTTGACAGGCAGACATTATGTGATAGAGGAGACTTTTCACTGCATTAAAGAATGGTAGCTCCAAACAACAAAGAGATAGTAGCTGTTTTAAAGGCCAATTTTCCAGCCCACATTGTCATTTTCACACTCTTAACTCCAAAAGGCAGACATGCACTCTGGCATCAAAGGCCATTGATTTTCTAATCAAGAGCAAATGATGATTAAGGCATATCTGCCCCCTTATCTTTCCGTTTAAAATCCTCCTTTCTGGATTCAATTTGACTTTGGCTGTTTTGCTGCTGAGGGGAATCAGGACAGTCAAAGACAAAGACACCTTGTAGAAACAACGGGTGGCGTCATGAATGATTAAGGATTGTGAAACAGACAATGATCACCCATCCTCTCTCTCCCTGGTTCAGCAAAGGCTTGCATTGTTACAATGCCTTTTTATCAATAGACAAGGAAGCTAATAATGTTGATCAATAAACTTCTCATTTGACAAACATTATACTGAAAGCTTGTTGCAATTGATAGTCTAACATTCAGTGCCAGTGGCACAAGGAACAGCAATTGCTCATTTTTGACTGAAGCAGCTTTACAAAAAATTAAAACATTGAGTTAGTTCAACCCACTGGTGTTTTACAACACGGACTCCCACTTCGATACTCTGTTAAATTCCCAAAGTGAGTAGCAATAAACAATGTTAAAAAGGTTGGGCAATGAAACCCCCATCTCTTTTACCTTGATAACATTAAGAAGTAATACCACAAAGCAGAGCCGACTCACCCTAAGGGTGCAAATGCTTATTTCTTAGCCAACTTCAATTATCCCAACTTTCTCCCCTGGTCAGTCTTCCTATGTATATGTTTAGCCTTTGTGATACTCCTGCCTGAGGATGAGGGATTAACTTCTACCTCTCTCTCTCTCTAAGCTTGGCCCCTCAGTCTCTAAGCTTGGTTTGGACTTTAGGTTCAACTGTCCTTCAGGACCAGCCTGGAGCTCAGCTTAACAAAGACATCCAAACCCATCATCGCTCTTGCAGTGTCTCTCTCGCTAACCCTCTTTTTCCTCAGACCATAAACACTTCACTGGAAGGGAGAAGAATCAATGGCAGGTGGACATCATCGGTTCGTGACCTTCAGGCAACGCCAGTCCGACACGAATTGCAACGTGTTGTGTTGTTACAAGTATAGTTCTACTGGTGGTAAAATAAATGAACAGAGAGCGTGTATACAGATAAATATTGTAAAACGAACAGGTCCCACATCTTTTATGAATAGGGGTCATTGTGTTACAGCTGTTTATGCTAAATACTCAGGGTTATTACTCCAGGTGTAATTCTCTCACACAGCCAAATAATAAGAAGCAAAGACACTAATTTCCAGATTCATCATTTCCAGCTAACAACTTCATCACAAAGTGTTCATCAGAGCCAAACAAGACTGTATTATTGTAATTGCAGGGTCATTCACAGTGGATTTCATTCTCTCAGATGTATTTACACAGTTTACTAATAGCACTGCTCCCTCAAGCCTAAAACTCTGTGATGTCAATATACCTAGAGTGATTGTGAGCAGGGCATTGTGACAGAGATGAGAGAATTGTGGGACATCCTTTGTTGCACAGCAAGAATTGACTCATGAGAGAGAAAATAGCAGGGCGCTGCTGGGTGCACAAAGTCCTGTGCAGACAGATGGGACAACAGAGAGAACTAGTTTTGTTCCCTACGTACTTTCCTCCCTTATGGATGCCAACATATGCTCAATGAGTTTGTCTCTAAACAGATCACAGACACAGAAAGATTTCACTAAGATTTCATTTGCTATATTTGAATACTGAGAACAGTAACTGGCAGTAATACAAAGGCTGTCCATTGGTGTTTCATAAAAAGTCTAGCAGTCATCTAAACGCACAGCTCACTCCTTTTGGAAGCATGTCGTGACTCATCAACCATCAGCAAAGCCAATTCATGACTTTCACATTTTTGTTAAACAAGTCAAACTCGAACTTAGTTGAATGAAATGATTCTCAAAGCAGTCAGGCTGCTCATTTAGATCTTTAGTTGGAGACAGGCAGAGATATGTAGTGGTGTCGTTTCCAACATCAGATTGCTGAACTATTACCAGTCCCTCATGATTACCTCTACCTGTCCTTATCAGCTGAACACCATGTACCCATGTAACCTGCTATTTGCTGTAGCAAGATTTGTGTTTTCTTATAGAGAGGTTTCTGTACATTTTAACCTTAATCCTATCAGCTAATGTGAAGGCACTGATCCGCGCCTGTCTTGAAGGTTATCTGTGCATGTTTCACACCCACAGGCATTCATTATTTACATAGCTGCTCCCCTGAGGCACCAGACACCACAGGAGGTGTAGATGGGAAATCTACCTCCCAATCTGCCAGCGACACATCCATATCTATACTGCATGGCTCACTGACTTCGGAGGATGCAGTGTCAGGATTATCATCCATTCTCTGGAAACTTCATCATCATCGGCACTGGCAGCTGTGGCCGTGCCATCAGGCAGGCGCGTTTGCCTTTTAAATCAGGGATTCCCCAACACTGGAGAATGTAGCAGTGTAACAATGCTAACAATAACAACACTCATTTTGGGCAGTCTGGAGGATAGTTACCTATAGGAGACTGACACTCCACGAAAAACAACAAATTTCAGCTAATCCCCTAAAACGACCTATGTTAATGTTGAAGTGACAAAGCCTTCAGTCATAAGAATTCTTCTTCATTAGGAGCAAAGAGACATTATTTTAGAGCCACACAGTCACATAAAGGAAAGACACGAACGAATAGGTCAACAAAACGTCAGACATTTACACAGGAGATTGCTGTATGTTTCCAATTTCCTACCAACAGCCACCACTGGGGTCTTTTCAATTGGTCTCCTACCCTCAACCAAGCGCTTATTACTGTACCTATAGTGACAAAGGTCCCTTAAGCTTAACAGAACAGAAATCTCAAGCAAACCATCAATCTAAACCTACCCAAGTAGTTTTTGTGCCTAAATCGAAATAAACCATAAGCCTGGCAATGTCAGTTCATAAAACAGATTTATTTTTCTAACAGCGACGGGTGTGTGCATGGACAAAATACAAATTCTGTCATTTAATTTGGAGGTTGTGTACAGTAGATTGGGAGAAGCCTGGTTTAAAACTGTCATTCCAGTATAAAAGAAAAGTCTATGTCATGATGTGTCTACATTTGTGGATGTCTTGGACATAAAATGACATCATGTTATTTATTTCCAGAGGACAGGAACAGACTGAGGGGATTTCAGTAGCAGTGTTTTGAATGCCACATATGCTAATAATATTTGTTTGGTTAATGTCTATATCAGTCATTCATCTAGCATCCACACAGCCATGTGGAGTAAGATAAATGTAACAGCGATTGGATGCAGCAATTTCACAGTCTTATCCCATAACCCCTTGGATAATTAATTCTAATGATACTTTTTTATCTGCAACACCATCACGATAAACATCAATGCACAAACCCACTCATATGAATGTGCTATTGAGCGTGACACTGACCTTTCCAGACCCCCTGGACCTCTGAAGATGTGTGTGAAAAAACACACCCTGAGCACTCCATCCACTTTAGTGGGCAGGGCTGATTTGATATAAGCGTGACAGGCGTATTTATAGAGCAGCAAAGAGCCTTGCTCTCTCCTCCTCTCTAAACCATGAGCCTATTCCAGCCCAGACACTATTGGCAGCCCTGCTCACTCACTGGAAAAGCCATCATGTCAGCACACTGGCAGCAGATAACATGTTGTGCTAACAGGTTTGGGGGTCCACAAGAATGAGCCTGATGTAGTTCATTATGCAGTGACAATATACATCACTTTTTTGATGCTTTATTGCACACCACTGAGAAAATCTGTATTGAAATGTCACTGTTTTTATAGACATATCTATAGAGATATTAGCTTTTGCCACAGTCTGATATCTTAAGCTTCCATCAGCAGACTTATGATTATTGGCTTATACATAGTGATGCAACGTTGAGAAACATTGAAGACGTAACATATTGCATTTATGCAGATTTTGTTTGGGTTTAAAATGACAAAATGTCAGATATGTCTGTGAAGGACGTATGGTGAGAAATGTACAAACATTTATTAGAGAACTGGACTTGATTCAGTTCTGTTTGTCATTAATTAAAGGATGCAGGGCATAATTCAAATGCATCACAATATTCAGACTAGATTGTGTTTAACTGCTCTTTAAAATACAATACATATTCAAATTCTTTCAATAATCTAATTTAATTTTCAAGGACATGCAAAGGATGTTATGTTCTCTAACATCTTAATTAGACTAATTAAATGGTTTGAGCTACGGCACTATCTCATGGTGCAGTCATGAGTGTTTGACTGTGGCTATTTAGTTATGTGTTGGTAGTGTTACTTTGCTTTTTAATGTTATATTTGTTTTTTTCTTTAATAATGCAATAAACAGTTAATTCAAGAAGAGAAGATTTATTCAGGATGCAATCTAGGGCTGTTTAAGCACCATATGTGATTAGTAATGCAGCTTACTGAGCCACACCCATCAGGATGCAGTATGGTTATGTTTCAAAAGGTCAAGGACACCAGGAAACCAGCCTTAATATCCCTTTTGCCACTATGATCAGCACATCATCAGCTACACCAGCAGGGAGCACAAAATAAATCAAATAAAAAAGTTACACCTCCGAGCAGATGTTTACATAAACATGTACAAATATGTTATGTATTGCCCAGTCCCCTCACTCCAACAGAAATCTCCATTAGGTTTCCAGGTGTTTCTTTATAGTACAGAGATACACTGCTTTGATCAGCCTATCAGAACAATTCTCCCTTTCATCTTGGGAAACATGATTTGGTTAAAAAGAGATTTTGGATCAAGGTTCAGGCGCAGCCTGAGCACGTTCTTTTCTCTTGTTTAGTATTCATGCTGAGCATGGTAATCTGGTGTTGCTTTACTAAAAGTCATCGGCATCATCAATTTCTTATTAATACAGAGTGCAAATATCCAAAAGGAGGGGGCTGAGCATGAGCAGCCTGTGTGTGGAGGAGAAAATAAGCAAAAAAGTAATGCAGAGAGAAATGGAAAATATGAGTCTAAACTTGCAGCTGTCCTCTAATTTAAAACACAGAATTCAAAGGTGATTTATTAGTGTTTGAGAATCTGATGTTGTTGTTGTTGATTTTTTTTTTCTTTTATTATAGGCTTGTCTAATCTTATTTCTCAAAATCATCTGAAAGATTTTTGACAGATGAATGACTGTAGGGCAAACTTTAACTATTATTCATACCAACAAAACAAATTCACCTATTCTTAAAAACCAGACGTGTGAGAAGAAGAGAATATAATGGGCTTGTTTTTTTTTATTCATTTATTCTGATTTTAGAACTAAAGCAAGCTTTTGAGTGTTATACTTTGCCATGCAGTCTTTGAAAAAAAAAATCTATAGTTTGCACTTGTAAATGAAAGCAATTTTCCTCTGCTGACAACAGTGGTTTAAGCACTAGTGTTGAGGCAAACGACAATGACTAGAGGTTCTGTGGCAATGCTTCAGTAAAGAACTGAGCAGGGCAGTCATAAATGTACAGTTTGGAAAATCAGTCTAATATAGAACAAACTGCTGTCTGAGAGGGATTCCTTATCTTCAAGCACAGTAGGATATATTGTGTCTGCCCAGGAGGAGGAAGTTTGGTTTTGAGATAAGAAAGGCCAATCAGATGCCAGGAGATTAAAGGTTTGAATCCGGGTACAAGCTGGTTGGAGTTTTCCAAGCAAGAACAGCACAGTTGTAATGTCTGTAAGGCAGAGTTGAAAAACAAACTTACACAGTAGCTGACCTTGCAGTCAAATAAAATGGGGCCTGCGTGCAAATGCAGTTCTGTTTTCTGTGAATGAAGGAGATATGAAAAGTTGAACTCCAGTTTTTCTACTTGATAGGGCTAATGAAGTTCTATCCCCCTCTGTCTTTTCCTTTGTGGGAAACACATCAATCTAACATAGTGGACTGAACTTGGTCTAGGCACCACTGACTAAGTACATTCTAAGCTCAAAAGCTAAATTATTTAGCCAGTAAGTCCAGTTGATAAATGTTGCTGGTGCAAGTCAATACATTACAGAGATGTGTGAACTAACCCTTTGGTAGGATTTATTATGCACTGGGGGAGATAAAGGCCATTGATTGTCTCCAACAAGGTCACAATAAGGTCCCTTTCTCCACTTAAAGGGGTCTATCGCTTGTGGCAACAACTTTAGGCCACCATTTGGAGATACCACACAATAAGGTTAATCAAATCTGTGGGAAGAAACTATAAACTGTCTTACGTCCACCAAGGATACAGAGTGGTAATGGGCTGTATTTATATGAAGGGGTATCTAACTTTTACATTATTCATGGGGCAGTGGAAAATGTGATGGCAGTGCTAATATAATATTGACCTAACCCCAACACTACATGAATAGCAACAGAGGCACAGCTTAACACACACACACAGGACACACAGTCTTACTGGAACCTCTCTCTTCCTGTTATGATCAATCCACATATTATACATGATACTTGGAAATGCAATACAGTAGATGGCCTTCCTGAAGGTTACCAGAGTGACTGGACACACAGGGAAACAAACTTGTCTCCACAAAAAAAAAACACACTTTATCATCAAAAAACAGAGTGGTACAATGAGATTGTTTGCAGCCAAAAAATACGATGGAGGGAGTTTTCTCTCTTTTGCTATACTGTGGGGCACTTTATCAACATGCATTTAGTTCAGTTAGGAAATATGTAGAAAGCATCAAAAAAATTGTCACAAAGAAAAAAACATAAACATCAATCACTAATCATACCGCAAAGGAAACTATCTTCCGAATTCAAAGAGAACTTATTTGTGGTTAAGAAAAAATGTGCATCCATTCTTCTGCACCGACTTCCTCTCTAGAACTTTTCTGCATTGAAGCTAAGTGTTCCCAATGAACTTTCAGTAAATTATACCTCAAAACAGTTAGATACAAATATTCACTCGAGACATGACTGCCCAAGTACCGTCTAACTTAGCCTATTTTACCATTATGAATTTTCAAGTAGTTTATTTCATTGAGAGTGCCACGTCATTGTTTACACATAAAATAACACAAGAGTCACCATGTGTAACACAGAGAGAACTTGCCAGCTTGTCCTATTGATAAGCGAACATCACCAACTAAAGTGTTAATGCTTCTCGCCCAGTGGTGATTTCTACTCGTCTTCATTGTTAGATACCATAAAAAGCACTTTCACTTCTTTTTACTTAGAGTCTATAAACATGACAGAAAAATATCCTGTGGTGGGAGAACAGTAGAGCCACTGTGGGCCCATGTCGCCTCATCAACAGAGATTTCAAAAGGCAGTGCAGAATTTCAATGGTGCTTCAAGGTTCTGCTAAAGGACAGGCTAGAGGAGTGGAAGAACAGGGAGAGGGGAAGGGCAGGCTATTATGAACTCTTGAAATATACTGTGTTGGCACCTCAGTCTTTTACACTCAAGCTGAAGAACAAACACGGCTGTATTTCACCAAAAATCAACACCAGTCCACAAAGATGGGGTCAAATAACAATACACCACAAATCACCACAAAAGTATGACAAAGACAAAATTCAATAATGACAAAGACAAACCTGCAGCATAAAGAGTAGAGATACAAAATGGAAACAGCAGCTCACACATTCACTGGTCAGGGAAAGCACTAACAGTGTTATGCTGTGTCAGACACATTGGCTATCTATAGTGCACATTCATTCAAAAAAAGTTTCAGGTTCAATGCTTTACAAGCTCTGAAGTATAGGGGATTAAACAGGCTGCATATCTTTAAGTATTGCACAGGAAATATTTAATGTAAAAATCATGTCAGTGTATTTTTTATTAAAAACTTTCATATCAATTGAAAGGCTTATGTGACTTTTTTAACGCTTTCTCTGTTCTTACCCACCTCGCTCAGCTACAGAAGCAGTAGAAACCATTTCCAGTACTACAGCTTGTAGTATTTGCTACACTTTGTAGTTCCTGCTACTGAGTAACTCACAATAGACTGCCCTGCAGCAACTCCATAAATTTCACCTGCCAGAGTTTTTTTTTTTTCAAATAAGCTGCACAGATCACTCAGAAGATATAAAATGTAGAAGTAGAGAATATATTCAAAGGGGAGAGCTTAGTAATAAAATAAACACCTCACTGTGCTGTCACTCATCATTTCAGCGTCCACTTTCTTCAGAGTTTAGTATAATTCATTCTCCGCTGCAAAACAGTTTTGTCCTCGACTTTTATCCAATGTACCTTATTGAAAATAATTTTTCAGCAGTATCAGAGAAACTGCTGCAGAGAAGCTGGCTTTTAAACATTCAGGTGACTGAAGGAAAACAGCGAATGAACACAGGTAGGATTCAGTGAAAGGATACTCAAATCCTAACAATATAAGTGACCTATCACTTCTGAAGCATTACAAGACAAACCTACTGAGACCTTCCTTATTCTGCAACTTTATCCTTGCTAAAAAAGGTTTTTTAAGAACTTGCTCAATCCTGGATCTGGGGCCTGTGGGATGGATCATTGTCCTTGTCAGCTTTATTTTTAAAATTCAGCCAGTTTTATTGATGTGTAAACATCTCAAAGAGAAAAGGGACTTCACATACTGCCCAGATGAACAAAGGGCTCAAGGACATCCAACCAAAAGAACGCCAGAATCCTGCTGGACTAAAATCCTACAAGCTGCCTGAATGGGCAGCTTTGAAAGGAAGAAAAAAAACAAAACCCTGAACTTATGGGTAATAACCTTTGATACAGTGATTCAGTGAAATACAGATACAAAACCCAAAAGGTCAGGGTGACCTATGCCTGGGTAATGTTACAAAGTAAGATATATTTTTTACTATACTGTTGATAGAAAAGGCAAACACTTAAATTAAATTACACATAGAAGAACTATGTAACTGTGCAGGTGTAAGTGAGTACACTACAAAAATATGGCACACCACTAATTAGAATCTTTAGTACATTAATTAAAAATAGGATATATTTGATCTGAGGAAAAAAAAACCTAGAATCAGTTGATCTTCTTATTTTGGGAGGTTTTGAAACTGGACTAATAGGCATCTCGGATTTGACACAAACACCTTGTTAGTTAGTCAATCTTGTTTCTAGATGTAACAGTCAGGTTTTATGACAGCCCAGTCAGCTTTGGATCCACAGACGTGTCAACCTGCCAAACGCTCAGGTTCCTTCTCTGCAAATTTTCTAAATGCTTAACACATTAAGTGAAAGAGCTAAAAATAAAAATATAGGATTGACAGCGCATGGCTCCGTTAAACACAAATTTTCTTCAAAACTAGGAGCTAGGAGGAACTGCAACTACCAAGACCCACTTTAGTTTAGCAATAGAAATGTACTATTAAAGTCATTAAAGGATGGATAAATGCAAGAAAATGCTTTCATTTTAAGGCTGTCCCTGCTGCTTACAAACAAGGTCAATGATAGCCCTAGTTCTAGTTCCCCACCTCTGACAATGAGAGAGAGTTTAATCAGATGAAGGCCTAATGCAGCAGGGCAATAGAGGCACTGCCATGCCTGGAGCTGTCCATCAGATAGAAAAGGGCAAGATGGGCTGGGATCCAAACAGTCCCACAGAGATTCCTTGCCTGCTGTTGTTGCTGGCTCCTCATTCTCAAGGACCTTTAGAGATCAAAGACCAACACACAACAAGAGAGACAGCAAGAGAGAGACAGAGATAGGGAAAGATGGACCAAAGAAAGTGAGTAGGGTGAGCAGGAAGGATGCCATGAATCTGAGGAACCCATGTGGCTTTTCACTGATTACCCAAACACCAGGCCTCCAACTGAGTCCAAAGAACAGTCAAAGGGATTTCCTGGGGAACATCTGTGAAACATCCACTGTCAGGACAGCCTCCTCCATCCGGTGCCATATAAAGTATCTTCCGAGCTCAACTCCATCCTAACATGTTATATTTTGTAGTGTGGAAATGATGTGCTCCTTTGATACTCTAAAAAAGATCCTCTATCCTCTAAGGGATAGCTGAAGTAGCCTCTCTCCCCGCTTTCACTCTCTCAACAAAAATAAACACATACATGATGTTCTTCTGCCGGCCGATGCTGTTGTTTAACTCGGCAAAATACAAAATGGGACAAGCAGCGGAGCTTAAAAAAACTGAGCTACATGAAGCGTTACGAAACAACTTAGAACATCTAAAAACAGACAACAAAAACAGAATATGAACTCGGCCCAGCAAAGGTACAATTTTATTGGAGATTTCCACAAAGAGTTCAACCGATATAATGTTTGTTGAGATGGGGAAGTACTCCATCAAAACAATAAAAAAGGGAAGGGTGTACTTAAAATATACTACAGGGGATGGACAAAATATACAGGGAGAATATACAGTAAATGTAATACAGTACTCCATGATCTTCTTATTAAAAGCTTATGAAGACATTTCAAATCTTATACAACTGTTATGACTTTTTTACAACTATAGATGACTATGAAGCTATTGATGTCAAACAAACATTCTCTGCTAATTTTTTTTTTATTTTAAAAACTGTCATGCTGCTCAGAACAGACGTGCCCCTCAGGAACTAATCAAGATTTTGGGAAACTCTGGATCCTGATCTGATCCATGCAATTCAAAGTTTAATTATCTATGTCTTTTCTACAAATTAAACGCAATTTTGATTGAACACAAATGATTTTGACACTAGGAGGTTAAACATTAAACATTGAAAAACAGTATGAGAGTGAATATTGACTAGTGTAGTTAGAAACTCAGTGTTAAAATTCAGCAATAGTTATCTTCAACTGTGAGGCAAAGAATATGATTTTCATTTAGTTTTATTGAAAATTACACATAACTGTCTTAACATAGTGGTTTTTATTTGGCTATGACAATTCAAACACAGCTTCACTTACAAATGTAGCTGCATCTAAAAAGTAGGTTCTCCAGTGTTTGACATTTAATTCAAACATAATATTACGCAGAGAAAAGGGGTATAGGTAGGTGAATACAAACACTAACCGTCTTCTTCTGTTTAATTTGCTGGAGATCTCATACCCTCTTAAACGTCTCCAAAAAATGTCATCATTTAGTGGAATTACAGTGCTTCGTGTTCATGTCCATATCTGAGTTTATCTCACCTTCATCAAATGTTTAAGTTTGTGGCAAGAAAAATGGTAGAAAATGTATGCAATAATTTTAATAATAATAATGAATCTTAGAAAAAATATGAAAATTTTAAAAACAATAGGGGAATTTTAGAACTAGTGTTATGATTTTATGCTCTAGTCTACAGCATTTAGAAGATAAGCATAACATTTGACCAAACTAAAATACAGTTTCTAATGTCTCAAAACATCTAATCTTTTGAAGAAAAGCTTTTTTTTTTTTTTTTTGCTACACTGACGCTGAACTGTGAAGAAAGCTCCCACGCACAAAGAAAAACCCATCAATGGAAATGTGAAAAGAGGTGTCAATGTCATTATTTTAAGAATAATGTGGAAACTGTACTGTATGTCTCTCACTGGGACGAATTCAGGTGGGTAGATATTTAATCAGTATGAAAAAGTAGCAGATTAGCATATAAGTCAGAGGAAATACTGTAAGTAGAGTACAGTTACTCACTTGCATGTTTCTATCACAAACATGTAAACGTTGACACTACACCATCCTGTCATTTGATCGACCGTCCACATCTGTGTCAGAGTAATACATTTTGCTCCCTGCAAAGACTACTTTACCTGCAGTACACAGTAGAGCATCTCTCTTGTTATTTTGGTTTCTAACATACAGTATGATAGCTTGAAAAAGAACTAACTGTACAGGCGGCAGTCCCAAAACATTAAGCACACTCGCTGAACAATATAGCACTGGTCAGGAACAATACATTATCTAAAGCAATATGTATAATTCAGAGTTGAGTAATTTTGTATCTTACCAGTTGCAGCACCGGCCTTCTTGTAAGCTTCAATCTCCTGACACACTTCTGACAGGATGTTAAACCACTTATTTAGTATTCCACAGGGCACAAACGACAAGAGTAAAGCTGGCATTCATTTTGTTTGCAATCTCTTTCCATGCATCTTTTTTTTGTCTACTATTGTCAGTTGGCACTTCTGTGGTACTAAATTTCCCTATTATTATATGTTTTCTCTGATGTACCTCCTCTGTGAACAGCAGATTTTCCTCCAAGCTCCTGTTTGGTTTTCTTTTTGTTTCCAATTTGGCCAATTTGATATAATTCCCTCTCTATTTAAATGGTTAGAGGCTACTTGTTGTTAATTTCATATCAGTTAATTGCTGTAGGAGATATTTTTCTCGTTCGATTTTGGCTTTTTTCAGAATATCTTATTATTTGATAAATTTGAGTAATTTATATAAAGAATGAAAAAACTTCTTCTAAATTAATAGCTTTTCTCATTCCTAAAGAAAAGACAACATAACTTTCTAGGTCACACAACACAACTTAATCACGAGCCCAGATTTCTTGGAAGAAAGAATGCTGCCTCTCCTAGCCCTCCAAAATGTAGTTTTGTGGAACTTAGACATATTTACTAGCATCACAGGTGGAAAAATATACAATATTGTAAGATTTAACTCAAAAACATATCAGTTTTAAAAGTTCACAGATGCAACTTAGATTACAGAGAGGATCGTGGCAGTGAATATGATAATACTCCTGCCATTCAATCTGACTCATGGCTGGCAGAACAGAGGTATTCACTCATATGAACATCTACTGTATACGGAACAATATAACAGTTTATTGAAGCATAGATGCACACATCAAATGCAGAACTCATTTTCCTTTATCTAGTAAATAAAGTTAAACTCCATTACAAAATGGTTCCGCACAGAAAAATCCTGACCCAGCAATTCAGAAGGAAAGGTAGAAATCTTTCCGTCTATACCTGAATAGCTTTGCAGCTCAGTGAACACATGAGGGAAAAGGGAAAGAGACAGAAGATAAGGGTAAAGGAGGGAAACCGGAGGAAGAGAGAGCTGGAAAGAAATCAAAGACACAAGCTGGGTTCAATTTAGAGGTTTCCCACAGGAGGTGGAGTGACCTGTATCTGCTACAATAGAGGTCAGGCAATTTTGAATGGATACCCCTGCCTTCAGAGGCTACTGAGGACCCCTGCTTGGGTGTGTGCATCCAGAGGAAAAAGAAAGGGTCCCTATAGCATGCAGGACTCCCTGAATGACCTGACTGGTGGGTTCCTATTACAACTGCCTCACTACACCGTAGCCTCGCAATTGACACTTCACAGTAAGCTACAACACAAGCAATCAGTAAAGCTATCAAGCTCACAGGAAGTTACATTGAAGTCAGCCATCCAAGGAAACACTACCAATTCTGTGTCTTCCTGTCTTCTATTTTCACAAGCCAAATGTGATGTGATGAAAAAAGCACCATGAAAAATATTTAGTAAGCTGCAATTGATCGGAAACTATAGTGGATGAAAGTATATGACCACTCAACACAGACTCATAGACATAAATTAGGCTGGGTGTTGCTATTAAAAACACTTTGAAAAGAAATAGTGAAAAGTTGTCATACTGCAACGCTGTGTCTGAATAACTGTGCTCTCTGAGCAGCTGAAATAAATTGTGCAGACATTTCACCATCTAAACCTCAACTGAGTAGTTCAATGAGCTGATATAAATAAATCCTGAACCTTGGTTAAAAAAGATCCCCACAGGATGCACTGCACTTACTCTGTTCAGTGACAGGTTCTCAGTATCTGTTACTGAAGGAGCACTGCATGAATCTAACCCAGAAAATAAAAAAAATAAAAGTATCAACAACAACAAACAAACAGATAAACAAAACTGATAGATGGACAAACATGACCTTTATCTTTCACTGATTGTCCCAGAGAAGCTAATGAACATTTCCGTAAACATTTTGCAATTGGTGGGAGTCATTTTAATTACTCTCTGCAGAGAAAGCCATGCATGGCAAGGAGCTCAAATGAAGATAAATATTTAATCAAGCATGACCTTGTGTTTGATTAGGTGAATTCTCCCTGCATGTCCATAAAAACAACACTGACAGTTGAGGTCTGGCAATGGCAGAAATTCAGAACTGGCAAGAGTGAAACAGAACCTGGTAATTTGACTAGGATAGTCAGGTCTCTCTAATATGAGTCGTACTAATCCATAGGAAAAAGCTTTTATCCAGCCAGTGTTTTAATGAGGTCAGAAGATTCCAAAGGGGATGCTCCTGCCTTTGCACCAGAAGTTTCAACCCGAAATCTAAGTCCTGCTTTACACTTTAGGACTGAGCTGCTGTTCAGTACAGTGCTGTGAATAAATGCAGGCATACTAACTATATAGTGCGGTCTGCTATTTAATAACATATACACCTAATGAAAAAGGCTGTACAGGGTTCCCACCATTATCTTATAGTAGAGGTACCTTGTCTTGCTTGAAATAATGGGGCATCTCTGTTAATGCCAGAATAAATTATTGTATTTTTATGTAATATAGCTTTAAACTATTCCGCTTTAGGGAAACTGAGCAGCAAAGGTCGTGTATTTAATTGGTGATAGTTTTAACTGTCAACTAGTAAGCACAGTGCAGTAATAGCCAGATGAGTTGTTACAGGTTCTGTCTGATTCAGCTCAGCACTACAGATAATAATCAGACTACTACAGTACTTTACTCTTAACACCACCAATAACCAGTTTCATGGGGGAAACACTGTTGCAAATCACAGAAAAGTATGAAACTAAATCACTGCGACAATGAGATAAAACAGTGAACGGAAATTAGTGTATGTTTATTGCCAGTCACGAATGACCCCTCCATTATACACATGTGAGATGCAAAGCCACTGTTGTGGTATGCTTTCATATTTTAAATTAAATATTTTAGTTTAAAATCAAAAAGAGTCATTACTGTTTTCAAAGAACAGAAGATAAAAAAAAAAAACAATAATTTCCCGTCTGTATTTCTGTGATTGTTTTCAAGGGAATGTATTATTGTCTAAAGCCATAACAGCAGGATTCTAGATGTAACGGTGGCATGGAGAGGGTTAACAGAAATTATGTTTTAGTCAGAGATAAGGAGTGAATGATTACTCTGCACAGCATCCAATTATGCTCGTCATTAGAGCACCTATCTTGTAGTGTAACTGACAGTCTCTCAGGTTTATTTGTCCTCGCCTTTAATTTCATTTGTTGTAGCTTTTTGATCTCTTCTTTCCCGCCTATTACACCCACTGCCTAGCGAGTCCACTAAGTGTTCCTGCTGGTGGTCCTGCTCTGTCCTGAGCGGTGGCATATTGCATGTAGGCACCATGCTGTGCTGCTGCTGGCAGTGGCGTGAGGCAGAGAGGATTATTCCTGATGACAGAGGCATTAAATGGGTAGCAGGCCGGTAGAGGCCTGAGCTGATGCTCTCCTGTCTGCTTTGGTTCAGCACCAGTTCAGAAGCAGTCCCCTCTAAGCTGAGTGGAAGCTCACAGTACTCAGAGCGTTGTGCCGTTCATTTAAGGCTGAGGGTGTCACACCAGCTTAGGCCCAGTGTCCTCCCTCAACCAAGGCTTCATAGTGTACTTCTTGCCTCTGCTTTTTAAGAGTGAGTCACTTCACCAAAATTGGAAAATTCCCTCTGTTTGTCAGTGGTTTATAATGTAACACATTTGAGCAACTTGTTAAAAGTCAGCAAGCTTTATGTCTACAAGGAGGAAAACACTGAGTGGTCTAATCCAGCATGTTGTGGCAGAGAAAATATTTCTCAAGACTCCAGTGGCGAGTTATAAATACTGTCATTCAAACTCTATGTCTGCAAGAGCTGTTACAGAAGTACATAGTTAAGGGGCGAACCAAATAGCTGAAAGGTTCAGCCTAAATCAAATCAGCTCCTTTCTTTGACTGGTATTTTCCCAACAGATGGTGCACTTCCTTTGAATCTTGTAATAACACACAGTCTCAAAGGTAAACCAAAGAGCAAGAAGTACATCTTGAAAATAGCACTGGTAAAATTGCAATTCTCCAGCACATCCAAAGTCCTGCAACCTTCATGCCAGCACAACCAAACATCAGACTGACTCTGTTTGAACTTGAAAGGGATATAAGCTTAAAGCCCCTCCTGTGTGACATGTCCTTCTTTTAAAAGACTCTAATCTCAACCGAAATGTCTAGCAAAATAGAGGTCATCGTGCCAGAGCACCAAGCAGACAACAGCAGCTGGCTGCAAACCTGAGGGGAATTCTGTGCACATTCATTGCTATGTGTCTCACTTGAGAGACACAACGACATCAGCGGTTGAAAGAGCAGTTACACACACACAAGGTAAATGTAGACCTCCTGAAAGTGTTTCTATTTTCCTGTGCAAACTTACGAACAGTAAAGTGGAGTATTGTCTCCTCTCATTTTAACAGACGACAGATCACAGAAATGCCACTGATCATTTCTACAAAATATTATTTCAATCATGACCTACTTTTGTATTTCTTTTAATAATGCTTTGTTTTTTTTTCTCTGCGACAGTTGCTAAGTAAATTCTCCAGCACTGTCAGGTTCTTCTTTCCCACTGATAATTTGAAAGCTGATAGCTTATCCGTACCTTGCATGCTACTCGTGATTCAATGATGAGAATACTGTTGAACTTTCTAAACTCCTATCATTCCCCTTGAATTTTGATTCAATTGGTTTATCTAATTTTCCAGTAAATGCTTGAAATGTATTCTCGCACACCTTCTTCTCATGAAACTACACAAGGGAATCATAAGAATGAAACAGAAATGAATAGCTCTGCATTAGCTTCACTCAACCTCACCAGCAACACCACAAACCCTCACTCACTCTCCTTCGAGATTAAAGTTTCCAAGCAGCAAGTTGGATCCTCAATAATTTCCACCAAAAATAAAACAAGGAGTGCACCTCTTCATGAATGAAACTGAAACAAAATTATTCCAGATTTGAACAAGGTGTGAATAATGTACAACTGCAAAAAAAAATGGGTGGTGGAGAGGAGAATACACTTACAATACACCAATACACAAGACACTTTATGAATATTCCTTCATACAGTAAGTGCAGCTTTCATGTGGCTCTGCACTCGCATCAGGAATGCAAAAAATGCAAATAGGTCCACCAAATATGCCATTGTTAACAAATAATGCATATATGCAAAATAAACTTGCTTCAGTGAAGTGTGAATTGATACATTATTAAGTAGTTGCCAGATTCACCATAATCGATCAGTTAGCATTTTTGGTTTATTAGCAAGCCAGAGCATTAGCCAAAATAGTTCTAAAACTGTTCAAGGCAACATCATCAAATGTCTTCTTCTCCAGGAACAACAATATATCCAATTTATTATAATGTAATGCTTAATGTAAAAAAGTTCTCTCATGTTAGTAGCTAGAACAGAGACATTTCTTCTTTCTCTTTCACAATCAAATGATTACAAAACTTAAAATATTTGCAGATTAATTTTCATGCAATGGACTAACAGAATAATTGATTGATCATTCCTAATGATCAAAACACTAGACATAGTTCAATGAACTTGTGAATATCTGCTAGAGAGTGTTACTACCTGAGTCCCCTTGAAGCATTGTTTCAAAACATAAAAGTAGCCAAACTGTCAGGACCTGATATCACCACATAAGAAAAATAACCATGATATTATATCATACAGTTCATTTTCCTTTTGCTCAAATGAACATTAGCAGTCCTAACCTACCAGACTACTGAGATTACTTGAATGGAAAAAGTAGGAAATTAGTGCATTAAGCATGCTGAGGTAGTGCCAGAAATATGCACAGAATTGATGAGGTGTCACTTTCACTAAGAGTCACACAACTGCATCGACAAGAGTCTCTCTGATCCCTCCCTTCCTGCTTGTCTGCCACCAATGAGGCACAAATACTCTGATTTGCATGGTCTGCACAAAAAAGAAACGTCCTTGATTTTAAGAAAGGTTGCCACGGTCTCTTCAACCCTGGAAAACACTATTTGTATTCATGCGACTTTTTTCTGAATTTTTTCCACATCCTATCAGCCTACCAGACACCCAGAGAATAATCTGCATCCAAGGAACATGCAGTAACATGTTGCTTTTCCTGAAATACGTCTGTTATGATTTAATTTGCTAATAAATGACAAGACATGCTAACAACCGTGGCCGACAGCATTTATCCCCAGCAAATGCTTAGACTTGCATTTTGAGATCAATTTCAAAGCCATGTTAATTAATTTAGACTGCTAGCAGCACAATGCAGGTCATACAGGGCAAACAAGTTACAACATCAGCCAATTAGAAACACACAAGGATTATACATTATTTTCATAACTAGGGCAGGGCTAGTGAGCAAAGATACAACAGATGGAGACATGGATGGCGACAGCAAGTGATGTACAGTGTAAGGGACTATGAATATTCCCTGCTTTATCAATCACCACTATATGTTTATCTACAGACAACAAACCCTTTCATCTATTAAGTAAATTTTCAACTATATAAAGTCAGTGTATTATAATACTTGTACTTAATATTGCTTAACTGTATGTCAATGACAGACTGTCTTTTTGAATATCCTGTTCCTTAGAAATGAGCCTGTCTGGTGCCTTATCATCTGGTTGTTTTTCAGTCAATTAACTTTCATCACTGCAGATGACTATATTTATATGGTCACAATTTGTTAATCAAAAGCATGGATGGTTGATTTTTGCATATTGGTTCCGAGATTTGTCAGGGAGTGTATTTAGATCTAATTACTAGCAGTTATTCTCTGAAAAGAAAAAGAAGCAGTTATTCATCTATTAATGGTGGACATGAAAGTGATAAATATATCAACCAGTCCCCTGAGAAAATGGGCAGGTTGGAGCATGAGCATTTGTTACGGATGCAGGTGCATGCAGTAAAATAATCCATAAGCAAATCAATTACTATGGGTACCTTGTAGACTGTTAAAACATGTGCGTATTCATATTCATTTTCATTTTATGATATGTCTGATGCTTTGTTGACGCGAGTCATCACTGCTGATTTTATCCTATCTGTGCTCATATTGAGAGACCAAATCCTTCTCGTCTCTTGTCTTACATTTAGAAAACAGCACCAAACATCAGCTGAACCGATATGTGTCTAAAACTCTCCAGTACCAGATTATGACTTCAGCAGCAGTGATGCTAATGCAGCTGTTCACCTTTTCAGGAGACTTTAAAAGAGTGCTTCCCTATATAAACACCATGAATACCAATTAACACACATTTACCTTATTACTAAGCAAATTATATTTACCTAAAAATAATTTAAAATGTCTGTCTTGTAGGGGAGAAACAGGACAAGTAAAACCACAGCAGGCAGCATCTGTGACATCTTAAAAAAGCAAAGCATTTGGGGCTTGATTTTCATGAGAGAAAATGTAAAGTGCTGCGTTATCTCCCCTAATGTGATGCAAATATGAAATGCAAGACACCTTGAGCTGTCACAGCGTCAATGTTAAACACTGTTTATGTTTCCATCGAGAGCCCCTCATAATGCTTTCTAAATACAGCAGGAGTGAAGTTTTGTGAATGAGACTCGATGTGCAATTGACATTAACCTTCAATTTATTCCTAACAGGGTTTCCTAGCAGAATGAGCACTGGCAAATCCATGGTAAACAGAGACTACAAGATGAAAGGCATTTTATAACTGTCTCAGTTTAAACTGAGGCTCGAGGTAGAGAATGGATTGTGTATTTGATGGTTTATTCATAAATTCGACCACAGAACATACTGTATCACAATCAAAGGTCAGGTTATTTTCTCTGTTAGGGAAAGAAATTTGTGATACAGCTAAAAGAATCATTAGAGGAAGCTTTGGGTCAATATTAAAAAAATAAATTTACTTAAAATATATCAAATGCGATGACCTCAGATATGTTTTTTGGAGTTGAACTTAAAAAAAAATGTGTGTGTATATATATATATATATATATACACACATATATATATATATAGTAAGAAAATAAACAGTAGATCCTGTAAAACCTTGCATAACACTAACACAGACTGTTAGTTGATGCTGACTTATCCAAACACTCTAGTCTGAAGGAGGGTCACAAGATAATAATTTACTAATATATTAAAACACATTAAATGTGACATGTGTTAAGCATGTGGCCTATGTGAGCAGTTAAGAGAAACCTAATGGAAAAGGTGTTATGTTGTTTTAAAGTGAGTTCACATGACTTGCTAATCTGTCCAAAAAGGTCCCGAGAGAACAGCATGTCTTACGGACGGGTACCTTTGTAAAGAGATGGATTGAGCAGAAAGTGGTGCGATAAGGAGCAGTGGCCTTACCTCATTAGTGTTCCACCGGTGTCTCTCCTTTGGCAGCGAGGTGCATTTTGGTAGACATTCAAGCAGCTTCTTGGGCAGGTATATTTTCAAATGTCCATGTTCATCTATGACAAGAGCGAGACAAAACAGAAGATTTAGCCCAGACGACATACTGTCTATGCAACAAAACACTTATTGTAAAATAACAATCCCCAACAGAATTAGGAAATTAATTTAAGAATAGAGTATTGCATACATTTTATTTTGTGCTTGGCTAAATTATTTTACTGTGAAATGCACTCTATCAGGGGAGTTCACTGTCTACTTGTAAAGGCTGTGTCTATTCATTATTTAGACACAATAAACACCCTTGAGTGATTTTATAGTGTATGGGGATTTAGTATGGGAATCTGTGTGCTACACGCCAGAATATAGTACATTATTCAGGAAAATAATTACAATTTCCAGGCCCAATGCTTACATCATAATATATGTCGTTCAATCTATAATTTACATTTCACAATCACAAGGATTATAAAAGAGTAAGGCTTAAAGATGCCTTCATGCATGGATGCATTCAAATGTTCATTTCATTCCATTGCTTTCTTCATGCTCAAATATGCAGATTCCTTAACCATGAACAAATTATATTTGTTTAGGGAGAGAAAAACATGTTGAATTTATAATATCCTGAAGAATCCCATTATAGTTTTGTGGTGTTTTTTCATCAGTAAATGAAATATAGGCTTATGAGGCAATAATTTTAGTAATTTACATACAAAATGAGGATCTTTTCATTAACAATGAGATTAAATGCAGAAATTGTGATTGTCAATCATTGTGAAATGACAGAGGAACCTTTTTTAAGAGGGCACTAGAGACAAACTACGGTGCTTGTCAAAAACAAACAAATCTCAGATGCACCAACATCTAAAAAGTGTGGAAACAATGCAGTGTTCATTAAATCAGAGGTTCAACAGACTTACATATTATATATTGTGTCACTTAGGAAATATTTTACAATCTAGAAATAGCAACATGAGCTTATCATGAGCTTGTTTCTGTGGCTGCCAGTAAGTATATCATACTTCTAATTAGGGATGTCTGATATTATCGGCCTACCGATATTATCAGCCGATATCGGCATGAAAATGTAATATCGGAAACTATCTGTATCAGTTTTTATTCTTTAAATGACACAACTTTTACATACTTTTACATACCATGCTTCAGCTACTTCTCCTCTCTCTCAAAATGTCAAAATATGACAAATCCGAGGTATAGTTTTTGAGATATTTTTGTT
>JAUBNQ010000026.1:19162286-19177633 GCA_032353495.1 Ctenopoma kingsleyae | reverse complement strand
TTTTTTTATGAGGGGGGACCCCGCATATATTGGTATTGGTTTATATCAGTATCGGAAATTAAGAGTTAGACAATATCATTATATCAGTAAAAAAGCCAATATCGAACATCCCTACTTCTAATACATTTATAATTGAATTAGCTGAATTAGAGGCAGGATCCAGTTAATGTTTCAGCATGTACAAATAAATCTATGCAGTTTTAATGGGTGTGGACTGAATGTGAATAAATTCACCAAGGCTAATGCAAAATATTGCATTTACCTGTAATTTAATTTAGCTTGAAAATAAATTCCAACTATAAAACAAATATCACAGCCCAAGCAATGTTCTTTTATATTTATATAATTCTTGGTTTGGATACTTGAGAAAAATTGGAAAGTAAAGGGAGAGACTAAATATGAGTGCTGAGTATGGATCTCCGTGGTGGCTGATATCAGTATCTGATTGTAAAAAAGAGAGAAAAGTTCAAAAAAAGGAAAATACTATCTTAAATCAAATAGAAATAATCCAAAAGTGCACTTGATTATGGGGACATAACAGGAGTATGTGTAGCTTGCTATACATCACAGCAAGAACAGAGTGCTACTATAGCTACAGCTGGTCCACAGAGACGCTGCTGGTTTGAAGCCTCTGAGTGTAATTCGTAAGGTAGAGCATCATTGCTCCCAAAGCAATGCAAGAGTAGATCTGTACTATCTGCCATTTCCATCTGTACCTATAATTCTGCATGTAGACTCTGTTTTATATGAGCCGCACAGGTATCTGTAATCATTCGCAATGCCCAATTAAGAATCACATACAGCATCTGCTCCTGGGTACCACGAGAGCGGTTTCACTGTCAGAACAGGGAAACATGCTGCAACTGAATGATCAGAGAGGTACCAAAGAAAAAAGAAAGTTGTTTTTATGTGTAGGCTCTCTATTAGTATGCAGCACTAACTTGAGCACAAAGCTGTAATGTTGCTTTAATGCAGAGCCACATTGTTAACATTTACTACAGGGGTCAGGAAGACCAAAGGCCTTCAATATTGAAGCGTACTCACAAGCAGAAAATCTGACTCAGATAAAGTATGGGTCAGTACAAAGTCTTGGCCGTCTCCCATTCTGAAACGTGCTCTGAAGATTTGCTCTTTGTAACTGACAGCAGTAGCCCCAGATACATATGGTAAGTCTGTCTCTGCACAGATTATTCTGGATTCAATGCTGCCCTCTGGCATACACTCCTATGACACCATCAACACCAGACAGAGCAGGATTGGAATATGTCTCAAGTAGACTGAGTCAGGATAGAAATCTACTGTAGGAGGATATGTCTGCTGAATCTGCCAGCAGGCTAAAATACTTGGGATGAAAAAATACAGCACAGAGGATCTTGACAAATGCAATGAAATGCTTGTCTCTCACATGGTTTTAATCATTTCACAACCTTATAATTACACTGGTCATTGCACAACATGTTTTTGTACAGTATTGTTGGCTCTACAACTCTCTCTGCCACGGGCCCCTGAATTATGCAAAACACATCTCAGTTCAGTTCAGTATGCTGTGCATATGAAAAGGTGACACACTGCAACATAACTGCATTTTACTTTGAAATGCCAGTCTTGTATTTGTCAACTAACAACCCCCCCCCCCAAGCAACAGAGGAACCAATGAAAACTCTGCAGAACTAACAAGGTGTTAACTGGGTTTCTCTTAATCCTTCAACATTACATGGATACTTCTCAAATCAGGTTATGCTGAAACGTAGGAATGATCAGATTACCAATGTGCACGTAAACATACCTTCAACCAGTTCAACCTTGTTTTTAAGGTATTCGCACAGTGCAGGCTGCAGTAAAAGTAACTGCTATGACTTAGAAGAATAATCTAACCCAGTCGTTATTGGCCAAGAGGCGAGGGTACACCCTGGACAGATCGCCAGTCTATTGCATGGCCACAAATAGAGACAAACAACCATTCGCACTCACATTCGCACCTACAAGCAAACTTAGAGTCACCTGTTAATTGGCATGTCTTTGGAAAGTGGGAGGGAGCCAGAAAAATACCACGCAGACATGTGGAGAACATGTAAACTACACACAAAAGGTCCCAGCCAGCTGAACCAATGTGTTAACCATCCAAACAATGCCTGAATGTTTATTTGGCTTATACATGCTTGCCTTCATTGGAAAGTGTCACACTAAATCTAGTGTCACTGCTGCCACTCCAACTGCTGACCATATTCAAGATGCCAAACTGTAGTGACTAACTTCTAGTTTTTCTCAGAACACCAACAGTTCACCTTACACAGCTTTTGCCTCATGCTCCTCCCGCACCCCCCTGGGGATTCAGAGTTTGAAAAACCCCTGTTGTGAAACAGACAGACGAAGCAACCTAAAAGTTGTCCTTCTCTTATGGCAACAAATGGAGTTTACTCGACTAGCCAAGATAGTCATGTGACCTCAATCCAACTGAGCATGTGTTTCACTTGCTGGAGAACAGACTGAAGGCGAAAGCCACCGAAACAAGCAAGAACAAATATGGCTGCAACACAGGCCTGGCAGAGCATCAGGGCACATGCCATATCATACAATTATTTATTGAAGACAGGCCAGTGTTCATGTTCATTTCTGCTGCTAGATAAACACTGTTTAATCTATTAACCATCACGCTTTTAAGAGCCTATAGTGCTTTAACATCATATTGTCAGTGTGTTCAAGGGTTTATCTATCTCAGATCCGGATGACTGGATTTCTTTGAAGGACAGGCTAACGACTGTCATGTTCCAAGCAGTGCACTGTTCTTTGTGCTGTTAAATAAACCATGTGTTTTAAAAGTGGTTCTTCTTTTTCAGATGTTCAGCGCTGGCCTTCCCTAATCCGGGAGTCCTCGTCTAACTTGAGAGAGGCCTTGTTTTTACACAGGAACGTTTTTATACGAGGCTCTCGAAGCACACATAAGTAAACTCCACACAACTGTTGTTGAGTGCTGAGGTTTCTTTTCTACAGCATTACGCTCTCATAAGTCTAAAATGTTTTGTTCTTGCAGCTGCTATTTATCCACACTAATAATATTTCAGCTGCTGCACTGTATGTCTTCGGTTCCTTCCACCGGGCATTTCCACAGATGTGAAGGAGGAACTGTGAGTGTTCCAACAAAGTATTTCTCACTAATTAAAGACCTGTCCACTGTAGCATTGATATCCACATATACTGTAGTTTGTGCATCAGCTGAAAACAACTCACAGGAGAATAGCCTGGATGCCAGATTTGGAATAGATTTATGGAATACAGACAAGCGCTTCCTAATAAAATTATCTGATTTGATCAGAGCATAAACAGCAAATTACCGACAAAAGCTTGGCTTTGAAAATGTAAATGTGGCTTTTTTCTTAACTAGAATCTGATCAAAGCCTGAAAGGAATTCTAGCTCTTTGCATTTCCCGTGTACTCCCCTGTAAGGTTTGATATTTATTTTGGAGTCTAAACAGCAGACTTAATGACTGCTTGTACATTAGCCAGGAAAGGGATACACAGAAAACTACTATTTGGTTGTAAAACACTAAAGTGCAAGACAGGCTGATACCAGAGCTTGTTACGTGAGAGGATGTGCTGAGCTGAGCTGGCACACTGGAGCCAATTACATTCTGGGTCTTGATGAGCGAGCTCACATGCCAAAGGATAAACGGGGAGAGGAGCTCTCTTCAACACAGAGACTACACGTCTGACGCTTTCATGTGTTCTCAACATAGGCAGGCAGTGCAAGCACCTTCATAATTCACATCACCCTCTGTCAAATGACTATGAAGATATATATTTCTATGTCCTGATGTTTGGATTATCACTGATCCTGGCTGCTAAGCAAATACACAGGCCGAATTTAAGGGTATCTGTCATGCTAGCTTGCTCCAGCCCCACCCTAGAGACAAGAGCGAGGGTCATGAGACTGGAAAGGCTGACATAAACAAATCTTTAATCAATATCCAAGCCCTGAACGCAAAACCCTGTCTCTTCCGTCTCTGTCTCACAGCACTCTGGGAGTGACAGTTTTTCTTTTTAATCTGTGCCCACATTGTGGAGATATTGCAAGCTAATGTTTTTGCTATAGATCATTCAACAAATTGCTGCTGGCGGTGCATATCCAAAGTAACAGTTTGAATGAAAACGTTTTCCACAACAGTTCAGTGGCTAATATGGCTTAAGGATGTGAAGAGCAGTGTAACAGTATCTGTTCTTTTCTAGCTATACCTGAAACACATGGGAGGTGAATCACAAAAGACGTGTGGATGCATTTGGCTTTCATCTATGTCCAGTAAGAAGTGCTGTGAAACTGAATTAGGCCTATGACAGTGTGTGTTATCATTAGGTCGGCTGACAGCCATCTACTAGGCCAGACTAAAAATGCCCCTAACAGATGAGCTCCAGAACGTGCCTGGTTAGCCAAGTGAGTTTAACTGGTATTTCATCAACTGATGAAAACCAAAATATAATCCTTCATCTGCTGTAGCCAAGCAACGTCCTCAGTGTTAGATAACAAAAAGAATTACCTATTTACATGTTTCCTAGGATGATGCCTATATTTTAACTTATAAAGACAAAATAAGCAGCACTGTTTCACCTGGTGATGTGCGCTTGTCTTTCGCACCCTCCGCAACTAACAATGACGTTTGATCCAAAACCTTACGTTTGAAAAAGCAACAGATGTTTTGTCACAGTAAGTGGGACGGAAACTGCATAGCATCACTTATTATTTGAATCGTTGTACTTGCCTCACTAGCAGGAGATTTGAAAAAAAAGAGAGATTTAAAAAAAGAAAGGCATCATCTTTCAGTGTGAACACAAAATGTGCATGCACACTGAAAAACACAAAGGCATAGGTCTATTACATTAGACAAGAAGGAGGGAAATATAAGGCATAAATAACATTAATTCACAGCATGCACATAAAAATATTACACACCTTACTTGCAGGCAGTTCTTCAGCATGCACAATGATGTGTGTAAAAATATATTTGGTGAAAGGCAGAGATATGATAAGAGATATGGCAAGTATCTAAATTGAAACAATCTACAATAGGAGTGTGTGGGATGTGTCATGCAGCAAGTATAATGACCAGCTCTATAGGAGGGAAGATGTCAAAACGGTCCAGTGACACAATGGACTTAAAGCTCAGACCAAAGGCAAAGGTGCAGTGACAGGTTAACATGGTGAAAGCAACTACAAGAGATTGGCAGCAGAAGAAGAAAACTTAGCAAAAAAATGCAAAGCAGAAACACAGCCTAAGGACAGTGGTCAACCAATGACATGCTGTCAATTAAAAGTGATCAATTTGGTTGTGAGGCATGACTGAGGTAGGAGGAACAGTAAAGGGGGGCTGGGGTTTAACCTGTAAAGGCATTAGTTTACAGTAACGGGATCTTGTCCGTGTAGCCTTCAGATTAGGACACTTCGCTGTGATTCACTTAAGCCCTAAAATTCTTGCTATCAATAATCATTTGTAACCAAATGTCTTGACTTCCAGGCTTTTTTTTCTGTACATGATAGTTTAAAATCCATAAACTCTAGAGGCTGGAAATGTCACAAAAGTTCACAAAACATTTTTTAATTTCCACATCTTGAAAATCTATAAGAACAATTTTACATTGCATCTGCAATGAAGACTAGTGGTACTTGGCCACTAGTGAACACAGCACTTTATTAGACCAAAGTCTAGAGTCCGCTACTTGTGGGAGATCCTGAGCTGAGCTTTACACAGGACAATTTAAGCGGTGTCAAATTTCCCTGGCAGTAATAACACTGATTGGCCTATAGTCCAAGGGCCAGTCTCCCCACCGCCTGATGGCTCTTGATGGGGACATAGAGAAGAGTGCGTAGACTTAAAATAGCCATGTGTTAGTGTAGGATGGGGAAAACAATTATCTTTATCATTTGGCCTATAGCCTGTTTGATAACGCTCTTACATACAGTAAAATTACAAGCCGCCCACAAGCATAAAAAAAGTCTCACTGAACTTCACAGTGATATTGTTACTTTACAGCAAAACTGCAAAGAAAAGAACACTGCATTGATTCTAGAGATAGCATCTACTGTAGGATGAGTGTTTGACCTGCAACACACACAACAGCTGTTGTAAAAGATGCAAAAAGTAATTTTTTTCCCTCCCAGTGGGAGAGATAGAAAGAGCCAAGCTGCGAGTGAGAGATCTGAATTACACTAAATCTCACTGGACACTGTTACTTATGCAACTGTGCTACAATCAAACAAGATGCAACATAAGCAGTGTGCACTGTTTACATTCCCTCAAAGGCTATATGCTGGACACGCTATGGCTGCGTGTGGTTATAATAACATAGTGTAATATAGCATAATAAGGGGAGACTGTCAAAACGTCAGACAGCTGAAAAAAAGACAAGGCCTATTACTGGAAGTTCAACAAACATGCACACATGGTTAACTGCCTGCAACAAACTGAAAATGACTCTTTATGTGTTCTCAGCCCTCACCAAGCTCACCCATCCATAAAAATCCCATCTCAAGGAGAGCAGAGGTGAGGTCTCTCTCTCTCTCTCACTCCCTCTCCTGCTCTGGTTCTCTTTTCCTTTCTCCCTCTTGCTTACACATGCACAAAAAACAAAGCCTTTCTTTCTGTATTATAACTACTCTCACAATTATTCAGACGATTACTCAGATCAATGGTTTACCTGCGTGTTTGAGCTGCTGTACTCTGCTACAGAGTGTCCTGGCGAGGCAAAAAAAAAAAAAAACCTCCAGGCTGAATGCATTAAGCAGGGTGTCTGACATGAGTACATGATACTGTAATACCACGCAATAACATGAGGGAAAACAGCAAGTCTGGCAAAACGTATTGTCAGTCACAGCTGTCACACATGAGGGGGTAACCCAAAAGTCTATCAACAATGTCCCTGTTACAGCCTGTATTCTTTTTTCACACAGCTGCACAGACTGTCCTCTGCCATTAAACCTTTTAAAATATTCTCTGCTTAAAATACCCAAAATGCTTGGTGCAGCAGAGCTCTCCCAGTGACAGATATTGAGTGAGGGGTATAACAAGAGGTTGGGGGTGATTTCAGACTCTCAATTTTTAAATGACAATACATGACTAAAGTTAATTACTCAGTTTCTAGTCTAGATCAACAGAGTCTTCCAGCGTTGAAGACACTGGTGTATTCATTAACAATGAAGGGACTCCTTTCTGCTGAGAAACAACCTGCTTTACAGAGGACAGTTTCTTCAATGGATAAAGACAAAGGCAAAAAAAAAAAATCTGACACATGCTCTAAAGAGGAATGAAGGGAAAATCACCCACAAAAAAAATCAAGACTTTGGCCTACATTTCTGACGGATTTGTTTTGGTTGTGACAGAAAACAGCACTTGTGCACAGTCTTGTAAGTGCACTGAGGCAATTCCTACAGACGCCGTTTTTTACAAGTCGTAAAAACCTCAGCTATAATGCTGTGTTGTCTTTGTTCTTTGCCTCTAGTCTACTGTTCTCAGAGCGCAGATGTAATGAGAGGAAGGCAAAGGCTAAGATTAATCCATTTGAAGGAAAGAAAAATCATAGGATACTATTTTTCAGCAATGCATAAATATTTTGGTCATGTACAATTTGCAATTGGTTTTGCATATTAAATATAAGTGATACTGAAACTTTGATTTGGTGATTTTGGTAGATTTTTCTCAGCTATCAAACAGTATTAAGAGAAGCAGGAAAAAGACAAGTACATGTACAGGGCCATAATTGATGGCTCAAAGTGTAAGCTTTCTCTCTGAGGGTCTGCTCAGGTCCTGATCCCCTGGCCTCAACCTGAAACAATCACTCTTAGTTAACGACAACACTTCAGCTATTGACAGCGTGATCCCGTAAAGCAGACACTTCAATCAACAGAGCAGCCCAGAGGGGTGTTGTGTTGGAGGAGAATTAAAAAAAAATAAAAGAGGGGGCATGGGGACAGATGAAATCAAGAAGTAAATAAATGAATCAATGAATGAATAATAGATTGGCCAGCTAGTGGCCTCTTTGAGCAGCAATGCAGTATTAATAACTGACTCTTACTGTTCATCTCTGTGTCATCACTGATACTCTTAGGTGGACCATGGCCAGCATAACACACTGCTGATCTGTACATTCGATCCGGATTACGAACTTTCTTCAGTCCTTCAGGAGGCAAAGAGAAAAGTAGAGAAAATCGAGGAACAGAAGCATTTCTCCCAGCCTAAGAAAACTCCCCATGCAAGTTATATCAACAGAAGCTAGACAGTATATTGAAATACATTTATAAAACACAGGAGCTTTTGGGCAAAATATGATGCAACAATAATAATAACAATAATAAGACAATAAATCACAGTGGATCTGACTCCTGTCCATTTAAAACAATGAAATTCTGTATTAAGTGAATTATTTTGTCTCTGAAAGAAAAACGGCCAGTAATAAGGGTCACTGTAGCTCTGGCCCAGTTTAATACGGGTCAACAACGTCCCCTATTGCATCAGTGGTAAACTGGATGAGTCAATACAATCAATCAGCGGAGGCGGTGCAAAGCAGTCAGTAAAGGTCTATTACAGGCGGGCATTAGGAATGATACGTCTCAGCAACCACAGACCAGGCCTGGGTCCCATCCATCCACACCTCACTGATTCAATTAAAAGGCTGGAAAAAAAAAAAAGATGTAGAGCCTGATTCAACACAAAACTCCGTCCGACATCACGTGGAGGTTAAATTCATCCTTCTTTACAAAACAGCAGAGAAATATTTGTACCACTGCTGTACCAGCACTTTTGCAAGTTAATGGCTGACTGCGTGCTTACTTGATGTTTTGCTGCCGCTTCATCCTAAACTTTGAGTGAAATAGTATAACGTCATGAGATGTTTTAAACTTTACCCACGTGAAAACACAAGAGAAATGTTACTTCCCTCCACAGCTGAGACTACTGAGCCTAATTTACTACATTTTTTAAAAAGCAGCCTTTGTTGAATATTTCTGTTGTCACCAATGTTCAAACTGCATTAAATCTGCATAGTTTATGTAACACACCTGTGTGAGTTTTATGTATCAGTAAAGCTGTTTTTATCTGAATGCACATTTCACATGTTCTAGGCCTACAGAAAACCGACAGTATCAAGATTCAAAGTCACAGGGTGAAAGCATCAAGATTTAACTTTATCACAGTGTCTTCTTGTCTTTTAAGTCCCAACATCATAGAAGCGTTACTACTGTAGCTTGTGTTTTCAGAAGTGCTTGTTTCATTTCTCACACTTGGCTCTTGCACTGCAATATTTGTGAGTCTCTGCTCTGGTAGAGATTCAAAAGACCATTGGCTGTAGTTTTATTCAGAGCAGTCTCAGTGTAAGACATATCAAGCCTGTCTTTTCACTGCCCTCCAGGCCTTGTACTTAAAGTAGCAGACCCACACTGCTTTTTATGAGTGTGAAGAAAAAAATACCCCCAAGGGCCCTGACAATCATTTAGGCTAGAGAGAAATACCCCAGGATGTAAACATTACACCACTGAGTGAGACTGGGTCATGGCCTCTGGGTTTAACACAAGAAGTAACCCTCAGTTCTTATGGGCCATCATAAGACCTGACAAACAACTAAGAGAGCTCGCCACTGCCCGCATTCCACAAGGACAAAAGGTTAAGGTAACATTGTTCAGTTCTCTGTGTGGCTGTATGACATCCAGGAACATGTCATGTAAAAACTGTAACAGTGACGCACATGGAAAAAGCGTGTTCTGTATTAATGAACAGCCAAAACTAATTCAGACCGGATGCAAGAATGAACACTCAGCACGACAGCTCTATGTTAAAGTTATAAGAGCCCGGTTTGCATAAGATGACATCCCATTTACGTGAAGTTATGAAGCTCTCTGTCTATATGCTCCCCTTCCTCCTCCTCCTTTTTCCACTGACCGGTCTCACAGGAACACTGAAAATAACTTAACCTGCTCAGCAGTGGGACTTTCAAGTCAGGGTTTTCAGCGAGAGAGCACAGAATGTTGGAGAGAACTCGAGACTAACAACTGCAGCCTATTTGTTAACTTCACCTATGTAAATGAATACATTAGGACTATACACCACAGTGAAGTCATTACTATCATAAAAGCAGATGTCTTCATTTTTTGTCAAAGCCACAGACACATCTGATTCTGTAGCTCAATACCACCCCCTGGTGGGACTCTGTTTAGTGGTTGGCACACTGACATCCAAACAACTGAAATCCCAGTGTTTTATCTTTCCCCGTCATATGGACAGAGGTAATTTGTTTACACTCGTTTGAAACATTAAAGTAATTTCACATCAAAAAGAATTTGTGTTTGAGGTTACTAACACCACACTTTGAATTTTGAAGTCTGCAACAAAACATCATGAACAGCTCAGAAACGGCTGAACCTAACAATTTATTTAAGGAAATGTTTTTCTCTCTTTCTCAAATTATATAGCCAATTTTAAAGTCGAGGATGACTATTATACTCCAGTGTAAATCAGTGAACACAACAACTACCACAAGTTCAGGAGGGGAAAAAGCAACAGCAGTAGCTTAAAATATCCTATTTAAAAAAGAAAACAAATCCAATGCATTTCATTTTAAGTTGGCGAGCCGTGTGAAATAAGCTTTAAAAGATTTAAGATTTAAAAAGTCATCATTTTGCCCTATGTGTAAAGTAGTGTAATGGGCAGGCTGCTGGAAATCCTACTCTCCATCCTCCTCCCTGTGTGATGGCATTTCATTTCAAGTGCGATGGGGCTTTGCGAGCGGAGCGGGCATTACAACGTTTTGATGTCCGTGTCTCAACCCAAATATAGGCCAAGAAGTCTGGCATTAATTGGCATTTGGAAAACATCATATTCGCCCGTTTAAAAATACATCTCTCCTGAATCGTAAACAATATTCGCTGAATGGCCAAGACATTTCTCGCGCTTCAAGGGGGAACTGAACGACCCTTTCCCGAAACGGGGAGAAAAAAAAACTACACTTATACATTTTTAAAAATACATGTCTACATTATTATCACAATGTCTCCAAAGCAAGCTGCAAATAGCGGCGACAGAAAAGAGCTGTCCTTACTGATAAACTAACGTTAACACAAGCGAGTCGCTTTTTAAAGCTGGGTAATAAGGGAAGAAGTTAGTCGATGCCAATGACATGTTGTCATTAACTTAGCCTTGTTGTTAACTACTTGAATCGCTCGTATTTTGACAAGGATGTTGAGCGAAATAAACGACAAATGCTGTACTTTTACCACGCTGACTATCTGTCCCCGTGGCGTGCTTTAAATGTGGGCTACGATGGGAATAGTAGCTGGCTAGAATGCAAGCTAATATTAGCTGGCTAGGTGATGTCTCCACGTTTTAGCTCCCTATTCGGAGGAAAACAGCGGAGCCGTTTTCTACCGACAATTTCTCCACTTCTCCTCGCGCGTTACAGAGTTACAGAGTTACCACTGTCCTAAAAATCACACGGCGGTCATACTAGTAAATTAATCCCATTATATTTCTCTTACCTTCCGGCTTGTTTTCGGCAGCCATTTCCCCTTCACGCGCAACATCCTCCTCCTCCTCACGACCGTGGGTACCACGCGCGTGCACGGCGAGGACAGCACGAGGAGGGACCGGAGGAGCAAGCGGCGAGTCGGTCCGACCGAGGAGAACTTACCATTGGCTGTGAGATGGTGACTGACAGAGAGGCTCCGGGATGAAAAACACATCTCCCCTCACCTTGGCACTACCACCAGCGTTTTTTTTTGTTTTTTTTGTTTTGTTTTTTTTTATTTTTTTACGGTGAATTTAAAACAGCTCAGAGACGCTACTGCAGATGGTGACGCGTCATTAGATTAAAAAGAAATAACTTAATGTCCAATAAGTGAGGGTGTATATCTCAACGTTTATTTAAAAAAAAATTGAACTGTGAATATGTTTGTCTTTAAGCCACACCGGAAAACAAGTCTTAATGCTAATAGTCTTCAGTGCTTTTTTTTTAAACATTTCTTCAGGCACAGTCTGATGATAAGTGCTGATAATGGTGGTCTGACTTGTTTCATGAAGTTCCTTTCTTACATAATCATCCGTAGCAGTGAATAAGCCTTAATTAAAACTCTTGTTTTAATTTTGAGGTTCATTTTACTACCACTATTGGTTTCCGTGAAGTCCTGGGTTCATAGTCTATTAAAATATAAACAAGATATTTTAGACCTAACATTAGTGATGGGCTGTGAGTCAAGAGCCCAAATGTCGGTTTATATTTGAAAGTCTGTAGAGTAGTTTGTTCTGTTGTAGACATGTCTGACCGATTTCAGATAAAAACCTGCAGAAATGTGGATCCCACATCTTATATAGACTATATGGGCTGGTATGAAGTCTGACTAAACAGATGCGATGCACAAAATTTGAGCTCTGTTACATGAATACAGTCACTTTAATCATTTTTACTATGCTGCCAAGTGCTTCAGCTCCTTGGATGGTTGCGTTAAATGACTAGTCTAATTACAGATCGCCGTACTCAATAGCTTTTGGCACTTGCGTCACCTACAGCACTTAAAGACAGTCTTCGTCCTGTATTAACGGGCTGGTGGCCGTCAGTGCTGAAATGCAGCGTACAGTCTGAAGTGGTGCTGAAAGGACAGCTCCTCTGTTCCCTGCTGCTTGTGCTCCTTGCACACTCAACGGCTCGCTGTTATTGCAAAGAAAGTAATAATGAACTAATGAAAGACATAATGTAGTGAAGTGATTTTCTCACCCGTTACCTTCATTGCTCCTGGGTGGATATGATACAGACAATATCCGTTTGAAATTAAGGCATGTAAGCATTTTTTCCTATATATAATATGTATATAACATTCAAATGTGTGTTTTTTTATAAGAAAATTGAAATGTTAAGTAACATAGACACAATATACTGCCAATAAATAAATAGTATTTGATAAATACGAAATAAACAAAAACAGTGACTGCAGTGTGAAAAGACTGCTCTGTTTTACTTTGGAAACATATCGTAAAACATTATCTCACCTCTACTTCAGTATTATTAATAAAGCCTCCGACAACTACGGACATGTGTGACTTAAAAACGTACAGATAAACCCACACGCATTACGAACAAGAGCGTGAATGCAGTTGCGGTGTCGTCGTTCATCCCGAACACGAGGGGGCGACATAGAAGTGTGTGAGCGGTGTTAATGACACGAGGAAGAGATGACCGGGTGTAAACATGGCGTCTGCCTTGGACGATGATGAGATCGGCAGTGATGATTATTATTCTCTGCTAAATGTCAGGAGAGAGGTACAGTATACAGCTGTGACCTGGATAGATGTGTGTGCAAGTGTATTTAGCAGTTATTGCGTCAGCTTTTTCTGGCTGGTATTTAATGGTTAGGCGCATAATTTGACTTAACGTTAGCTATGTAGCTAGCTTGTGACCCTCGACATTGATTTACTGTGATGTGACTCTTCGGCTGGATGCTTGACAAGTCACGCAACAGGTTGTGGCGTTAAGACATTACAGCCAGAAGTAGTCGGTTAACAAAAGAAGACGGCCAGACGAGTTTTACAAACATTATCTGCGAGCTAACGTTGACAAACTGAATTAGGTGCAAAGAGAGGTTTCTTGAAGTGTGGACAGTGCTAACTACAGCGGCTAACGCTGCAGCTGTACTTCAGGGCTTCGTCGTGCAGCACTACAGTCGATCTGATTACACTGTTAACATGTGCTGCACTTTCTGGAGTTCGGATAGGTTTTGACCATGTTGTTTTTAAAGCACATTGTGTTGTAATCCAATGTATATTTTACAGAGCGCCACGAAGTGACATGCTGTGTTGAGGAGAAGCTCAGGTTATTTAACGTTAGTTGTACGTGTAATGTTTACATGTCAAACTGTCATTCAAGAAACATTACAAGTCAGACGTGCATTAAATGTGTCATGAAAAAAACAACAACACTGCACGAGTAAAGGAATGTATCAGTTTGGATATATGATGGAGTCAATCAAGAAAGCAAAACTGAAACAACTGGTGCGAGTGGGTGTAGCTCTCAAACATGCTCTGGTTTTATAAAAGGCATCGATTGACTTTATGAAGTGTTATGTTAGCTGTACATTAAGTTAATAGTTGTTGGGTTTAGCTGTAGCAACACTATGCTGTGTGTTTTGGATATTGTTGATAAAGTTTCCTGCAAATGTTCTTTCATGTTTTGTTGTGCTTCAGGCAACACAGGAGGAGCTGAAGGCTGCTTATAGGAGACTATGCATGCTATATCATCCAGACAAACACAGAGACCCTGAACTAAAGCGACAAGCAGAACAGCTTTTTAACCTTGTGCACGAAGCTTATGAAGGTTAGAAAAGTGCTGGTCACATCATGCAGTTAATTGCCTTTGCATTTTTTGTTTGTTAATATTTTTATATTATAATAATATAATTATATAATATTATATTAATAATAATATAATTTATCTTTTTCTAGTGCTTAGTGACCCACAAGCACGAGCTATCTATGATATCTATGGCAAACGAGGACTTGATGTTGAGGGATGGGAGGTAAGTCCATCATGATCTATAGTGGCCAGTAATTGCTAAACAAGCTATAACAGAAACAACAGCTATTGACAGCCCTCAATTTATGTATAAGTCTTAAATATAGAGTTGCTACACAAATTATTCAGAACCCTTTACGTTTTGGTGAAGACAAAAAAAAGCCATTTTACCCAGTTGTGTTAATTGACAGCCGTAACATATAATGTAATCAGACCTATTCACATTTTGGAGAAAAAAATGTTGCACATAATAACCCATAATGACAATGTGAAAACGTATCTTTAGAGATGCAATTTAAAATGAAGAAAAAAAAGACATGCAATACTGCAAATATTTTCTCAGTTTTTTGTTGAAACTGTCAGAAAGGTGATAATTCAGTGTTTATTACTAAGGTCATAGTGGAGTCGTACTGGAGTGCATTATTCATTACATTACAAAAACCTCTAAATATAATGCACTGTTCATGGCAGAGCTGCTGTATTGGATTGTATTACATTTTACAGATGTACCTAATAAAGTGGCCGATGAAGTGGACTTTGAAGTTCACATTTAAGTTCTAGAGATATTTTAAGTAGTAGTGAATGAGTAGGAAGGAGTAGTGAATTAAACAGGATTCACTTGACTAAAGTGAATGTCACAGCAAAGGATCTGAACACTTTTCTAAATGCAAAAATGCTCAATTAAATTTACAACAAAGTAAAACATGCAAAAAAGTCTCCCTGAAGTGACTGTTTAGCTCAACCACAACTGTCAAAGTTTCCTCGTACATTGCATACATGCAGTTGTCAGACGTTGAGAACATACGCACACAGCA
>JAUBNQ010000026.1:19114913-19147883 GCA_032353495.1 Ctenopoma kingsleyae | reverse complement strand
GGAGCTGCACTTCCGCGTTGTGTTTCGAAGAGAGCTGGTCGCTATATGCGTGTTATCGTATCTTTACAAACCAGTACACGCAGATCGTCGCTGTTTATACGACGAGACGTCTGCAGCTGTATTCATTACAGCTGGCTGGGTATGAAAAGGAAAGCTATGGGCCCAGTTTACAGCTCCTCAAGCAGGACGTCGTCCTCAGCTACAGCACCATCAAGTGAAAGTCACGTATCCAACACATCTGAGGTTGGTACAGTCTGAGTAAAAAAAAAACTACACGATCGAAGTTCTGCATTTGAATAATCCTGTCACTGGTCACCAAAAAAAAAAACTGTTAGAGACTGTTAGAGTGAGACAGTATTTCCAAGCATAAACACTACTCTTAACAATGACTTATTGAATGAAAGAGCTAAAACATTAATGATTTCTTAGTTATAGTCAAATATTTATATAGTCAAATGTTTGTAGTTTGTTAATCCCAAGAAAAGTTTGAACAAGAATTACAGCACAATATGAATATGAAATATGGTCATGACAAACTATGACTTTTGCTTGATATAATAATTGTGTCCCTCAAATGTCAAATATTCCTCCATTTGCACCAGTGACACTCTTACAGATGTGGGGCATCCTAGTTGCCAGTTTGTTGAGATGATCTGAAAAGATCTCAGCCCATGTTTCCTGAAGCACCTCCCACACGTTGGCTGGTCAAGCTGCTGATGTGATGGCTGCGCCTTATGCCTCTACCATGCATGACAAATGGCACCAAGCATCCATTGAGGAGATGAAAGACAATAACAGTAGTTGTCGGAATACAAGACCAAATGAAGAAGATCCACAGTCAAAAAAAAGTTTTAACAATTAAGTGTAATCGCTTTTTACAGTTGCCCACTAATTTCTTTTTACATTTTTGTTGAGGTAGTTCACATCCTGTGATTATGTAAAGCAGTGGTAAAGCAGTCCAAGTAGTGCTTGAGACCTGAACTGATTAGTCAAAGCTTCATCTTATCTGTGTACTCTGTGTTGTTTACAGTTGTTCAGTGTTCCTCTGGAGGTCCTGGAGGAGCTCTTCCTGAATCTTCCTCCTGCTCATGTGGTTCGTACTTGTCGGCTGGTGTGCTGTCAGTGGAAAGAAGTGGCTGACAGTGAATCTTTGTGGAGGGAAAGGTGCAGAAGAGAAGGATATCACCGGCGGGAAGCTTCCAAAACACCCAAAGACTGGAGGGTGTTTTACTTCTTGTGCAAGAAGAGACGAAATCTTATCAAGAATCCACGAGCAGAACGTAAGAACAAATAATACCAAAAAATGTAAAGATTTTTTTCTTTTAAAGCCATTGTCCTCCCACTGAGCACCAAATAATTCCTCTCACGATCATGTTTTTTAACAGATGAGTTTCAGGATTGGGAGATACAGCAAAATGGTGGTGATAAATGGAGTGTGGAAGATGTTATGGCACCACATCCAGATGACACAGTCCAGAAAAACTTTGTCACCTCTTTTCAGTGAGTATTCTTTGGGAGAGATGCACAAAACATATTGTAGTTATACTGTATATTTATATTATTGTTAGATTTTTTCATTTATGTAAGCTCTAAAGCATTTTCTGTTCTCTGCAGATTGTGCATGAAGTCACAGCTCATTGATTTGGAGAAAGAAGGTTACAACCCAGCATTTATGGATAACTTCCAGCCAGACATCAAAATATCTGACTGGTGAGAACAACACACGTGAAATACTCTCACAACTTTAACAGCTAACTGTTAAATGGACGTCAAAGGGAATTAGTCACAAATATAATGTATTGTCCAAACAGTCGTTACACATGAGCACAGTGGAGTAAAGCAATAATATCTGTTGAGTTTCAAAATGGTTCTGAAATGTAATGAGATGTAATATATTTCTGCCAAAGGTGGTTCAGTTATTTCACTTACTTTTTCCACCATCACTAGGTATATTTAATGGATGTGTAAAGAAATAAATAATAAATAATGAAATAAAGATGTGAAAGATCATGATGATGATTTTATCAGCTTAGAAATATTCTTTGTTTATTTGTGATGTTGGTGAGGATCAGATCATATTTCATGACCAATTTATGCAGAAAACCAGGAAAATCCTTTTTCTTGCAACGTTATTAAGATGATATTGCTGTCTAGATTTACTCGAAAGGGAGAGAATCCATATGGAATCACTTATTTTCAGTTTTATGCTTCTGAGTAAGTTAGATCACTTTGTAGAGATTAGTCTATGAAGTATAACTTTAAAACTGTCTTTTTCTGTATTAAAAAAGTCTAATTAATTGAATAGACATAATATAATTGGGCCTTCAATGTAATATCTGTGAAGGTTCTCAGTCATCCAGGTCATGGTTGTCTCAAACAAAGGTTTTTCAATAGCAACTGGACTTGTTTTAGTTCCCTGACGATGTTTCACCCTTCCATCCCAGAAGGCTTTTTCAAGTCTGACTGACTGGTAGGAGTAGCAGGTTTATAAACCCTGTAGAATCCTCAAATTGGTGATTGGTGATCACCTGTGGATTGTCCTTCCCCCTGGCTTTCAAGTATGTTATTGTGACCACCTGAGCCAGAGTGTGAACAATTTCCTGGGTATTGTTGAAAGAACTGCATTGTAAGTGGGTGATAGATTATGTCTAAGACCACGTCCTCTGTTTAACGAGGGTCGTTCAATCGTGCAGTAAACTGCTTCTCTCACACCTCGTTTGAAACCAATCGGCTTCCTGGTCCAAAATCCTGACTTCATTGTCCTCAAACGAGTGACCTTTGTTTTTCAGATGTAGGTGAACTGCTGAGTCCTGTCCTGAAGAGCTGGCTCTTCTGTGTTGAGCCATGCATTTTTGGAGCTGCTGTTTGGTTTCTCCTATGTACAGATCTGTACATTCCTCACTGCATTGGACTGCATATACTACATTACTTTGTTTGTGTCTAGGTGTTTTATCCTTGGGATGGACCAGTTTGTGTCTCAGTGTGTTGCCGGATTTGAAATGAACAGGGGTGTTGTTTGTTGAAAATCCTCCTGAGCTTTTCAGACACCCCTGCAACATAAGGAATGACAACACTTTTGTTTGTTCTCTTCCCTGTCAGGTGTAGCAGTGCTCTTATTTGATCTTCTCCTAGATTTCAAAAAGGCCCAGTTAGGATATCCACACATTTTGAGTGACTCCTTGATATGTTTGTGTTCCTTCTCCTTTCCCTCTGTTCTCGTGGGAATCTTTTCCGCCCGATGGTGTAGGGTTCTGATTACTCCCAGTTTGTGTTCCAGAGGGTGGTGAGAGTCAAACAGCAAATACTGATTTGTATGTGTGTAATGATTCACTGTTGTAAAGGTAAAAGGTAAAAAGTTTGAACAGTGGGTGAATACTTACATACACTGTAATTACTGATCTCTGAATTACACACACACTTGTGTATCTTTGTTATATTAGGTATGCACCACGATGGGACTGTGGCAGTCTATATAAGATCTGTGTAGAGTTGCTGAATAGCAAAAAGAAGCCTGTTCAAACTTTTGGTCCCGATACTGTTCGCTTTGGGCAGTGGAACGATCGGGAATGGAAACCGGTATGTACAAAGAATGAGCCATGTGTTAATACAATGATGTTCAGAGGAAGCAGAGAGCCCAAAGATAACTCTAGACTTACTGATCATTTATTTTTCAGATGATCCATGTTTTCCGGAACTATGGACCAGGAGTGAGATACATCCGATTTACCCATGGAGGCCAGGACACGCAGTTCTGGGCCGGATGGTATGGGATTCGTGTTACTGACAGCTGTGTTGAGATCTGTGAAGCAGTGGACATGTAACTCTTTGGATTTCATCAAACCCTACTTCCTGCCTGTGCCTGAGATTGCAAAGTTATATTTGCCTAAATAATCTGCAGTCATTTTATAAAGTGTTTCTTATGAAGCTCTAATAGCATGCTATTTGTTCAAACACTGTACCTTATAATGCAGAAGCTGTAACTTGTTTGTTCTAATATGTGTAAATGAACATGTTAAAAGTTATTAGTTAGTGAAGCTATTTTGAAGCAGAAATATTATTCAGTACTCATTTTTATGATTTGTTTTTGTGATACCAGGACAAGAAGCCATCAGTGCATCCAGTGCTGCTTTGCACAACAGACACTTTAAATACTCTGTCTAGCTCTGATGTTTGTGTTGTGTAAATCAAAAATATGAAGGCAACAGAGGTTGCTGTGATGTCTTCATTTGAGGCAACATCCTTAAGGTCAGAATGAGTGCTACGAGAAGGAAAGTCCAAAAGTTGTATTATATCTCAAGTGATTGTTTCTATTAATGGAAATACCATTAAACGTTACTGCTTTTTAATGTGTAAGGTGTAATGCTGAAAATTATGTGAAAAAATATTTTTCTTGCAGAACCCCTTTACAATTCTTTTTTTCTATAGAAAATATATAAATACCTAAGTTGAAATCATGTTAGACAACAACACAGTGAATGAAGTGATGTTTATTCATAATACTGGTTTATTGTGATGCTCTACCACAATCAGAATACATTGCAACGTCTAGTTGAATAAAAAAAAATTATACTTCAAGAAACTAGTTCTCATTTTCCTGGTTAATTTCATTTCAGTGTCATCTTGGTTCCTCTAAATCTCATTGTCAGCAATGCAGACATCTGTCAATAAGTTATTCTCACCATATTTACAAATAAAATTCAAGCCCATTGTTGAAGCATAATACAAGATAAATGCAAAAAGCACTAGCTCAGTCATCAATCTTCACAGGGTTTGAAACTGTAGCATTTTTGAAGAACTGACATGTTGAAGTCTTGCATATGCTGAATTTACTAAATGCACTAGTTAATCAGCCTGGGTTTATAAACTGAAATGCTCTGACAAAGATTTGCCATTAAAACTTTTGATAACTCACAAAAGGTACAACCACGAATCCTTGCATGTAATTACTTAAATCGACATTGACTATTTTATGATGCATGACTCCAAAAAAAAGTATTGACATTGTATTTAAAACCCATGCTCTGTATTCCCCACTTGTCAGTCTACTTTTTCCAGGTACCAGATTATCCAGTGTTATTTGGAAAAACTAGAACTACGGTGGAGAATAGTCCAGAAATGTCATACTATATAAAATATTTTGGATCTGTCCAGAAACTATGGTGACACTGAGTTACACATACTGACTCCTATTAACTCTTTGAGAAATGTGTCAATCTGAAAAATGTCTGCAAAACAAAAACGTTATATTTTTATCACTAGATGACCCATCAGTGGTCAAAAAACAAACACTTAAGTGTCAAGCAAAAGTCAGCCGTAGTGTTGAAAATATCATATATAAAGCAAAGATAAAGGTAATTACTTTAAAATAGTAACAGATTTAAAGTATAATATGAATTGAAGTGTCTCACTAACCCTTCATTTCAGCCTGTTTTTTTATATGGCTGCAAATAAAACAGATCCAGTAAAATAGCATTTGTCAGTTCTTTTGGATTATAATCACTTCTGCAAAATGAGCTCCAAACTGGTCAAGCTGAACATTTTGCCCACAGTTGGTTACTATGTGTAAGTATTCAGCATTCACATCATCTAAGAACATTTCAGTTGCATTAAAATCACAACAAGCTGCACCAACTGTTACTCAATTTTCAAGTTCAACACACTGACAATGTATTTAGGCTGAGTCAGTCAGAAGGCAAAAAATTCATGATATCTCAAATCATGATGGAATGTGCTTGTGCAGCAAACCTCTTCAATACTGTTAACCTAGTTTTGGAAACTGGTGGGGAGAAAGCTGTGGCGAAACTTAGAGCAGGACACATTTACGTCTTTTCTTAGGTTCAGGAGGCTCCAGGGCAGCAAGTATTGCCTCATCAAACACATTCTTTAATCCTTTCTGTGGAAACAAAATATTAATATTCAAAACAGAGCTATGTTTCAAATACAAATTAACACCTAAGGGAGCTAATTGCAAAAGAAGGCTGAGTAGAAATGGAGCAGGGCAATCAAAATTTTCCTTTATTCAAATAACATTATACAAGACTCTCATGTTCAAGTTGAGTAAAGACAAAAGCCCATGGAAAATTTTGATGCTGCAGTAGAAAAAAACAGTTCTTACTGTCTAAGACATGGTGTAGATTAAATGCTTTGTAGAATATGACTGATGCTGCAGAGCTCAATACTGACATTATAACAGAATGTTGGTTTTAAATAAACAAAAACTCAGTCATGTCCAGTTACACATACTGCAAACAAGGCGCTGACAAGGAGAACTAAATAATGGCACTCATGTTAGGCAGCGTGAATAATTGTGATTAGTCCAGGTTGAAAAGAAAGCACACAATAACAGAAGGAATAAGGTTAATGGGCACAGAGTTTTAAAGTTTAAAAGAGCTTTGTTGGTATTTTAGTGACATCTCTTTATAATGAATAAGCAGCAGACGATTGAGAGGCAAAGCAAGATGCAAGGAGACATCAGAACAAACAGCATTTTCTCTTTCTCTGAGTTTCAGGGGGCTCTAAAGCAGCTAGGATAGCCTCATCAAATACATTCTTCAGTCCCCGCTACAGAAAGAGGAAAAGAAGGGAGAAAGACAGGCACACCACACAGTTAGCTGGAGTTTTTAGCCAAATTTAGTTAGCAAGACACAAGACAAAGCATTTCCAGCTGGTTAGGACATTGGAACACATTTCATACACCAGCTTTAAGTGTTGTTTAATGGGAGATCTTACCTGTGTTAGGGCTGAGCACTCAACGTATTTGACTGCCTTAAGGTCGCGAGCCAGCTTATCTGCTGTCTCAGGGGTGATTGGCTTCTGTTTGTTCTTAGCTAACTTCTCCACTGTAGAGGGGTCATCGCGAAGATCGATCTGAGTGCCCACCAACAGGAACGGGGTCTTAGGACAATGGTGAGTTATTTCGGGAACCCACTGGGAATAAAAAACAAACATGTCACTTAAAGGCAGATTAAGGTTATTTGAAAATGATCCTACACGTTGGATATTATGCATGTAAATGCTATGAACTTGAAAGATGGCAATAATGTCTATAATGAATTCAAGGTGCATTAACCAAGAAAACACACACACAAAACTAATTAACACAAAATAAACATTCAAAACTTTGATGATACCAGCACTAAGAGTTTGAGTAACCCATTTCCTACTATATCAGTTGCTGCTAGATACTGAACTGAACATAGTTTAATGTAGTGGCTAGATGAACTCTTAGTATGTGATATTTTGTGGGTTAGAGTTACTACTATTATGAGGGTGTTTCTTCCATATGTTGTTGCCTGACTTTGTATTTGTCATGTCGATTACAAATGTTTTTTGATCTAAATTTTGATCTAATTTTGGCTCTTTGCATCAGAAGCAATTAGAAATATTTGCAATATATAAAAACTATTCAAACCTTTTACACATACAGTTATGTGCAAAAGTCTGGGCACCCCTTGCTTCCAGGATTTGTTGGTATTTAGTGGAAACCCTCATCCTTTGCAATATTTCCTGTGCCACTGGCAGCAACACAACCCCTGAGAATACAACATCCACCCCCATGTTTAACAGTGGGCAAGGTTGCTTTTCATGAAATGCTGCTCATTTTTCTCTCTAATCATACCTTTGCTGATTGTGGCCAAAGAGTTGTATTTTAATTCAATCAGTCCACAATACTTGTTTCAAAATTTTGTCGGCTCGTTTAGATGTTCTGTTGTATAGTATGCATGTTCTTCTTCCATGAAGGTCTTGTTTATGCAAGCATCACTGCACTGTGAAGTGTTGCGTCACCATTCCTAAGTCTGCAAAATGTTCCAGCTGATGTTTTGCAAATAGGGGTTGTGATTTGCCCTTCTCACCATCATACAAGCAGTTCTGAGGTTTGTCTTGGTCTTCCACATCTCTTTCACCTTCACAGTGATTACATTTCACACAGTAAAAACTGCAAGCTTAAATGTTTTGCTATGCACTTCTAGCATCAATGACTTTCATTTTCAGTCGTGCACATGTGTTTACAGGACAATGTGGTTGTTCAGTGTCTGCATTAAGTTTGAAGCGTCAGGATATAAAGGTTTGATATTGTCAGCTGGTTTTATTTGATTTTTTTTTTTAATCAAATCATCACAAGTTATGTGTCAATGGGTGCTCAAACTTTTGCACTAAGTTCTGTCTACCAGGATTTGAACAATTCAGCAAGAAAATTCCAGAAGTGGTAAAACTGATTTACAAATCTCCAATCACTTAATCATGCAATGCAGAGTAATATGTTAAAAAGTGTATCGAAGGCAGTTTAGTTTCAGATAAAGATTTTGCACTCACCTTTTCTTTAACATTCTCAAACGAGGAGGGTGAAACAACTGAGAAACAGACTAAGAAGACATCTGTCTGTGGGTAGCTTAGTGGTCGTAATCTGTCATAATCCTCCTGACCTACAGAGATCATATTAAAAATTTAAGTGCGATATACTAAAACTGCACTTTACACTGAAACTAATTCAAAGAGGGATTAATGATCTCACCTGCTGTATCAAATAAGCCAAGAGTATAGGGTTCACCCCCGATCATTACAGTTACTGCATAGTTGTCAAACACCTGTGATATAAAAATTAATGTCACTGAGAATTATGTCTTGCTTTGGTGACGTACATCTATGCATCTGACTGTGAAAATACTCAAAACGTACTTACTGTTGGTACATATTCAGAGGGAAATTTGTTGGTGGTGTATGAAATCAAAAGGCAGGTTTTTCCAACAGCTCCATCACCCACCACCACACATTTGATAGTCTGCATCTCTGTGCTTTCTGATTAAGCTGGCCAAAACGTTAGCTGCAAGGAGAGGTGAGAGCTCACTAAAATTGTAAAATCATATAAACATTAGCCCTGATGCAATTGTCGTCATTTAAGGGCTGAGCTTTATCAAGTGTTGATTACAACCATGGTTAACTAAGGGTATAAGCTGTGTTTTCTAACATTAACTCCTTAACCTCAATGTTAAGTGTCACACCCCAGCACCAAAACTGTCTGACTAACGTTAGCTAATGGCAATGTTTGTCAATTGCTAACGCTTTTTGAATTATACTTACCTTTCTTACTATATCATTTGTACACAAGGTTTTGGGACAATCATATAATAAAACACTATCTACTCCAACAAAAGGAAAATTATATTTACTGTGTCGCTGTATCGGCAAACAAGTTATGCTAACGCTATGCTAGACAATGCTAGCTAGTTAGCTAGTTAATCCACAGACCGGGCAACGTTAGCTTTTAAACTAACGCTGCACCTGAGCTCCGGCTAACAAAACGGAACATGATACCAGTGTCTATTTATCAGCTACCAACACACAAAGATGTCCCAAAATGTTTTGAGTCACGTACCGGAGTTTCTCCGTATCTTTGCTAGCTAACGTTAGCGTTAGCTGTCTGTTCCGCCGGGCGTTGGCACCAGCTAGCAGCAACTTGGTACAGTGGAGTCAGTGAACCGCTGAACGTCTAAGTCCACACTTCCAGCACCACTATCAAATAACACCGGATATCACCTTCAAAGTAAGACGTTTAGCAGGCATTGCAAAACCGGATATACTTCTTATACAATATAGCTACCAAAGTAGATATAAAGAAGTCAAAATTAAATATATAGCTGTTGATTTGAGCTCTTTTTTTGCCTGTATAAAGTTTTTATAGACTTTAATTTATCCACACGTGTCTTCACTTGTTTCCTTTGCTTTTACTTTGAAAGCTGATTGCCTCTGGCTGTATAGCTGCCTTGACAAATGTTCATGCAGCAGAAGTGGTGACATCACCTCCTCATACCTCACATGCAAATCTGAATCTGAGCTCTTAAATGCACTTCAGTTAGATATTAAGATACACAGCATCTTGTTAATAAGATAAGATATGATTTGTTTTGTCACAGAAATAATACAATACATACATATACAATTAATGAGAATGATGTTATATTTTTAAAATCCTGACGTGGTGCAGCATTTGGCTTATTGTGAATATAATTAAATTCCTGTTAGTGTTTACACAAGCTTTTTGCCTAATATCACAAGTGACAATGTTGCAGCTATGTTCGGCAGGGTAATTAAATCATTACCATCTCAGATGTAGGTATCTCATAAGATACCGGAAGGAAGTGAGCGTGACTTAAGTTAGGAAACTAAGTCTGTAGTCCTTCCTTAGACCACAGAAATGGAGAAGTTTACCACCAACATTTAATGTTATAATTTGTTTTATTAAAGCAGCACTTCACAAGACTTGACAGCCTCTACAACCATCCATAAAAGATCTGCAAACAAATTACAAATTAAAGCCAAAAGCCCCCAGTTCTGCTTTGTTGCTAATTTTAAGCTGATTGGATATCGAAAACCTGAACCCAAAGTTATTTTAGACAATGGCACTTAAATTAATACTAAGACAAAATAGTCTGAAAGCCACTTTTTCCACTTGGTTTATTTTAAGTTTCATTCAAAGCCTTATAAAGGCTCATTTGGTGGAATGATTTGGTAAACTCAGTATAAACATAATTCATCCATGATTAAAAATTAGACTTTTCACAGGTTATAGATGTTTGACATTTGGTGGTGAAATTGTTGTTGCTGTGATATTTTCTTTGCAGCGTTTATTCTCCGCACAGTGATATGTGTTAATACCAAACAACATAATATTAAAATAAAGAGGATCCATCGTAGAATCGCCCACCAACTAAATGAAACAACAAAGACATTAACTGGGATCAGTATCTGTTAGTTATATGTGGTACACAATTGTTTATATGCTGTTAACATTTATTCAATAATAGATTATCATTGTAGACTCTTCTCACCTTATTTGATCTGATATCACAGATTGATCATTTTCCACTGTTGAACTGGTTGGCGTGGTAAGTGTTTGCACTGTGGAATAATAAATATGGAAAAAAAAATCAAGCACTGACATCTTACATAACAACAAATAACTGATCAATTCTGTATTCTAAAAATATATATTTATATTACATAACATCTATATGATATTTTTCCTTGTCTGACAGGAACAATAATCCTTTTTGGATTAAATACACCATTCTGACATATTGCCTTACATGAGAACACGAAATACATTTTTGTCAAATGCTGATACTAAAAAGTAAACATTATTACACTTCTGAAGGTAGACTTTATCATAGGACTGTAGTAGACAGTATTTGCTTTAGTTAGCTGAATGTAAAACAATTATCAAAAATTCTCTGATAAAATAATACTAATAAAATAAGGATATTGATGTTAATATTAAGAGAATATTGTCTTTTTTCATGAGGACAGACATTAAGTACATATCACCAACATGAAACATCCTTACAATAACATGATTTAAGTCACGCTGTAAATAAGTTTAACCTAACTATAGTGAAGTTGGTGTCATTTATATGAGCTTTTGATGTTTAGGCTTAAATCAAGTAAATAATAAAGTAAATAATATCAAGAAGCAGCAATAGTAATAGTTTGTATTATAAATTGTATTATAAATTACAAATTGTATTACAAAGTGTCTAAGCTGAGTCAGCTGGAGCTTACCTGTGTGGGAGACGAGCTTGACACCAGTGTAGATATTCCTTCCAGATGTGGCGATGACACACCAGTACATGCCCTCATCACTCTTACTGAATGAGTGTATTCTAACAGTAACGACTCCTGCCTTCTTATCATCAGCAATGGAGCTTCTGTCACTAACTGGATTCCTGGGTGTTTTCACCACTATGGCACACAGGTCATACACCCGTCCTTTGCACCAGTACTTTGTGTTGTCTCTGAACTTAAGGTCATATTGACATGAGATGGTCACAGATCCTCCTAAAGGTGCTTTTACCACATCTGGAGCCGACAGCTGAGCTGAGTCTACTGTATCCTTAATTAGGCAGAAGAAACAGAGAAATGGAGCTGCAAAATGCAAAAATATTCCACATTATATTAGTTAATCAACCCCTCATTCTTTCTAAGTCTGACATTGCAGAGATATGGATTTTATTAAAAAAAATACCTTTAATGAAGCCAACAAATATCCACATGGTCCTTGCAATGGGACAGGCTGGAACAATGTGAAGCAGAAGTAAATCAAAATATTTAGAGACTTCCTATTTTTCCTTTTACGTGATGAAGTTAGGCAATGAGATTAGAAATCAGGGCATTAGTAACATTTACAACATAGGCTCGTGTGTGGGAACACTTATTTTGACATCTCACTGTGTTTCCTGTCCATGAACTTTTGCAGTGAGAACTGCAAAACCAGCCATGTATTTAAACAGCAGGTGGCACTAAAGACCAAACTGTCAAAAACATATGTGTTTGTTGCAGTGTCTATAAGACTCAGACTGCTGGCTCCTGTTCCCCCACAATGCACAAGGATAAGTGGATATAGCTAATGGTGGATGGCGTATCTGTAAGAGATGATTTTAATTAGATTTTTGTAAAATGATTCAACTGAAACAAACCAAATGACCACTGCCTAAAACTTTTCTGAGTGATCACCTTTATGTTATAAGGAAACATGTCTATCCTGATTGAAATGACTGATTAAAATAGACAAGAGTTTGGAAGAAAACTCTATGAGAGAAGATCACCCCACAAAAGTAAAAACAGAACTATGCTGGTGACACATGCAGAGGTGGTGAAAAACGAAGGAGCACAGAGGTTGCAACACCCGGAGACACAAATCTGTTTTTAATATTGTCCTTTATAACTATGGTTTATCAAAAAAAGAAAAAGAAAAAGAAAAAGGAATAGGATAGTTTTAACTGCTAATTGTGACATTTCTTATCTGTCTCTTTCTGGTAGAAAGAAAGTTCTACCACTTCATATGAAACTCATTTCAGGTTTGTGAATATTTAAGGTGATGTTGAATGAGGTCACAGTGTTAGCATTCTTTTCCTTTTAACTCGAGATATATGTATAATGAAAGTACGTGTATAATATGTGACAGAATCAGATTAGCATTTGATTTAAGAAAAAAAACTCTCAAATAGGACTCCAAATGAACTGTCCTGAGATGATGAAATGACCTTGGTGTAAACTTTTCCATTTAAGTAAATCAGTGGATAAATGTAACATCCCACTCAAAGTCCCCTTGACAGTGTTTTATTTTATGATTGAGACACACAATGAAAAGCTGATAGAGTTGTTTTGGAAAAGCAAATGACATTACTTCTGCTTCTAGGTTTTGGCTCAGCCAAGCTGACAAGTTTTCCACTGACACCAGCATATCTTTATTTAAATATTACATAAACTGTTAAAGATAAGAAAGGTTATATTATAATGGAAGTTAAATGATTAGATAAGTTCTCCATGTAGCCTGAGAATGGTTTTTATTTTAATGCAAATCACTCTACATGACTTATCACAATCACCTTTTCAGTTGTCAGACATATTTAGCATCACATATTTGCAGTCTAAATAGTGTTTGAAAGGCAATTTAAACCATTGTTTATGTGAGCCAACTAAAGACGGCAAAAAAAAAAGTTTCTTTACTAATGCATGGTATGCATGATATGAATAACATATAAGATATCAGATATTTCATGCACTTTACATACAAATACTTACACTTTCTTACATATGTAAAACCTATATGAGCTACTAAATTTAATACATTTAAGGCATAACTCAATCTACATCCCAAAAAAACATTTGTGACAAAATATTCTGTATTCTTTAGGAGTTTCTGTGGTGATTTTTAGACATGTCTCAGGCCTATATACTGGAGAACGTGGAATTTGTTCTGGATGAATGAGACCTTCACACAAGGAGAAAGTGTGCCTGTGGAGAATGTGTCTGAAAGTGTGATAAGTAATCACATATTACTTCTTCAGGGAGCACATTTGATAACCTTCCCTAGAACAGTCTTTTGCAAACAAACACATTTTTTGGCAAATGTCCTATTTTTGTTAGGTTTGTGCAAATTGGGTGTGCATAAAAGCAAGTGTGCCTGCTAGGCAACGTCTTTGTACAAGGTAGTCATGGGCAAAGTACTGTTTGTGACAGGTAAGTCAGTGCTGCTCTATGTTGAAAAATGTTTCTCTGTTATGTGCAGCAGATTCTTCTGATAATTGGTATATGTAAGTTTTGGGTATGCATCATATTGCTTACATTTTTAGAGTGCATTTTGAAACATTTTTCCAATTACAGTTCTTTTTGCTCAAATATAACCATGTGTCTTTTAACATCATAGCATTGGCCCTGCTGCTGCATGTGCAGCTTGGTAAGCTGTTTATGAATATCCACATTTATTTTGTTTTAATGGTCAGAAATTACATTGCATCATGTATGTAGTCCATAAATGATGACTTTCTTATGTATCACAGGCTCATCCTTCATACTGTCATGCTACTTCACGAACTGGGCACAGTACAGACCACCTCCAACTATTTACATGCCTAATGACATTGACCCATGCCTGTGTACCCATCTTCTGTATGCCTTTGCCACCATTAAGAACAACCAACTGGCCACCTATGAATGGAATGACGTGGAGCTGTATAGCCAGTTCAATGGTCTGAAGAATAAGTAAGTCACTTACACAAGCTGTGACAGTTGAAAGAAATAGTTCCTATGTAGCACAAAAAACAAGTGTACTTAGTTGTAACTGCAGTGTAAATTGTCTGATTTATTGGCAGGAATGGCAACCTGAAAACCCTTCTCTCTGTTGGAGGATGGAACTTCGGCTCGGCAGGGTGCGATAATCTACAAATTTTTGCATCTGGCCTTGTAAACAGAGGACATATTCTCTTTCAACATATTTCTGTTTTCACATTAGATTCTCACAAATGGTATCAAACTCTGCCAACCGTCAGACCTTCATCAGCTCAGTCATTTCATTCCTGAGGAAGTATGAGTTTGATGGGCTGGATATTGACTGGGAGTATCCAGCCAACAGAGGAAGCCCTCCTGAGGATAAAGAAAACTACTCTGTTTTTCTGGAGGTTTGTTCAGTTTCCAGTTTTCAGTAAGGTTTAAATAAGTTGTTACCTGATATAGTTAACTGTTTCAGTTTCTTGTGCCACAGTAAATCCTTGAAAAAAAGACATCATGACCTGACTATGCCTTAAATCATGGATCATGAATTCTAGAGTTCAGTTAACACTAAATATTTTTTATCTGTTGACATTCAACAGGAACTGAGAGCTGCCTTTGAGAGTGAGGCCAAGCAGAGCAACAAGGCTCGTCTTCTGATGTCTGCTGCTGTGTCAGCTGGAAAGGGCACTATTGATTCTGCTTATCAGATTCCCAAGCTCGGCCAGTAAGCATTTGAAACAATACTGGTGGTGTGTCCAGTCTTATTCAAGTCCACATAATGAACCACATTTGAATGGAACAACTCTAAATCTCACTCTTTACAATGATGGATCTAAAGCTTGTTAAACATGGCACTGTAAATTCCAGGGCTCTGGATATGATCAATGTCATGACCTATGACTTCCATGGCTCTTGGGACCCCATGACTGGTGAATGTAGCCCACTTTTCCAAGGCCCTGATGACCAGGGTAGCTTCATCTACTTCAATGTGGTGAGTACTTAAATGTTCACATCTCCAAGTTTTACATTATCTGCATCTACATTAAAACATGCATAAAAAGCCACAGAACCATGTTTATTTAATCTATAATTGCTTTGTACCAGAATTATGCCATTAACTACTGGAAGAGCCAGGGAGCCCCAGCTGAGAAGTTGATTGTAGGTTTCCCCACATATGGAAACACATTCACTCTTAGCAACCCGGCTAACCATGGTGTTGGAGCACCTATTTCTGGTGCTGGAACACCAGGAAAGTACACACAAGAGGCTGGAGAACTTGCTTACTTTGAGGTACATTTTCTTGTTACTATAAAATAAAAAATATATACAGTGTGTTTGAACATTGATGGTGATTCAGTTTTACATGAAGTGAATGAGTCCTTAGGCTGGCACTGAGTCATTGCTTTATTCAATTACAGATCTGTGACTTTTTGAAAGATGGAGCAACCGAGGTTTGGAACCAGGCCCAGGATGTGCCATACGCTTATCAGGGAAACCAGTGGGTGGGCTATGACAACATCAAGAGCTTCCAGATCAAGGTAACAGACATGGAAAAATGCTTTTTTGCTTCAGTCTGTTTGGCTGCAGTGAAGTTGTAGCTAAAATGTATCCCAGTGTCCATAACCTGACAAAACCTGTATCAATTCTTATGCTACCTATTGTTGCTGCAGTTACCAGCAAATACTGTACAAATATTTTACCATCCCATTCTGGCTGTTTGTAGGCTAACTGGCTGACAAATAGTGACTTTGGAGGTGCCATGGTGTGGACTATCGATATGGATGACTACTTGGGCACTTTCTGTAACCAGGGAAAATACCCACTGATTAATGTTCTCAAAAAGGGCCTTAATCTGGAACAAGCACGTAAGACTTTTAATACTGATGATCAATATGAAATGCATATAGTGTTTATAGTAAACTCACTGTATTAAAGTATACATTTGTTTTTCAGCCTGTGCCCCCCCAGCCACTCCACTTCCTCCAATCCCTGGAGCGAGCACAACCACTGGCAGCGCCGCTGGAGGAAGCTCCAGTGGAGGCTCCAGTGGAAGTAGCTCTTCTGGTGGGAGCTCAGGCACCAGTGGCATGAACAGCGGGTTCTGCGTTGGGAAGGCAAACGGCATGTACCCTGACCCAACAAACAAGAACCAGTTCTACAACTGCAGTGGGGGAGAAACCTACTTTGAGAACTGTGCTGCTGGTCTGGTCTTTGACAGCTCCTGTTCTTGCTGCAACTGGGCTTAGAGCTGAAGTTAGAGATTGACTGGTTAACTGTTCAAAGGCTGGTTGAGTGTGTTTTACATTTGTTCTCAGTGTAACTTCTCCAATTCAAAGAGTTCAACAATGTAAAACCTGAGGCGGTTGTACTTAAATTTGAAAGGAAATAAAATAAACAACAGAATTGATTAATGTTTGACTTTATCTCTTTCTTTTCATCAGTCATAACTACACTATGTTCACTGCATTTATACAAGTGCTTCAATACACACATACGGGATGGATCCCTCCATTTACATTTGCAAAAACACATAAAACAATATGAAAACAAAAGAATTACAGTTAACATTAAGTAAATAGAACAATTTGACAGGAACACTACAGATATATTTTAAGTGGCAAACTGGATATAATCACAATTCTTGTACTGTAAATTCCAAACAAAGATGCAGTATAAAATAGGAACACAATTTGAAGAACACTGACAATATGGGGGAAATATAAAGACCACTAGCATACTGTGTACTTAAATAATGTGTGTTAACCTTTGGTATAAAGTCTTTGATGACAGATAGTTAATGAAGAACAAAACGCAGCTGCTGCCCATCTCAGCTTCTCTCTTTATCCTCTTTCTGTTCTGTTTTGGCAGATCCATTCTGCTCTGCTGCTGGTTCCTTTAACATGGCTGATTTTTTTGATGTTCCTGTTGGGATTAAGCGGACGTTGAGGAGGGTGATGATAAGTGTATAACAAACTGTGAGCAGTAGTATATGAGAGTGTTTGCTGCTACTGTACCTGTGAGGTAATTTCTGTGCATTTGTTGGAACAGCAGCAGACCGATGAAAAGGATAAAACCAATGCAGGCGATTGTCACTCCACACAGGAGGAAGCTGTAGCTGCCTTCAGAATGGATAATCTGGGAATACGACATCAACATTAAATCTAAATCTTAGCTGGGCTTGTTTCTGCAATTACTATTATCTTTCTATATATATATTAACACACACACACACACTTACTGAGCCAACCAGAACCTGCATTGCCATCTCTCCCATTCCTGCACTTGTCACCAGGACTGGGGTTGCACACCCTGCAAAGAGAAATGGTTTATTTGTTCTCCTTACATTGACTGCAATTACTGTGTCATTATTTATGTGCTGTAAACACTATATACCTTGATAATCAAGGATGTCTTCAGTATAAGCAAGCATACAGGGGAATATGCTACTAAGGAACAGCCCACACAAACATGTCCCAACAAATAAAAAGATGCTGCTGGTGTAGAAGATAAGGAGCATCAAGACTGTAACAATAGCACCGACCTGAAAAAAAAAAGAAAGAAAGCACAAGCACGTTAGTGCTGACTTCACTAAGTGTTGAAGTAAGTTTCATTGTATTGTCTGATCTGTAATGTGGTGGCCCTCTAAAAGGTTCACTGGATTTACCAGATTGAACATGAGCAGTCTCACAGGCTGGAAACGGTACGAGAGCGGTATGGACAACAAACGTCCAGCAGTAATCGCTGCCCAAAAGATACTGGCCAAGTAACCTGCTGTCTTATGAGGCAATGACATGGGTGGCGTAATAGCATAGGTGTACACAAAGCCGGCATATGCACCCTGAATAGAAAACACAGATCCTTTATTGTGTTCCACATTCTGTGTTTTATGCAAAACAGATTTGTATGCATTCTTAAGATTATGTGAAATGAAATGCACATCATTTTATTTATTTACACTCCTCACTCACCACAATACCATCCGTCATGAAGAGCACCATCCCACCAAGGACATGAATTGCAAAGAAGGATACTGGCAAACTGCCCAGGTTATCATTCTGACAACAGCTAAAGATATCACCATGACCTGTAACAGCGCAAAAAGTCATAAATAAAAATTGCAAAATGGCATTTATTGCTTTTTCCTCATCTAAATTGAGGGAAATTCAATGAAAATATGAATTATTCAATTTAAAATACGGGACTGTTTAACTGCCACTACTTTACCTCCACCTTCATGTTCCTTCTGTTCCATATCTGAGCCACCGACCCCATGCTGGTTCTCCATTGCTAGTTCATCTTTGTTCAGAATACTAGGAGAGCCACTGGGGCAGCAAGGAATGAGCTTCTCATGATACATCAGCAACAAGACTACGATGGGCACAGGCAGCTGAAGGTGCAAAAATAATATTAATATTATTAATATTAATAATATGCTTTTCAGTTTTTGTCATTCCAACCATTAATTGAAAACATCAGATTTAAGCTATATAAAAACAATAACCCCTCTCCTCCATCCATGCCTCTTCAGTGTCTTACATTAATAACTGCCATGATCCAGAAAGCATAGTGCACAATGGACTCCTCTGACTCTCCCTCGTGGGGCAAGTGGCTTTGAGTTATGTTGTGCTCTGCAACGGGACTGTTTCTCAGCATGTTTCTGAAATGATGCATGATCTCAGTCCCGTTCCCTGTGTGATTCCCACAGCCCGTCTCTGAGAGGAAAGGATCTGCAATCAATGGGCTCACCAGGGCTCCAAACCCAATGAAGAAATGAAGAGCCTGCAAAAAGACAAAGGCCAGAAAGATGCCTTAGTGTAGTTTTTCACAAAAAACACAATAGAATTAGCTCCTAACTTGAGAATATATGCCTACTGAACATGTGGTGTACAGAATCCTACATGTCTTTCCATATATTTAACAAGAAAATGACTTTTATTGACGTTTTCTTTTTACCTGCCATTCAATATTCATCAAATGTGAATGCTGTCATGTTAGTATTTCTACAGATATAGTGCTCATACTATAGGCCTTTTCACCTGCAAGAAAACAGCTGAGTCCTTCTGATAGATGGTCACCAGCTGGATGTTGGCAATTGTGTCAATAACTCCCATTGCCAAACCAGACACAGCCATGGCGATGGCCAGAAGGAGGACATTATTGCACAGAGGGATGATGGCAAATATTACAGAGATAATGAGAGCAGAGACAAATAAGGCAGATAGAGCACTGAACAACCTTTGAGAGAAAAAAAGAGAAAAACAGAGTTACAGTGGCAGACATTTTTTCAGATCATTATTATTATTTTATTATGCAGACCAAACAACTGCAGAGCAGAGTCTGGAGGATAACAACCCAGTTGAAGGTTCATGATACTTACGTCCTCTTGAAAACACCACCAACAGAGCTGCCAATCAACAAGCAGAACTGCTGGGCAAAAAATACCCAGGTAATCTGACTAAGTGTTGAGTTTGTTTGACATTGCAAATCCAAAATTGTAGGTCCAAGGAACGCAATGCAGAGTCCAAAGCTGAAGAAAACACTCCAGTAGGTTAGTGTGTGATGGGCATTCCTTTTAAACAGAGTCAGAATCCGCTTATCCACAAACATCTTGGGTACAATGGAGACAGATGTACCTGAGTGCCACGACTTAATATTAACAAATTCAGAATATTACAGCAGCTCTGGAAAGTTTTGTGCACGTTTGTTGTAGTATGATGAGTCTCTTTAAACCCTCTTGGTATTGCTTAACTGAAAAGGACGTCCTTTTGAGTTAATAGGTGAAGTGGAGCATCTTCCGGCAGTAATCTGCCTATTTGAATTGTGGTCAATGATCTGTTTATTGCTAACTAACAGTTGCATTGCTAACACGCTAAAGTAAAATGGTGAAAATGATCAACATCAGCACGTCAACAACCCAAAGTATCAATCTGAATTTCAAGAGGGTCCCTAAGGATGGACAACATGTGCATGGACTTTCCAATAAAATTGCATTTCAAGGCCTTTGAATGACTTTGATCAATCAGAGACTACCACTTACGTACGAGTATGAGTAATACACTGTATTGTGGAAAGAACAAAAGAAAGGACTGAATACCTGATCCCTTTAATGACTGCAGTGGAAAAACTAAGTTCCATGAGTTCTGGCCAAATATAAAAAACTAAAACTAAACGATTGCAATACAGGCTTATTATTAAATGTGAATTTAGTCCTCTTTAACTCATATTGTGCAAAAGACAATTGGCACAATATAAAGCACTTTGAGTTGTATGTGCTGTATGTAGGGTTTTATGCTGTCAGTAATCATTGAATTATGTTAAATACATGATTTGCTTGGATGTTGCTGCTGCAGTGACCAAAGCTGGTAGTTGCTTTTTCCCCTTAACAAATATGATGCATATTGATGATAGAAAAAATCTTGCTCCTTTGCTATGCCTCTCTGTCTGTACTAATTATAGAATAAACTATATTTGAATCTGCATCTGCCTACAATGTACAAAGACCTTATGTACGTAACTGATTTCATAACATGTTCTGCAAGGTGGGGATGCTGGTCCAGTACTGAGAAACTGAGCAATATATGTGTTTATACAAAAGGTATTCATTAACATCAACTTCCTCTTGTGGAGATGCTGCAACACAGGATGACTTCTTCAGGTAATTGTCAACCACAGTGATCTCAGAGGTGTCTGAGATGTTAAAAATCAACAGCAACGTCTGGTTACTGAAGTAGGTCATCTGTTTGTGAATGAACGTATTATTTCTACAGGTTAAATTACAGAGTTTTGTTTGTTAAAAGAAGAACAAATAGTGCACTTAACTCAGTAGGGAAGTGGAAAACAGCTTTCATAGAGGTTTAATTCAACTCAATGCCTTTAAAAGCCTTTTTACCTGTTAATCTATTTAACAAAATAGCTCTGCAATAATTTGAACTTAATTGGAATAATTTGTATCTGATTTTTTAAAGAAGAAAGTTACAAGTATTATCTGCTCCTTCTCAAATATTAACAAAATTTTAATCCATGAATATGAAAACATTGTTCAATTCAAAAGTTTAACTGCTGGACACAGGATTTCTGGAGCATTAGCTCCAGCTGGAGGAGAAAGCTTTGATAAAGCAGCCTTATACTATCAAACTCTGCAAACTCTACTGAACATTGTTCCACAAAGTGAAGGTCAAACATATAAGTAAAGTAACTGAGTAAGAACACTAACATTTTAGTTTCAGTTTTAGTTTCAACACTAGATGGTGTAAAAGTACTGAAATAATCCACAAGGCAAATTCAATCAGGTTTGTCTCTATGGAAAAAAAGTACTTATGTTACGTAATGGTACTAATGTTAACATAAGTTTATTAAAAGGAAGAATGGAAACAGAATGACAGAAGAAACAAACAATAAACTATTAATTAGTGACTATTCCGTGAACATGTTTATTTTTGTACTCTCTTTTGTTCACTCTGAAACGTAGTTTGCCAGTGGCAGCCATATAAAGAGACATAATGTTATTAAGAGAGTTTAAAGTGAACCAAAGCAGTGTTGCCTTGTGTCTCTCCCACTCATCTCCATAGGCTGACATTTAGCTAGCTCTCGATCAGAGGCCTGACACAGTGCAAGGACAGTGTGACAGGAATCATAATCTGATTGCTCTGTTTTTCCCCTCACTGCTCTTTTCCCCACTTCTGCTATTTTCTCTGTCTACTTTCTGTAGGGTCTAGTAAGTAAATGCTAAGACATCCTCGCACATTCCAAGCCAGATATATTAAGTTTGTGTGTATATGTAATCATACTACATACATACATTTTTTTTTACTCTTGCTACTCTATGCTACTTTTGTGTCTTTAATAAAGTGAACTAACTACATAGATAAAATATAACAAAATAAACATGAATGTCTAAAACCTCAATTGTTTGTGTATTATGACATGAACTCAAGAAAGCATACATTAACACAAGTGAGGGGATTAGCTAAAGTACAGTGGATATAACACAGGCTCCTTTTCAAGCAAAAAGAGATGCCTGTCACCTATCCACATTTCTCCAGTCAGTCCCCATAGCCCTGGATGGAAATGCCCCACAGTGCACCCCCTAAACATCTCCTCAGGCCCAAAATAGAGACAGGGATATGCAGTATGCAAACAGACATGTCTGCAGGGCAAAACAGTGCTATTCTGTACTTTCAAAGACGATGCTAGTGAAATAACTTAGACTATCCCCTTGTGAAAGTAAGCACAGAGAAGATCAAAAATCTTATTTAAATGTAATTATTCAGAGAAATTCCAAGTGTCACTTTTATATGAAATTACCGCTATAAAACTGATGTAGGGAACATTCTTTAGGTTAAGTTTTTCCACTTTAGAGACGGAAAGGAAAACAGCCAAACGATCCTACAGATACAGATGAAAGTGATTGTTTTAGTATTGACTAACTTGACCTGTGTTGTAAGATGCAGCAGAGCTTTATTGTCCAACTTCGGTATTGTTATTAGTCTTCTGTTTTGGCACTAGCATGTTGATGTGAAATGCAATTGCTTAGATTACACTCACTGACACCATTTTTCACAGAGGTTGAGTGGATGGTGAACGTCCACTGCAGTCTAAGATTTGCATCCTGAGATCTCTCTGGAGTTATCATGAAAAGAATGTTGTTCTTCTCTGATGTGTCCACTTTAAGTCTTTCAGAACATCATATCAGGTTTTTGTAATGTACTGGACTAAGTACAAAGCCTTTTTCTCCAACTGTCCATCCTTTGATATTAAGTGAATTCAAGTTAGGTTCAGTGGAGCATTGATGCTTATCCAAAGACTCCATTCAGGGATTCAGTGCCAGGATTCCTAAAAGCACAGCAGCCGATCACATCTGGAGCGCTCTGAAGATAATGGCTTCTGTCAGCCAGATCCCACTTTGTACTCCAGATGAATGGAGCACTAGTGTATTTGTTGATCCTTGTTGTGATGGCTAATTATACTCCAATCCTCAATGCTCTTAGTGATGGTTATTACTGGCCTTATCATGAATTTGTCTTCATGGACAATTCATATTTTGTTTCAGTACCAGTGCCTTATCTTGCATCATTATGACCTATGACATCATCTTTAGTTTCAGCAGAATATATTAAATAAGATCTTAGTGATATTACTGTATTTCCTTCTAAAGCTGCGGCATTTCACTCCAAATTGTACCCACCTTCAGGTTTCTGATTTGAAAACTGGTGTAATTTGTCATTTTGAAGCTGTGAAGCTGACATTAAATCCTCTCAGTGGGATTTGAATGTGGAGGCTGGGCTCAACTGTAAAATGTTACAACAAATCCTGGAATATATTACTCATCAGATGCTACTCAAGACCAGCTCACAAGCTTTAGCAAGGTTTGGCTGCAACTGATGATAATCTTACATTTACACGTAAATGTAAGAAGTCATTTGGCAGATGCTTTTATCCAAAGCGACCTACAAGTGAGGCACAAAGCAGAAGCTAGGGAAGACTAGTTTTTCTTTTTTGTAAGTGCATAGGAAGATTCAGAAGGGTTCTGTCGTCAACTGTCTCTTTGAATCTTGGGAGTGAGCCTGCTGAGCATGCAGCGTTAGGCAGCTCATTCCACCATTGTGGGACAACTGTGCTGAAATGCTTTCCTTGCAGTTTTTTGCTGTATGTTTCAGGGACCACCATATTCCACCAGTGCATATACAGTTGTGCTCAAAAGCTTACATACTCTGGAAGAATTTGGGATTTTTTGGCCATTTTTCAGAGAATATGAATGATAACACAAAAGCCTTTCTTTCACTCATGATTAGTGGTTAGGTGAAGCCATTTATTATCTAACAATTGTGTTTGTCTTTTATACATCATAATGAAATGAAATGAAAATACGGCTGAAGCAGTGAGTCGGAGTGATAAGCAATGCATGCTGAGACAGTGGAGTCATCCGGTGGAAGGGACAGGAAGAACTGTTTGTCATCAGCATAGCAATGTTAGGAAAGACCCAGGGAGGTGGTTTAGATGGAAAAGAGAAGACAGGCTAGAGAAGAGGCCTGAGGCAGTGACAGGCAATGACAGCTGCATACTTGACTCTGCCAAGTTATCTTAAAAGTTTGCCCAGATATCGGTTATCAGTCATATTCTTACAAAAAGAAAAGTTGTTCAAACACTATTACTTTGAAGAACAGTAACTAAAATTACAAGTGCAATTTATATTGAGTGTAATATCATAGAAGACCAGAATAATTCAAAATTTACATCAGAAATAGAAAGCAAATCATTCTTCAAAATACTAATTCATGATCAAAATAGTTGTCTTTTTTGTTAACTAACTCCTTCTCAGAGCTGGTTTACAGTGTGTGACCCTTTCATCGCTTTCAACATTCTATTCATTTTTCAGTTCATTGCTCTGGTGATGTTATAGAGGAATGAAAAGTGGAAATGCATTGTGTATATTATGAAATCCGCAAAGGTGATGATTCATTTGTTGGTAGAAACCCTCAGAAAGAAAAAGCTGCTCCACTACAAAATGGTGTACACACAAAAAAACAAGGATTACAGAACTATTGAAAATCTAAACATGCTTATATGCTAGAAATGTATTCTAATATTCAGCAGCTGACGGTGAATAAAACAACCACACAGCATTTTCAGTCGATATCATCTACTGTCAGAACCTGGCCTTTTTCAAACAATGACATTTGCATGATATTATGTGGAGGTTACCACTGCAGCATAACTTCTATTCCCTTTTGATTTTACTGTAATTCTAGGAATCACAGTAATCTATTGAGAACAGCTGAATAAAGGGTAAAATTAAAAGTAGCATAACAAAGGATTAGTGTGAAGTGCAGCTTTCCTGAAATGGATGTAACAGAGTGTTTTAGACTATAGAAGGCTTACACTGAGCTAACATGAGGATAGAAATCATGCATTGCGCTCATTATCAGTATTTTAGCACAGATAATAATTTGAATGCTGTGATAGAGTGCATGACCTCTGTGGATTTGATGAAAGGCAAGTGATGAATTCAGAATCCCACAGTGATAGCAGATTTCTGTATTGAGGACTGAACCAGCTTTTGTTTCCCCTGAAGATTTTTCTGCCAGAGAGAGAGAACAACTCATGCGTGCAGCCGTCTGGTAGTATATGTTTGTACACACATCCGGACACAGAAAACACAACGGTGATTTATTCTTTTCTATCATAAGATGTTTCTTGCTTTTCCCTCCTTCTCCTCCTCCCTGTCCTCCTCTCCCCCGCCTCTCCCGACACAGTTGTAGAGAGCTGAGCAATGATGCGTGTCTTAGTGAAACCTGGTGAATAGTAATGAACCGAGCCTGTGTGTCTATTTGAGGAAAAGCAAGACGGAGAGAGAGAAGGGAAGGGTGTAAAGTGGGGAAGGGGGTGGTGGTGGAGGGGTGGGGGCGGGGTGGAGGGCTGTGAGTGAAAACAGGGTTTCTCTTGCGGCACTGATGCAGCACAGCGTTGGTGAGAAGCACAGTGGTGACTGACAAGAGATGCAGGTGCAATTAATCCTTTACACCCTTTACATGATCACCCTCACTCTGTGTTACACAGCTCATTAGGCATTCTGACCGGTGACATCACTCAGCAAACTGTATCTTTTCTCTGGGTGTGTGTCTTGTGCTTCATTATACAGTACCTCATTCTCACTATCTAAACCCCCCCCCCCACACACACACACACTCCTGCTCACACAGACAGGGGGAGGAGGGTGTGTTAGTAGAGGAAACGGATGGAAGGGGAAGAAAGCTGTGAGTGAATGCGGCTCAGAGAGGGGCAACAGCACCTGCTGTCTTCATCCTAGATTCACCAGGCAAAACAGCATTCTCCCTCTACCAGTGATGAACTGTTAGGAGGACAAAGAAGCGAGAAAAGAGGCCAAAACAAAGACTAACAGACTCCAAAGACACCAGGACCCTCAGATCAGTGCTAACATGAAGTCACAACTACTATGATCATTTCCTTGTACCTGGGTTTCTCTTTAAAACCTTACACCCAAACTGTCCATACTGTATGTGAAACATGACATCAACAAAGTTTGTGTCATGGCTAAGGTAAAACATGAGCATCAATCAAGATGAAAATGATAAAAAATATGAGATTCTGTATATAACCAAGGGATAGGTGACTGGAATTTTCAGCAACTGGCTGCAAAGATCAACTAGAATGCCAGGACTGAAAGGAAGGGAACAAACACAATAGCCAGCCCCCCTACCTCAGCCCCTCTTTTATCCATTTCCATCCAGGACCCGTGGGCACTCTGCCAACTTGGAATCTTAAGAACTCATTCAAAGAAAGCCAAAGAAAGGGACTTGTTTAAAACCAGGACCCATTCTCTTACAGTCTCTTGTTTTTCCTTACATTTCCCACGTGAAGCGAGATTTCTGGTTGCTGTTTTCTCTGACATTGCATCTGAGGAGGAGAAAGGGGACAGTCGGAGGCGGGGGGGGGGCTTCTAGAGTTGCCATTCATGTAACGTTTCGTCAGATTCTTGGTTTCAGAATATTGGCAGCAAGTGATCTCCCTTCAGAGCCCCCTTTCTCTCTCTCCCTCTTTCCCAGTTTTCATTCTGCTTTTACTCCCTCTGTCTCCCCACTCTCGTTCCTGCTCACATAGTAACTCCTCCCCCCCCACTACCCATTGTCTCTCCATACAGTATTAGGCTGAGGGGATGCTATACTCGTTCCAGCGAGGGACGCAGAAGAGGGAGAAGGAGGTAAGAGTAAGATTTATAGCATAAGACTGTATTTGGCTCTACATGAATGTCAACGTTACTTTCAGAAGTGTACAGTGTGCTGGTCAAAATAGCTGTTTGTTTCCATCAAGACTGGCAGTGAGGAGGAAAAGCAGCTTCACTGATGCTCTGAAGCTTTTATGTGTTGTATGCAGTGTTACAATGTGTTTAGGCTGTCTAGTCTGCCAGTGGAAGGTGTGTTATAGGAAAAGGGAGTACAGCTTATAATAAGAAATCAAGTGGCACCACTTTATCTTCATCTTTAAAACCAGTATTTAAATGTCAAACTGTGGGATGTCAGTCATTTGCAATAATGACATAACTTTTGTATCTGCAATTTCTTAGAGAAATGTTTTACTCTGGTCATATTCTCATGTAAAAAGAAAAGTGTATGTATTCAAATATATTAAATGTGGCCATGTTCTGAAGTCATTAAGAAACAACTGGCCACTAGCGGTTTCCTCAATTGGCTCCCAGCAGAGAGAGACCATGTACGATGTTTAGGGATTAAAGATAATCCTCCCTGTGGCTGAGATTCACCTTCTTGTCTCGACAGAGTCTGACACAGGGGCTTTACTAATTTATGCTGAGACATGCATGAGCACAGGCTCCCTGGAGCTCAGTGGCAGTGGTCTTTATTCAAACCTGGAAAAGGCTGATTGACTAAAACCTTTCCCTTAATCAGTAGGTTATGTTCTCAGTGAGATGTCATGTGAATATCCAGCATATGCAAGGACAAAAACATATTAATCTAACAGTGTCAACAGTCTGATGTTGGGTTAGGCTGACAATTTCTTCTAATAGAAATGTGACATGTTGTATGACTGACAAAAAACAAACTAGATTAAATGTAAGCTATGGGGAAAGATGTGAAACTATCTAACAAAGTGCTTTTACTCCCTTACATTGCCAGAATGACTTGAAACAGGTGCATATGAACACAACTAGAAGTGCTTTTCTCAGTACTGGACAGTTGCAGCCTAGTACAGGAAGCTTTGTGTGCTTGTTCAGAAAAAAAAGGAGGCTCTCTCAATGGGGCTTTTGTTGTTTGATTTGGAGACAGCAAAAGCACAAGAAACACTGACTGAAAAATACCTGGCCCCTCTGTGCCTCAAATACCTCAGTGTTACACTTGATACAATGTCAACAAATGCCTCCTCTGTCCTCCATAGTAGCGTGTTTCCTCTCTGTCCACAAGATTTCTTGATGTTTTTATAAAGGCTACTGATTTCTGAGCAGACATCTGGGTGAGCAGATTTGGCCTGCACAGCTTGAGAGAGAGTCTCTACTCAGCACTCGAGGCTGAAAGTGGCCCAGAGCACCAAAGCAAAGTTTAGTGGTTAAAACTGTGATAAACAGTCTGGTATTTCAGTTTAGTTTCAGCTTAGCTCAGTGAGTATTGAAAGATTAAAAAGAAATAGAGTAAATTCAAGTTTTTATTTGGGAGTATTAAGGAACTTCTAACAGCATTCTTGTGTAGTAGTTTTTCTGTGAAATGATGCACTAACTATGACTACCACCTTTTCATTTTAGTATGATGGCTTTGATTTAAGACGCACAAAGCCTACTGTGTGGAAATTTTTATTTAATATCATAACATAACATAAAAAATATTGATCAATGCTGAGGTAATGATATGCTTTGTGCTTGAGGAAGTCAAGCATGGGGTTGCTAAAGAATATAGAAAGAATTTACGTAATCTGTTTTGAATTGAGAAACAAAATCCTTCTGATTAACATTGCACTTTTTACTTTACACACTGATTTACTAAATAAAAGATTATGCTAAAAACCCACTAAGGAATTGAATAGCTTGCAGGATATCACAGTAAGATTACAATAAAGCACTGGGTAGCAGTCAATTTATCCGAGTTTGTGTGAGAAATGCAATATCTACTGTCTAAAGACTCATAAGACAGTTTAGTTTTACTCCTCCAGGCCTCAGATGAATACTTGCAGTATCTTTGGTTAATTATTCATGCGGATGTGAGCTTTAAATCCCGAATACTGTCTGCAACCTACCACTTTTTTCTCCTATTTTTCAAGCTTTCAGCTCCGATTGCACGGTTTCTCAAAGTGCATCAAAGTTTGTGATTTTGTGTTATAATCTCCCAAATCAATCCACACCTGTGCCTTATGGCTTTCTATTCCTATGTGAGTTCTCTCTAACAAATCACGTAGGGTTTAAAGCCATTGGATACAGAGTGGACAGTCAGCTGAGCCAAACAAGGTAAATGATAACAGAAACCAAATATAAACTATAATCATAATTTTGCATTAATGATTATGTTTAGCTCCTGTGGCATTTATGCGAGGTATCTGTAACATCTACAGTCTTACATAATCACATCACTACACATGCTGCAGCCTAAACTCTATATCATGCTACTTTGAAAATTTGACTTGGAGTCAACATTTGCTAGAGATGTTTTTGGGAAGTGTCTCATAAAAGCTGTGACTCAGCAGATGGTCAAGGTAATGAAACAGTTCTTTGCTGGTTGTCAGCTGGTATACGACTTAGCTAAGAGCTCACTTTTCTACTGGGAAACTTAATCTGACATTCACAACTATATCAAGTCAGAAGTGTTTTATTTTAATTGATGTGGGATATCCTATGCCACCTGTTATTTTAAAGTGTAAATTTTTTAAAGTCTGTCTCTTAAGATGCCTCAGTGTAAGGATAACCTTTCCACCACATTTCCTCAGGAAATGACACTAGTTCAACCAGTGTTAGTTAAAGTTTATGGTGCATGACGTCATTTCTTTCTAACAGAGCTCTACATATCCTGAATCTACTAGACTGGATTATTACTGATTTTCACTACAATACTTTATAATATACTGGTAAGAGTTAATCACCAAAATCATGAGATGGACTAAATGCAAATCCTGCTTTTCTTGTTGCCTATAAACAGATAACATTTAAATGATTGTAAAATAATTGTATTTAGGAAAAAGAAATATAATTTTACAGTGAACACATGATAGCGATACATGAATACTAACAACATGAAAAGCCTATTATGCCACAGCTGTTTTATCAATAGAAAAGAAAAACTGGAGATTTTTTCTAAAGAATTCCAAAAGCATTTAGTTTCCCTAGCACAACAACTCTTTTAACTTTTAAAAAATATATATTACACCTTCAATCAAAATGTAGTTCTCTGTGCAAAGCAAAACCACAACAGCAACAAATGGTATTGCGGTATTCCCCTCATTTGAACAGTGATGTAGTGAGCGTGTGAGTTTAGCATGCAATACCAAGCAGAAATTTCATGACCTTTCCTTCTGTGACTAATTGGCACAAATGTGCTGGCCAATAAGTGCAACACTGTAGATCAATACAAAAAGAGGCTCTTCACAGTTCAGTGATAAAATGTGCCAAAAATGGGAATTAAAAATCTTTGTGTTTATAACTGATGTACCTCATTCGGGCTATTTCAATCCCCTTATCAAATCCCCACTGGAAACAAATGTTTTTCTCATATCACAATATGTTGACACAATCTAAAAATGAAAGCGTTAACAACCGTAAACAACACAGCAGGTAATTAAGTCTCAAACTCAAACTCAAATATCACTGTAATGTGATGTAAACACCTGCTGTCTTCATCGCATTCACAGAGCAGCAAGATAGTCGAGCTGTCATCTAATTAAATATGTTCTAGCTTTTGTACAATTTACAGCAAAGGCAAAGAAAACAGTCTATCTATTGTTCAGAATATGCATTTTGTTTTATTTGTTGGTGTTTTTACCTGAATATAGTAGCGTTCAAATCATACAATCCTGGGCCCATATGATGCTGTTTCATCTTATTTTTTTCTTCTTTTGTTGTTTCACCTAAGGCTGTGAGAACTGCCCAATTACAATAATTCAACCTAATACAGTTTCCCAAACCAGAACAGATCTTGTCACTTAAATCCCAGCTGTAAGAGGAAGTATGGTTTGTTGAGTTTTTAAATTCAACCAGCTAGGTTTAATAATCATATTTTTGAGAGAGACCCCTGAAGTAGGTAACTATGACCCAGGTTTTCATTATATCCAAAGCCTACAAGGCGATTTTTCTCATTTCATACTGATGTAGTCTCCAGAGGCCTGTTCCAATAAGGGGGGTTACTGAGTTGTATCTGATCACTTATTACTGCTCTTCACAGCAGGTTTTCACATAACGTTGCTGAACAATAATGGAATAATAATGTGAAACAGATGCCAGCTACAGGTTGAAAAAGTTCTCAATGGCACATTTTTTCACTTACATTACAGACAATCACCTGAACTAGTTTCGTCGTTTGTTTTTTATGTCTGTTAACAGATGTTATGAAAAGAACTACTTTCCACTTCTTCAATATGCTGCAGCGACAATGTACACCAGAGTCACTGTGACACCAGTGGCCACTGAAGCCTGGGTCAAGCCTGGAGGTCAAAGGTACACTCAATGGCAACAGCTACACTGATATAGCAAACATGTCAGCAAACACTTATAGTAGTTATGTGGCAACATCAGCTTTCATCTGGAGTCATTTTAAGTCCAATATTAACTCTGCTTAAGATCTATTTCGTCTCCCTACAATGTCTCAACCAACTGAGACAAATACAGATGCTGCAGAAAGTCATCACTTTTCCTTAACTTTTTGCACACTTCACTGTACTGTAGATTTAATTTTAAATTTCTAACCATGCATCAATCTATATTCAAAAACCCATAATGACAAAGTGAAACATGTTTTAAGAAATATTTTGCAAATTATTAAAAAATCTGAAATCCCTAATTTACAAAAGCATCCAGACCATTTGGTGTGTGCAAATTGTGGTGAGATACTTCTGGTTTGCTTTAATTGTCATGGTGTCCCTTGTTGCTAGCTGTGTGTTTGCTGTTCAAAGCTGAGCATGTAGTGTACAGTGGAACTGTTTCACCAAACACATCAGCAAGCTGTGTAAGAAAACAATGCTGTGAGAAGAGTGAGAGTGAACTACAGCAAATGTACAAACTGGAAAACCGAACAAGCTGAAACTCACTTTCACAACTTTCAAATGTCAGGTTCCCAGTAGGCATTTTGCCCTGGTCTAAATAATAAAATTAATGAATGAACTGCAATTAACAGGTTTGGTTTGAGGGTCCTAGCATTGTGCATGCTGCCTCACTGTCACACTGACACATCTGAATGGTACAGAACCATTGTTAAAATTAATATTGCATGTACTTTTCCATGCTTTGTGGATCAGCATAGGAAAATGGTATGTTTTATGGGTTGATAGATGAATAAATAAAAAAACGGGATAACTAATAGCACAAATACAGGGCAAATGAAATCAAGACCTTCAGAAACCCCACCATGTCAAATGGATATTAGCCCATAAACTGTTTAAATAGGTATATATATAAACTCTATACGTCAGCCTAGTATATAATTATGTCACTTAATTTGATAGAATATGAATAGATTACCTAATATGAACTCTGTATTTCCAAAATTCCAAAAAGTTACATTAGCATTACATTAGCTAACTGTTATTTGAGATAATAACATCATAACCAAGTACAACAAAGAGCTAACAAAAGCCACACATGCATTTCCATTCATTTTATTTTAAAACTTAAACATAATTTACTAAAAAATACGTTTCATTTACATGTAATGAACTTCAAAGCTAGCTATGCTGTTAGCTTGCGCTTGCCTGTTTACTCAC
>JAUBNQ010000026.1:19072706-19083727 GCA_032353495.1 Ctenopoma kingsleyae | reverse complement strand
TGGTGTTGCAATTGTGGATGTGATAGTTGTTTGGGTTGTGGGCCAGTCACAGCATTTGCAGCTTTCTTTGAAGATCAGACCTTCTGGGCAGTATTGGATGTCGGTCTTCCCACTGCCACAGTTGTAAAAAGAAGTTGGGTCATCTGGGTTTGTGTAAACCCCATCGCTCTTTCCCTTACAAATGTCTTCACTAAGCTGACCAGATTTTGTTTCATTAGCTTGAGTTGCTACTGTGGTAGTAGGAGCTGTGTTTGTGATAGAGGGAGTTTCGGTTCTTGTAGTGTTAGTTGTGGATGTAGGAGTTGGTGTTGCAATTGTGGATGTGATAGTTGTTTGGGTTGTGGGCCAGTCACAGCATTTGCAGCTTTCTTTGAAGATCAAACCTGTTGTGCAGTATTGGATGTAGGTGTTTTCATCACTACAGTTGTAGAAAGAATTCAAGTTTGTTGGGTTTGTGTAAACCCCATCCTTCTTTTTCTTACAGGGATTTTCACTAGGTTCAGCAAATTTGGTTGTGTTAGTTGTTATCCTTGTAGAACTGGGCTTTGTGGGTTTAATAGTGGAAGTTGTATTTGGAGTAGTCCTTGTGATAAACTGTGGAAAATCTGATGAATTCAAGTCAAATATTGTGTTATTGATCTTTATAGTTATTTGATTAACATATCATGTATTCATTTTTGAATGTTGGTTACCTGGAACCAGGACAGTATGCAAGTTGTTGATGAAGGGATTATTGCCCTGTTTACAGAACGTTCCTCTAAAGTCATCCAGGTCTAGAGACCAGACAAAAGCGCCTCCAAAGTTGTTAGTTTTGAGGTAATTGACCTGAAGGATGAGGAAAAAAATACTTCTACAGCTAATGTCATTTTTGCAATATATATCTATTTCTATATATATATATATGTATAACTAAATAATGCTTAGCCAGATTTGCCTAAAAACTGTTGAGCTGCCACTTGAGAAAGAAACAAAATCATAGACAGGGATTAATAAATAAATAATAAATAAATAAAGAGCACAAATTAAGTAATCTTTGTGCATGGATTACTTATCTACTTATCTCATGTTTTTGCTCTTTTCTGCTGCAGTGTGCTGGCTAAATGATTTATTCAGTGACATGAATACAAATTGTGACTTTAATAGTTCCAGTAATTTTTATGGATCTGTCTATAGTGTATAAAAGTCAGATGTTTCTGTTTGTGCTGAGGAGACTGTTCATCTATAAACTACTCTTTAGTAGTGTTTTTGGCTTTGTTTGAGCTCCAAAAGAGAGAAAGGCTGAGCTTGAACATGGATGTGTGAGGCCAAAAACAAAAGGAATTAAACTAAGAGCATGAAGCACACAGATTACTTAATTTGTGCCTGTGTATGATTTAATAATTTTCCCCATGATACCTCCCAGGCTACATAAAAAAACAATCATTTGCAAATTGATAATTGAAATAACAATCATTACCTTTGTATCAATGCTATCTTTGTTATCAAATCCAACCCACTGATTTTCTGTGACAGCATATGGAACTCTCTGATCAGTAATCGATTGAACTGGAACCCCCTTAAGATATTGACACATCTGAAAAAAAGGGTAATATGTCATATTTGAAAATTTGGCACACCCAAGACTGGAAACATTATTTGTATACACAGAATTTTGTTGTAAAAGATTTATATTTACAGCTTGGAATTGTACCTCATAATAGGCCCAGAATCCTTTTTTATGTGTGAAATGGCCTTCCCGACCAGCACCTATGGCTGGTGCTCCAACACATGAGGATGCAGAGAAGAGGGTAAAGACTCGTCCATATGCTGCTAGTCCCAAGTTTAACTTCTTTGTAGGTGTTCCCTGGTCCCGCCAGTACTGCATGGCATAGTCCTTAAATGAGGTGAAAAAATATGATAAGAGAACATCTTCAAATTTAAAGGTGTTCAGGCTTTATATAGTTGTAACCTGGTACTTGCAGTGTTAGAGTAGATGGTGTCTCCAGTGTCTTGTGGTCCCTGGTATAAGGGACTGTGATGTCCTGTTACGTTTTCCCAGGGGCCATGGAAGTCAAATGTCAGTACATTAATGAAATCCAGGAACCTGATAAAATGCAAAGTAATTTGGTGAATCAAAACATGGAGCCAGCAAGTTATGGATATAATGTTAAGAATTACAATAAATTAGTTTTACGTGGCAATCTGTGCAACTTCATAACTGGAATCAATGACTGGTTTCTCAGCAGATACAGTAGCAGTGACAAATAATCTTTCCCGGTTAGTTTGGTTTCCCTCAGTCACAAAGGCATTGTTGAGTTCCTATGCAACGCAGAAGCATACTTCAGTCAGGTTTAAAACCTTATATTTTAAGATGACATTTATAGTATTGTATTTTTCTGCGAGTCTGGGAAATAAATTCCGACCTTGCACAGCAGTGTAAATTTCTGTTTGTCATCTGGTTGGCTTCCTGCACTTCCAGGGAACCTCCAGTCCAGGTTGAGCCCATCAAACCCATAGGTTCGCAGCAGAGTGATAGAAGACTGGATAAATACTGCTCTGTTTTGTTGTGTTGACACCATCATACTGAACCTGGTAAGCATTTGGAAAAAAGAACAAAATAACAAAACAAAAAAAGTTGTCAAAATCCACATAAACCTGCAGTTATTGACATATTAGTACAATGAAATCTGTACAAGTAACATTGAATTTAAAAAACGGTATGCTGAATGATGACTTTGCAACACTATTGAAATTAGTTAATATAAATCCAATATACTGTATCTCCCAATTCAAACACGTCCATGGTCGCAGCCTGGAGAGAATGATGCACCAGGGTCTGCACCAAAGAAACTGTCATTTCTTTGGTGCAGACCCTGTTGTGCTTATTTATTTTTGAATTGGAGAAATGACAAACAGAGAAAAATAGCTTCTATAAGACCATCACTGCTATCATGAAGAGGGACAATAACAGATGGCAGGGCTGCCCCAGCAGCACCCACTTATCTGAAGACTCTAAAGTGTCTATAGATTTGGAAAAAGTGGCCTGCAGCATCAGTCCATTTTTGCCCAAACCCTGTGGTGACCAAGACATCTATTCATACCTGTGAGATGCCAGCTTCCAACTGCAGAAGCTACACCACACAACAGTGAAGAATAACATCTGTGGCATAAGAATAACTTGCAGCATGTTTCATCAGTGTGAATCATACCAGGTCAGAGCCATCCCAGAGATACCCAGTAAGAGACAAATTAAGAACGCACAGAAGTGAACCTTTGTAGCAGTAACCAACCTTCTCAAATTACCCCAAGATCACAGCAGTGAGTTATCCAGGAAGTCACAAAAAAGCCAAGGAAAACATCCATGGACCTACAGGCCTCTACCACTTTTATCAGGATCCATGCCCATGAAGCAAAAGACACTGCTAACCCATAAGAACATAAAGCCTTCATGCTTTACTGCTTCAGAACCTGGTCATCGTGCCATAAGTTGAGTGCAGTGGAGTAAAAGTACAATATTTTCACATAATTGATAGTGGAGTAAAAGTAATTTGGGCATTATATTGTCAGACACTATCCACTGAACTTGTTGGGTTTGGGAATGTGGTGATGTGCCAGGAACTTAGTGGCTTAATATGAATCACAGATTCACACATTAAAGGGTTATGGTTTGAATTTGACCAATTTTGTGCATACAAAATATTTACTTATGTAGCTTCTAGACCCTTTACTGATTACAGTATATGACTGTGTGAGACAGGTTTCAAAACTTACAAGCATCCAAACAAGAATCAAGTGGAGTCCATACATCAGCAAAGTAAATATACCACATCAACAGATGACAATGTTCCCCGTCATTCAAGATCACTCTTTCCAAAGTAACATAGACAGAAGGCCACTGGTCCCCTTAAAGAACCACCAGTATTACACTTGCCCCAAGCAAAGAGGAGACAGCATGTCAGAGCAAAGACCACCAAGTAGATTGCTAAATGGAGGGAGAAGGCATCTTGTAAGCTTTCACCAAACCACTGGGAGACAACTTAATCCTCTCAGGTGTATCACAGATTTTTTTAAAACACCGGGGACACCCCACAGGACTCTGCACTCTTGGGATTGGCTAGAATACATCCTCTGATCAATCAGACTAAAGGCTATATAAAGTATCTAGATAATAAAGTCTTGATATAAAGACTCTAAAGGAGATAAGAAAAAAGATTGCAAGTTGACAGCCAAGTTAACTTCCATCCATTTCTGGTTTACTCATTCAACACTCTTCAACTTTATATTATAGCACTCCAAATGATCAAGCAGCACAACAGAAACCCATCAGGACTGTTATGTAGACCTAACTCTGCAACAGACCCTCCAGGTGCATACAAATATTCTTTAAAAACCTTCACTCAGTTTGCCAAAACCATGGTATAGTCGTCTTTTTAATTTTTAACTGGCAGCTTTCAAACAATATTTTATGCAATTTTATTGTACTTGCTGCTTCTCAGAGTAGCAGTCATTTCATCTGTTTAAATGTTAATATCACTTACTGTTTATGTGTGTCAGACGTCAACCCGCCAACTGCCAACAGGGTTTTGAGCAGTGGATTTCTGTGGAAGCATAAAAGGTTTGTAGTGATTATTTTACAAATCAGAAAAATCATATTTTTCCAATCATGTATATTTCCATAATATATATAGGCTGACCTGGCTTTGAGGCCATTAAAGGATTGGTAGCGTTGTAAGTCAGTTGTGCAGCTGGGGACCAACTCATTGACATTGTTAATGTCAGAAAAGGCGAAGATCAGATGGGTGCATTGGTTTGGGTCAATATCTGAAATTGTAAATTGGCCGTCCTTTGTTCTTGTTTCAGCCAACTTGTTATAGTAACACACCAGCCTGGAGGAAGAAACTGAGACATAGATAATATGGTTATTAACAGGTTTAATTGGGTTTTCAACTGTAACAAATTCTGTGTTTATCAATGGTTTATCACCTCAGGACACTATTAATCTTCACTAAGAGTTCTGATTATGATTTATTAATACACATTAGACTTACCCAAACTGGCGATCATCAAACAGAGACCTACAAACGGACAGAATTGTTCAAGTAGAAAACAAATATTAACAGCCTATTTCAGACAAATTGCTAAATAAATAAATAAATAAATAAATACATAAATACATGAATGAAGAAAGAATATATTAGGGTTAAATTGAATTCTCATAGACACATGTCAACATGGGAACACTGTTGCTATTATTCTCAGTGAGCTACAAGCCTAACTGTAACTTATCCAGAGCTTTAGGGACACTCTGTGGATTCATCCTATTCAACCAATACCTGGAAAACTAAAACTGAAACTATGTTCTTTTGGAGTCTGGATGAACGAACCACTTAAGTAAGCATGTGCATGACTGATGGACCTTACCTGCAGTCACAATTAGCCGGCCCATCTTGTTACTATGTGGATAAACAGGAATAGAAGAAATACAAAAATATTGATGCTTTTCTCGCAATGAGCTCTCAAAGAGACAATTTGTCAATGAATTGACAAATTCACTGTGCAATTCACTGTGCAACAAAGCATCACAATATGCACAATATATGTTAACAAAATAATTCTAAACATTAGATATAAAGCAAAATAAAACAGTTGAAGTAATATACATTTAAACAGCCATAAAGTTTGTGAAAATGTGATTAAAAAAAAGATACTTACCACAATAAATATGAAAGAAGCATATACTGTCTGTCTACAGAGACTGATGGATCACTGAGGGACGTCTGGCTGTTAAATTGGTTTGATAGTTGCAAGGGTGTTGCAATAATCGGGCGGAGGTAATTTTGTAATAAGTAATTTACTCTGAAACAACGAATGATACAATGATGATGAAAGTTTTGAAATGTGTATCAGTTACAAGGTGTGTCAGTTTCATCCACCTTTTTATGTGTGTTCAGTTTGCTAATTTTAGAATGTAAATGGCACAGATTAAAATATTGTGAAAAAGCTTCTGCACTTAGTTGAGGTGGCAAAGTTACTGTATTGAAAGCAAAATGTGACAATGCAGACAGACTTTGTGAATTAATCATGAAATACTGTACATGAGGCATGTGACCTAAATGTCCACTAAAGAGTTAAAAAATGGCAGCAGACCAAAACAGATCCATCTCGAGGATCATCGGGCTCTAAACAAATCACCTCAATGAAAGCATGCCTGCTATTCATGTAACAGAAACTGATGTCAACAAGCATTCATTCACATTTCACTATGCAATTTATGCTACATTTGGAAAGAAACAGTCACAAGTTAGTAAGTGCCAGAACCTGATTGAAACTATAGCATTTAACATATATTTTGTATGTGGTATTCACAACAAAGTGGAGCAGCCACCACACAGCAGTCCAGCTTTGTTTTTTATCATATAATGTAACTTCGTAAGCTGTTTGTAGCAAATAGCAGATAACAAGTCCATTCAACAGGCTGAATAATTGAAAGGAGGGAGTGCAGCTTGTTCATTAAAATTAGACTAGGAAATAGTGAAATGATCACCATCAACATAATCATGTAAGGCAAGTCTGTTTACTTAGTGATTAACAATAAACCAACATTAAGACACAACCCAAAAAAATATATGTCAAAGAAACCAATTACTGATGTAAAACCAATCCCCAGTCTGAAATACCGTGTATCGGCACTCCCGAGTTCCCGCCTTTGCCTGCCACCCAGCTTTCATTACACCCAACCCTAATTCCTGTCCATGAACATTGTCTGCCCACAGGGTGGTGGCTCCATATCCCTTCTTTGAGCTGTGCCCAACTGGGACCCATGGGCACAGATGCAGCCACCAGATACTTGCGGGTGAGCTCCCCTCCCAAGTTTCATCTGCTCAGTAAAATAAGCAACCTGTTGCTTGATCTTTATGGCATGCATGTCAAGCCCACAGCTTTAACAATTGCTCTAATGAATCCATATGTTAGTGTTTTAGAAAGAAAAGTACTTCAGTACCAAAGAGTAAAAAGTTTTTATTTCTGAATCAAATAGTCAAATAATATGTTTATTACCTTTTCTGAATAAAAATACTGAAAAAATGCGAATTAATATTTTAAGGGTCATTTCTTAAAAAAAAAAAAAAAAAACTAATTTTCAACAGGCATGTCATAGAAAATATTCAGCCACAGCTTTCACTCAAATGGTTAATGATTGGTATGAGGAAATACAGGAGAGGAAGATTGTAGAGAGCTGTTATGCTGATCTTTCTCCACTGGCTTTTAATACCATAGATCATGAGTTAATGTTGAAAAAATTAAATAATAATACATTTTAGTGGATAAATACCTATTTGAGACATAGAAGGCAAAAGTCACAATTTGTAAGAGTAAATTTATTAAATATGGAGCACCTCAATAATGCTGTCTTGGACCTCTCCTATACACAATTTTTACTAATGATTTTCCTTTGCTCACATTTCAGTTTCCACAATATATTTAGCAGAATAACAACTGGTGATATAAAGGTTCATTTGGAGCAGGTATTAAAAATAGCAATAGACTGGATTTATTGTAATGAACATATCTAATACAACCAGTATTGTATTAAGAAGACATTCTTTGAGTACAAAACTTGGTCTTACCATAAATAATATGATAACTCTCCTCTTGTGTTCATTTTATATTAATTTGTTTTGTGTCACAAATAATGTCCCCATTGTAACTGATTATAAATCCATAATATTATTTCCATATGCATCCATAAATTATTATTTAATGTTGTGATAGATCTTTTCATTAGCATGTTGAGTAAAGATAAAACATACATATTATATAATTTACTTCAGATAATAACAACTGAAACATATATTTAACACAGACTACTTTGTGTCAAAATTTAACCAGGACATTTGTTTAGAGCCCATTTGATTTTTTTAATAGTTTTGTTCCCAGTCAAAACTGACTGGAAAAAGTATCAGTAAAGAAAGGTGGTCTCCACTCTGATTCATTCCAAAGATGTTCTGTCGGGTTGAGGTCAGCACTCTGTGCAGGCCAGTCAAGTTTCTCCACACCAAAATCGCTCACCCATGTCTTTATGGATCTTGTTTGTGCACTGAATTCATTGATTTGGTGGGAGGTTCCAATGCTTTTGACAATATACTGTATGTCTAGTCATTACATTTGGGTAGAAAATGAAGCATTCAATAAGGAAGATCTTTATACCCACTCTCTGCTGGGATTTCCTACTAAATCTATTCCGTCATTTCCGCTTTCCCATGCTGTCAAATTTCCCCTCATTCAATTCTTCATTGTCATCTATCCAATAACCTTTCTTCCCACTTTCTCAAACCAATCAGCTCATAGAGTCCATTCTTTAAATGTACTAAAACTACTTAAACTCTGTTTTTACCATTCTGCCTTTCAGACCTACACTTGCGAAACTCTCCTCCACCCCATCACCACCTTATCTTGAAGGACACTCCAAGCAGCCGTCCACTGTTCTCACCCTTCTTTACTGGCTGATTTATCCACCACCACCACCAGCATCTAGACCCCAGGGGTTTCATCTATAACTTATCCTTGCTCATCAAAATGTTGCAATGCGTTTCCTTGTCTGGGGTCTATCTGCCAAATATCTCTTATGTTCAACAATAAACTTTTGCATAAACACTCTGTTCTTATTGAAATGTATGTAATGCTTGTTTTGACATTACAGGATTATGCTGAACGAAAGACAGCAATAATTTACATAAACTCAACGAACAAAGCCTAATCCAGATGTGTATTGTTCTCTACACCTGAACTAACATCTCTCTCTTAAGTAGTTTAATCCAGAACCGAACATTACCACCTTTGTGAAGGCAGGCTTGAATGCAGGTGCTGTTGAATTTGTTTGTAACAATCTGCCAACTGAGTGTATTATAAAAAGAAAAGTAAAAGAAAAATTTCTCATGCTTATGTCTCGTGCATGGCAGGTTGCCACAGAAACGCAGCATAATGACTCAGCTCCCTCTGAGTTTTCTTCCACGTGCTTCACAGACACATGTCGCCTACAGCGATACAAAAGAGAAAGAATCTAATCTTTGTTTGAACTGACAAGTCAAATAAATTTAGCACTGTGTAAACACTGTCTGCAATACTTTCTACAGGAAATGGCATGCTTATATTCAAAGTTTGACTCTACAAAATACTCAAGAAACAAACAAATCTTACAGCTTTGTCTTCTTCATACATGTTTTTGTGAGACTTTCCATAACTTTCCTTATTTTTTCACTCTGCTTCATATGTGTTATGATGTACAGCTACCCTGAAGTCCTTGTACAGACCAATTTATACTAGTCATTTTGGATAGTTTTAACTCTGAATGTCTATAGACTCTTCAAATTGTCAAATGTAACTCCAGAGGTTTTGAACTAACAATGCTGATTTTGCTTAAAATTTGTTTTCAATTAATTTGATTTTCAGTGTGTGTTCTTGGTGTATGTAAATGGTCTTGTATTTGTGTATTTGTTTTGTGTCTTGCTTTGTTAAGCACATTGTATTGCATTCTGTTTGCGTATGACATATATTATGCAAATTATAATATAGGTTATTAAGTTATTATTAAATGTTGACTGAATATTCACTTACACATTAACACATTTAAAACCTACTGACTTTGCCACACCTGAATGTCCAATAGCTTGTTGAATGTTCAGTGTTTGACCTATGAGGAAAAAACAGAAGGTGCAGCATGGTTAATATGAGGAAAAAACTCACAAGTAGTAATTAAAGACTTTATGCTGAATGGGTGTGATAATTTATGACAATCCTTCTTTTAATTAAGTTGCTGCACGTAACATCCCTATGTCGTCATTTGGGTGACAGTGGACATGATACACTTTGTCTTGTCAGCAAATTAATGACAAGATGACTTAATAAGTGGCAGTTTGTACTCATGATTCAGTCATCTGGCACCAGCAGCAACAAAAGGGAAACAACATTCCTGTGATGGTATGACAAAGATGTTTACTGTCCCACAAAGACTGCCAGAATAAACTAAGGCAGTGTTTGTACATAACTGGTTTCACTGACTGTCTAATTTGGAAAAGATCCAGCCAATAGTTTCAACAATAGGTCAAATTTAATAAGCCTCAGTTAACAGGTCATTAGAGACTACTGACATCTAGTGTACCAATTTGGTATAGCAAACAGACACAGCCACAATAATGTACTACAGAATAATACTGCAGTCATCACTGAAAATACTGCATATGCTGATAGTTTTGAGGACAGTAAAACTGTGTAAGTGACAGATGACACTGATCAGGTAACTGATGATGGGACAACTGTGAATAAGTTGTCTGATCGTCTACAAACCACAGGGTAGGTGGTTCCCTGGTTCCCCTGTCTCCTGGCCTCGTGTCAAAGTGTGCCTGGACAAGACACTAAACCCTGAACCCTTGCCTGTCCACAAGGATTTTCCCAAAAGGATTAATAAAGCATCTATTATTATTATTATTATTAGTTGTAGATTTTTATTTAAAAATAATAGGTGTAAAAGGGGATGACAATGATGCATGAATCATGTTTTCAGAACTGAATATTTGTACTTTTTAGTTGCTACTTTTATATGTGAAAATTCTTTAGTGCAACTACAGCCCTATCGTTTGTGTTGCTTAAAAAGCCACTGTTGTTGTAAAGTACAGTGAAGACTCAACAGAGAATCTTCCTCTTAAGGAAGCTGAGGAAATTTGGAATATCCTCCAAATTCCTCAGCATCTTCTGCAGATGCACAGTGGAAAGCATCCTGACAAATTCCATCACAGTATTTATGTGTATATGACTGGAATTTATTTAGCACATGAACTAATTTCAATTTCCAGGTTTTCTGCATAAATTGGTTATGAAATGTGTCACAGATATCAACATTCCCAATATTGCTGAACTGATAAAACACAAACAGCCACAATCTTTTGTGTCTTTATTGAACACACCCATTAAACATCCACAGTGATGTTGGAAAAAGTAAATGTTTTAATAACTGGTTGAATGACCTTTGGCAGCAATAAACTCATGCA
>JAUBNQ010000026.1:19037559-19049812 GCA_032353495.1 Ctenopoma kingsleyae | reverse complement strand
TATAGATAGATAGATAAAACTTTATTAATCCCTCGGGAAGGTTCCTCCGGGAAATTAAATTTCCAGTAGCAAACACCCAAAAAAAATTAAAACATTTGAAAAAACATTTGAAAAACATTGAAAAACATTTGAATTACTGCACAAAGTCATGTTGGTTGCTTTGATGCAACCAACGTGCAACGATGCAACACAAACGTATTTGTGTGTACATAGTATATTTAAATGTTTTGGTCAAGAAGTAACTATTTTAAAATACTTTTTATATAGTTTAAATGTAACAAACTGATAAACTTGTCATCCTTTATCTAAAATGTTTATCTGAACAGTAAATACATTTTCAGGCAAAAGTAAAATGTCAAAAGAAATCAGAAATGTAGTGTCGTATAAAGTGACATCAAATGAAAATACTTCTGACACCTGAAAACTGTTTTCAATTGTTTTGATCACACTGCACTGTCAGATACATTTTCACACAGCTCAAACATAAGAGCAGATAATTAAACAGAACTTGAAGCTGCCATGAAAATGAAACCCCTGAATGCCTCATGAGGGTAATTTGTAGCAAAATCAATGCACAGTATGGACTATAAGCATGTTTCATTACATGTCTCTCTTCAGAGTTCTTGCTATAAATATGTATGAACCATATATGTTAGTATGAGCAAAACAAAAAGTTATCTGTACTTACCACTCAAGTGAAGTCACGACTCTGTGCCCATCTCTGTATTAACTATTCCAGTGACGTTTCTCCAGAAAATTAGTCTTGTTTGTGCTGTATTCCAATTAATGCCTCAATCCTTCAAATATCAGGTCAAGAACCCTAGAGGAGTTGATACACTTCAGTAATAGAGTTTCTTTCTGTCACTGCCACTTACACTCTGCCTACCCATCTCATGAATAATGAATGAGCGCCATACACCACCTACGCCTCACTCAACAGTTCTGACCAGGCTCTCATAATCCTGTACATCTCCATCAAACACAGTTACAAAGTTTGTCTGCACAATAAACAAACTGAAGTTAGAAGAAATTAAATAAATGTTCAGATTCATTGATGATGATTATAACTGAGAGACGCATATTTTTTCTTTAATTTGTGAATAATATTTGCTTTGAACTGGTTGAGTTTGAGCAAAATCAGTTCAGCACAGTTGGGCCACATGAAAGTACAAAATAATTTAAATTCTGTGCAATTTGCATTCTTGTTGGTTTTGATGACATCAAAATGTGGGCTTTATTGTTGATTGAAAGAATCCAGGAATTGTATGAAAGCAATGTTTGTTTCTCTCAAATGAATTTTACATGTGGGAAATTTCAAGTCACATGTCTTCAGTCCTGACAAAGGATGGACGTATCTGTCACTCAAATATGAGCAATACATCTTAAATGCCCTCCACACACACTCTGTAATTTTTAATTTCCTACATTTTTCCAAAACAATTGGAACTTATTTTTGTGCAACTTTTTTTTCAACCATTCACTTGTTTTGGAGGAGGAAAAGGTCATTTCCATTCAGCTGAGAAAATCCTCCGCGGGGAATGAGCAGTTTTTTTTAGAAACGGTGCCAAGCACGCAGGAGAAGCTGTATTTGTGTTAGACAAAAGCCATCTCACGGCTGTTGATAGAGTCCTGACCTGTGTAGGCTTTCAGGCATCCACACGGGGCTGCACATACCGGCCAGCAGTGACTGGGCTGAACAATAGATTGGTGGTGGGGAGATAAGTGTGAAATCAGGTGGCATCACTACTGTGTAATTAAGATTTGTGTTTAATTAAGAATAAAGCTGATTTAATAGTGGAAAGTTGACTTCATTCATATTTTGAAGGCCTCTTAGAGTGATATAATCTCACAGCACTGTAGCTGATGCTCTGTGTCCTCTCCTTCTCCATGTTAATGTCTGAAACACAGCTTGACTGGCCTCACATAGAAAACAAAAGCAGAGGGGTTATACTGAAGGTCTTGGTTCTCAAAATGGGTGTTTCTCCCCACACGTTAGACTAAAGAAGGCCTGGCAGTGAGCAATGATCAGTGCCATGCACCAGATTGCACAGTGAAGAGGCAGAGAGGCGGACAGAGCCAGCTCAGCGACGACAACAAGGTCTCTATGCTCAAGGGTCTCCTTTGGCACATGTGCCCAAGGCTTGGGTAAGAGCAGATGCCATGTGGGAGGAAGTGTTCAAACACACAAGCTGTCCGTTCAGACTCAGGCACTATTCATTTACACTTTGACGTCACAGTATCAGGGGGAGCACAAGAAAAGGCTGGAGAGAAAATCCTATTGAGGAGAACATGGTGAAACATTAAGTCATCACCAGTGTGTAATCACTAAGTATTACTGCCATTAAAACTTAACCAATATGATTCTGACTTTATGTGCTGTGCTTAACCACAGCGATGCTTTGAGATAAATGCTAACATCAGCATAATCATTGGTTGAAGAAGTACTTCGAACCTTTACATAAGTGAAATTAATAGGTAAATTAAGTACAAACCCCATTTCCAGTAAAGTTGGCACTTTTTCTAAAATGCAAGAAAAAATCTTATTTATTTATTATTGTCTAACAAATGTACAGAAAAGGTTGTCAGTGTTTTTGTTGACCAACATTAATGTATTTTGTAAATATAAGCACATTTTAATTTAAGTACTTTGTTGATCCTCATTGGGAAATTGTTGCTAAACAGTGTCACATAGATGATGGCGCCACTACAGGGTTTCAGCGTTTAGTTCAAGGACACATCAGCGTGTGGCCAGGAATAACCAGGAGTGGAAGCACCAGTCCTGGAGTTTATGGATGACTGCCCTGCTTACTGTGCCACAGGCACCCTGGATGTCATCCAAAATAAGAGCTGATGCTTGCATCACACTCACACGTTGGGGCAGAGGCACGTTTCCCTCTGTGTTACGTCATCTTTCCTTTTAAATGTTTGGGAAATGAGGATACTAATTATTACACTTTTGTAAGTGGAAGATTTGCCTATTTTGGTTTTGAATTATCTAATGCTCTTCTAACAACTAACTGACAATACATAATAGTTTAGTTATAGATTATATTTTGTATTATTAATCTGGATCTACAAAGGAAACAAAGTGAAAAAATAAATGTAGTTCAATCAATAGAACAACATTTGCCTCTGAACTGTAGTTGAGTTAAGTATAATATAGCAGAATGCTGTACAGAGAAACTCAAATACAAGTTCCTCAAAACGCTTAAATTCAAAACTTAAGTAAGCACAATCTTGGTATGCTATAATTCTTCCCATTGTTGTTAAGCATGTTGTTATCCTAACATTTAAGCACAAATTACAGTTGAGAATTTAAGTACTGGACAAGACAGGACAAGTAATTACAATTCATGACAGAAACCTGAATGTCTAAACCAAATTTCATGGCAACTATCTAATAGTTCTTAACATATGTACACTTGTAATACTTCATAATAACAATAATAAAATCACAAGTGTCATTACACAAATTTCCATAAGACTTACTGAGACAAAAACATTAGATGTTTCAATCTGGACTAAAGCTGTTGACTGACTGCTATTACTATCTCTGAAGTTATGGGTTTTTTTTTTTACTTGTTTTGAGTGTTGAACAACACTCATACAAATCTGCTGTTTTAGACCCATCCCACTTGTCACTTGTCAGTGTATGACATCATTAAAACCTTGATTTGATATCTGTAATGCACTGTAAAGACTGCAGCACTCCTTCACATTATCTTCACTTCTCTAAGTGTCTTAACATGCCCTTATACTGATTGCTTTATATCCAAAAAATGATAGTTACTGAATGTTAGAGATCCTACCTTCAACTGTTCTCTCAGCTCCTTTGTTTTTGTTTTTCCTTCTTTGGAATAAAAGCTACTTTCTTTGCATCTTCTGTCAGGGCTGATTCACAGCAGCATCTTCATGCTACGCTTCACTTTTCCGACTGTATCTGTTTATAGTGTTATATGTCACTCCATCATCTTAAAGCAGGTGACAGATGAGATAACAGAGGCACATGTGGCCGATCAGTGGCTGTCTCTGGGTCACATGTCTGGCAAAGAGCCTCCGAGACCCAGCCATAATAAATCCATTGTGAAAACTACACATAGATATGACGTCATTACCACTGAAACAGGAGAGTAAAGTCAAACAAGGCTGACACAGTATGAATTAGTTGGTGGGTTAGAAGTGTCATCCAGCTTGTGTCTAGCAACAATCAACCACAGCTTTCTTAAGAGGTCAGTTTTATTTTCATGTGTGCTGTTGGATTTTCAGCTTTTTAGATGGGGCTGGGTTACTGACCTTGTATCTTCACTCTGGCTGGTACGAACACACACTCCCTTACACAAAGCGTTTCTGTCTGGAAAAAAGTCAGTCTATTGTGGACAGGGAGAGCACAGCTTCCAGACACATGGGGGAAATTTAACCCATCACATTAAAGCGATAAAATGGCTTTTCACTGATTTTCACTGATAAAGTCTTACATCATTTGTCAACAACAGGGTTATTTATTTGGGAACCTTGCCCGTAAAGTTAGCACCAAAGCATTTAGTGTCTTGCAAAGTGACTGTAAGCCTCCTCCCAGCTCCTCGAGATACTGTTAGACTCCAGTGTTGACTGTTCAGCACTGGATTGTGCTGTGCTTTGCATTTTTCTTCTTTTCTGCCTCCTGTTTTCCCTTTGTTGGAAACATGGTTTCCAATTCTTTTTTTCTGCCTCAGAGAGAAGACTGAATAATTGTGATTAGCAACATAACTGTAGCTCTCACCAGATCTTGATGTGAAAGCTGATGTAAAATAGCTGCAGTTCAGAATGTTCCTGGACTGAAGGACTTATTCCTGAGCTCTGCTGTTTTTCTGTGCATTTTGCATATTTTGTTCTCTGTTTGTGAGACAGTCATTGTCAGCTCCTTTTTCTTGAAATGCATGTTTATGTGTTTGGACAATTGATTAAATGATTGACTAAGACAGACCATTAAACTGTGCATGCTCCAAGATCCAAATGGGAGCTTCAACTCTGAATGAATTCATACCAGAGTAAAAATGCACAATGTAGAGATGTTTCACTTCTTTGGTAAATTTTCTGAAAAATCTGCTGATATAGAGCTTGTATCATTACGTTTTAAAAGTTTAAACTGCAATAATTTGCTGTCATCTATCATCGCCTTCTGAGAAGTTTTGACAAGATTGTTATATTCTGAGAAAAAAAACAAACAGCCCAGGTATTCAATGGGTAAACGTCTACATACTACAGTTATTTCCACTTACTCAGGGGAAGGTCGTGAACTAAAGCTGCTAACACTGACAGGACATGTCTGATAAAATCACACACTGTCTATTTACCTGAAACACAATGCAGAGTATCTTCATAATTTTTTTTATCTATCACGCAGGGCTGTAATCTTATTGGTTGAGCTTGGCTGGGGGAGTGGCTCAGCTCGACCAATGTTCAATAAGACAACATTAGTTTAGGGTCATGCGTTGACTGACAAATTAGGGAGGGGGAGCGAATTTACACTAGCAATTCTTTTAGTAATTACCCAGCATATACTGAAACTACAACATATTAAAATGCACTGAAATATGCGAAATAAGACACAATATTAATATGCCATGTAACTACACTATAATTACACAGAACAATAAATGATAATGTACACCCAGATTTCCAGGCTTCTTACCCAGTAATAACAGGACAACTAATAACTGTATGTACTCACTATTTAAAAACAATATTTGGTGTAATTGCACATAAAAACACCCATTTCTGTTGTAGTAAAGAAGTCTGACAGCTGTGTTCCCGTTTTAGACCTACAGTACAATAGCTCACAGAATACAGTATGTTTTGTAGACACCATTGTTGCCAACACCACAGTTCACAGCCTTTGACAAGCACAAATTGTTCTGCACTGCTATGTACCATGGATCACACATTCTCACAGTGAGAGAGGCTCATGTGACTCTGTCTGTTGTCCCAGCTCACAGCAATTCAATCAGTTTGTTTTTTTTAATGTTTCCTTTATTCTTTTATTGTCAGAACTACAAGAAATAATCTAAACATTTCAGCTTCTATTTGTTAGTCTTCTAGAGAAAAAAACAACTATCAGTGAAGTGATCAATCATGACTGCCATTTACCACAATTCCCAAGGTACGATTTCACTGATAGATGATATTATTTTAGACTTACAATGACATCTAGTGGCAGACTACTGACAGTTTGGTCTATGTATTTGTTTTTGAATGAACTTCAATCTGGGCTGCTGTGTATGACAGGAAATTGAAGGTATTCTGCTTCAGTGAATTTCACTTTTGTCTCTGTATATTTGCCTTGGTATGACAGTGTCACTTGAAGTTCACAATTACTCATTGTTTTTTTTTGCAGAAAATCTTTTTTCTATATAATGCTTGTTCTAGTTAGATTTCTCTGTTTCTGTATCGACTGTTTCATTTGTTCATATGTCAGGTTGCCAGTGTTCCTGGTCATTCAGAATATGTAGGTCAGCAGAATGTAAGTTTACCTCATCTTTTTCATCAGACACATGCATTTCCTTTACGGCCGTAGCTGGAATTCTTGCATTTCACTCCAGCTTATCCTGGAAGTGAAGTCTTAAGAAAATCCAGTTTGTTAGGCTGCTTTGTCACATACTGTATGGGTAAAAAGGCCCACGACACAGCGCCAGGGACAGAGCAGGCAATATTGTCATTTGTTGTATTGTAGACACTTAAAAGTTGAAGTTACACACACAATAACAACTTGGGGTTCAGTGTCTTGCTCAAGGACACTTCAACATGAGGCCAGAAGGAAATGGGAATGACTCTTGTGCCAACCTATTGTAATGCTTATTCTGGTAATCCCAGCCTAGAATGATATATTGTTACCCTGTCCAGTTCTGCATCGATATGGGATACCAAGTGTTTGATTATCTAAGATGAGGACAATCATTGCTCTGTTTAAGATAAACAAAAGCCTATTGTGAAACCCCCCCCAGAGCTCAACAAAATATTAAAATTGAATGAGAGCTGTGTTCAGTGTTATATTGTGCTATATTGTTTTGTATTATACTAATCAAGTGAAAATGTTTCATTCATCATTCATCAGAAATTACAGAATCAAGAAAAGATAATGAATGAAAGGAAAATCTGCGCTAATGAAAACTGCAACTCTTTTGTTACATATTATTATGCAACAGCAATAATAGTTCGTTATACGTATTTTATATAGCATTAATTATCAAAGCTCTAATCTACCAATACAATTCATTTAAGTTTTACTTACATAAGTCATTATCAGCCTACTCATGAAGCAAAATATGCATTTAACACATATCATCATCCAAAAGAATATACCACAATGTAATCATGTGTCAACTGATGTTAAAATTGCTAATATTAAAAGGTCATTTACACATTAATGCGGTCAAAAAAATTCAATAACATATATGACAAAAAAACACTAAAACCACTTTGCATGGTGAGTAACATAAATTTAAGACTATACATTTTGGTGCCAATAGCCTAGTGGAGAATGTTTACTTGATTGGTAATATATTTACAGATGACTGTGATATTGCTTACACAAGCATGATATTGGTGACGTGTACTGAGGTATGTTAGTAGAAAATAATACAGATGAAACCAACCTTGACACCAGCAAAGACAAAGCTGAAGTTCTGACACTGATGTTTGCAGAGGGCAGAGATCAGACTTTACACAACTGAATTTACACAAATGGTGAATATGACTGACTGATACATGATAATAATTGGCATTATTTTGTTATATAATAATCATAAATAATAGATTAATAGAAGAACATTTTCCAGTTGCGGTAAAACAACTCAATGTTCTTTTTAGTTGATTTGTGTAGTTTTTGCTTTTTATGAAAGATGGATAATTTAACACATTTGGGCCTCTAACAGTTATTAAAATAAAGGCAAAGAGAAATGCTGTGAGGTAAAAAGTACATCACCCTCTGAAAACTAGATGAGTAGAAGTAGGTTACGAATAGATTATAACAGAAAACACAAACACTTGAGTACACTGTAAGTGCTGCACTAGAGAATGTGTGACCCTGAAAGTTGACCAATCTTTTTGTTAGAGCAGATACTTGTTTAGTCCAAATGTGTTCTTCAAAGGAATGATTTTTAATATCTATATATATTCTTTACAAAGCATGAGATGTATTTTCCTTCCTTTGGTTATTGACTTTGAAAGTCAAACATATAGGTCCTCACATTGTCACTGGGGACAGGAACTGTGTTTAATACAAGAAATTCGCACTTTGGACACATAGTACATTTATAATTGTAATCCATTCAATGGAATAAAAGGGGATTAGTAGTTGTACTGTTTTCTATTCTGTCCCCTTTGTCCCATAAATTGAAATGCCTTCTGCAAGGCTTAAAATTGGAATCCTGCTCTGCATGCTTTGACACACCAGTACAACACTGCCAAATTGACCATTCGGCTCTTAACCACTTTCACACACACACACACGCACACAGTGATCCTTGTTAAAACAGACAGACTAAGAGGTTCAGATTAAACACGGCAAATCCTGTGAACTATGCAACTGTTGCTCGTGAAGTGACTGAACGTCTGGAGCACGTACTTTCTCTGTTACCAAAACAAACAACAACGACACGTGGAGGTCCTCTAATCTTCATCTGCTGCTGTAAACAGAACACAAATTACTACACTGAATACTGTACAAACCTGTACTGCACATATGTCCTCAAGTCAGATTTTCAGTGTATCTCTTCAATAACCACTCAAAAATTACACACAAGCAACTGCCCAGTGTCCCCAGAAGCACCAGGTTTTTGCTCCGTACTATGTAGTTCACCATCCTTCTTTCTGTAGCCCTGGTCTTCTACAGAGACACTGTGAAAATCTAGTTTCACACCAAACGTTGAGGAAGAAATTGTGTTTATTAGTGTGATCTGGACACATCAAGGCAGATAAACTAACTGAGATAAGGTCAATATTGGTGCTGCTACAAATCTGTGGAATTAAATTGGTGCATTTTTAACATTACTGTCAACTTTGAGGGGCTGTACTGCTTCTACCTGCTGTTGTTGGAAATTGATTATTAAAAATACTTTTCAGCACTGTGCATTTGTAAGGTTTTAGTAGTGACGTGTTGAAGTACGTTCATTTATCAGATATTTAGTTCATTGGATCAACCAAACCAAACTCTCTGATCTGGTTTCTCGGTTGAATTCCTACAACCAACACACACAAACACACAAGCAGACGTAAGTAGACGCCACAGTGTCCACTAGGTTCTTGGCTCAGTAGGAGCACACAATTTTTAAAGACCTGAAAAGAGTTTACAATCTTACCAGACAAACATTTGTGCTTCGTGTTGTATTCTAATTTTCTACTCAAAGAAACACTTTGCTAAACACATCTGTATCAGGGTTAATTTTTTTTTTTTTTTTTTTTTGCGTGTGTGGTCATTTGTCTTTGTCACCTAAGTACACGTGATGAGATCAAAGGCCTTACAGCAGAGTGTTTCTGAGGGGGACAGCCACAGCCTAACACAGCAACCCAGTTCTCAATCTGAGCAACACGGTTTCACCGACTGTGAAAAGGTGAGCTCTCATGTTATGTAAACTGTATGTATTAGTGTGTGCATTGTGTGACCATTACCATTATTTTGAAAATCTGCAGCTGTTTTTCACTGTCCACTGCTTTTACCTGTTCCTACTACCCAGCCAGTGAAGCGAATATGCCCCCTGCAGAAACAACCAATCTAGTCTACACACCACCAGATGGAGGATGGGGCTGGGCTGTTGTCTTTGGCGCTTTTATCTCCATAGGATTCTCCTATGCTTTTCCCAAGTCCCTCACCATCTACTTTAAGGAGATTCAGGAGTACTTTTCAATTTCCTACAGTGAGATTGCCTGGCTGTCCTCAGTCATGCTTGCTACTATGTATGCAGGAGGTCAGTGGCTTTGTATATTTTCAAGAATTTGGCAAAGATATTTAAATAAAATTACACATTTCCACACAGCATGTCCTCAGTCATAGAGCAAAGACTGTCATATTTTTGTTCCTTTTTTTATGCACAAATGTGTAAATGGTTGGCACACCCAAATTCATAAAAAAACATTTCATTTTATTTAGTCCAAACTAATCTGTGTAAGAACAGGGAGAAGACTGGATAACTATTCTGGCTATATCTTATTCACACCTTGTGCTTTGTTTACCTAGAGAGGCATAGCTTCAGTGCTGTAAAGCAGAAATAAGTGAGTTATTTCTCTTTTCTGTGCAGGACCTGTAAGCAGTGTACTTGTTAACCGTTACGGCAGCAGACCTGTGGTCATGGCTGGTGGAGTCATGGTTAGCGCTGCCATGGTGCTTGCTTCTTTTGGCACTACTATCATGCATCTGTATCTTTGTGTTGGAGTAATTGGAGGTAAAAACATATTTTTTCTTTTTTCCATAAATAAGTAAATGATGTTGTTCCTTGCAGAATTTCCCTCAAATGTCTTCACTTACATGAGTTGAATCTGTTCATTTAGATTTGCGGATATTTATTAGTAAGGCTTTAAGCTATTTGATGTGAAAGTTGCTTCTTTTGTCTTATCAGCAGAAGAAAAGAAGAATAACAAGATCATTATAAATGACAAAGCAATTAAGAAATCTTGAGAAAATTTGAGAAGGTAGTATTTCTTTTAATTACCTAAATGACGGTAGAAGACAGTGCTGTTACGGGGTTTTGGTGCCTTGCCAAGAACAACTCAACATATGGCAAGAAGAACAAGGTGTCTTAGAGAAGTTCTGATATCCTCCCTGGACAATGTGTGAATATTTTAATTATATTTAGCCAAATACGCTGCTAATGAACATGTTTAGTCACATGCCCAAATGTGTGCTTCAGTATAGTGTTACTCAGTCATGCTTGTTCAAATTGTCAGGGCAGGTAGGTAATCTGTTAATTTGTAGATGACATAATGGCCTTAGTGTATCTTAAAATGAGACAGTATCACAGATTTATTGTACAGTATATACATTTGTCCACAGGTTTAGGCCTTGCCTTCAACCTGCAGCCAGCTCTAACAATCATTGGAACCTACTTTCAGGTCAAAAGACCACTGGCAAATGGGCTTGCCATGACAGGAAGTCCAGTTGTTCTGTTTACTCTGGCTCCTCTGAATCAGTTTCTTTTTGATTCTTTTGGATGGAGGGGGAGCTTCCTTGTCCTGGGATCCATTGTTTTGAACTGCTGTGCAGCTGGTGCTCTGATGAGACCAGTTAGGAAACATGTCCAACACAAATCGAAGACCGCAGCACAAGGGTTTATTGGGGCAGTGGAGGAAGCTTCTACTGTGGACACCGGCAGACAGTCAGCTAACCTCCCAGTGGAAAACAGAAAAAAACAGAGCTGTCAGAGCTGTTTGCACGAATTCATAGATCTCTCACTATTCAGACACCGGGGCTTCCTCATTTATCTTATTGGTAACGTGGTCATGTTTTTTGGCTTTTTTGCACCTGTGGTTTTTTTGGCTCCATATGCCAAACATCAAGGAATTGATGAATACTCAGCAGCTTTCTTGCTTTCTATCTTTGCTCTGGTGGACATGTTTATCAGACCAGCAACTGGCTTCATTGGCAACAGCAAGTGGATTAGGCCACGAATCCAATATTTCTTCAGTTTTTCTGTTTCATACAACGGTGTGTGTCACCTTTTGTGTCCACTGGCACCTGGATATGTGGGTCTGGTTATTTATGCTGTCTTCTTTGGTTCGGCTTTTGGAATGCTTTCCGCACTGCTCTTTGAAGTTCTGATGGACCTCGTTGGAGCTCATCGCTTCTCCACTGCAGTTGGACTTGTCACCATTATTGAGTGTGGACCAGTGCTTCTTGGACCTCCCCTTTCAGGTTTGTAAATTCACAGCTGAATGAAGACATTACATACAACATTTGAGGGATTTGAAAAATGATGACTAATAAAGTGTGTGTTTTAACTTTCAGGAGCCTTGGTTGATATTTTTGGAGAATACAAATACATGTACTATGCATGTGGAGTGTTTATGCTGGTGCCTGGCATATTTTTCTTCATCATGCATTACTACAACTACAAGAAACTGGATGAGGAGAAGAGGCAGAGTGTGGCTCTGGAGATGAGGACTTCTGAAGAGGCAGTACAACTTAAAATGAGCCAGGATGATGAAACACAACATGAATCAGATGAATGAACTTGCTGATGCTATGATTTTATTTTAGTGGGTGTATAAAGATGACACTGCTCAG
>JAUBNQ010000026.1:19007625-19022958 GCA_032353495.1 Ctenopoma kingsleyae | reverse complement strand
TCCAAGTGTTCCACATATTTCTGAACCCTGTGAAACAGAAGTTCAGTCCTTATGTGTCACAGCACAGCGTCAACATGCACTGTAAGACCGAACAGTAAAAGCTTGTCAAATAAACTAGGTTTTGTTAACTCAAATATTTAAAAAAGTTAATTCACCTCTAATATTTTGAGTCATTTGTACTGTTTTTTAATTTTAAGTTTACAGTAATCAACTCTTTTGAGTCTTTTCTGTCATAGTACTCAAATATTTTCATAACATCCGTCTGACGTCACGCACTTTGCACGCGCGAATCTGTGGAGAAAGTCGGCCATGTTTGTTCTGCTCGCATCGGATGAGAAACGCGGATTAAAGTTTTTCACCTGTAAATAACTCGGATATTTTTCTAAGCCAAAGCAGAAGAGGACATATATTTAATTGGGAAATACGTTATAAAGCTGCCAGTGAAGAAATTTCGGATGAAACGTGTCGAGGCATGCAGCAGTCATCTCAACTTGACAAGCTAACTTTATCCACTGTGCTGACTGCAGTGACCGCCATTATCCTGATTTTCTCTCTGAGCGCGCTAATCTGGTGAGTTAATTAACATTATGTGTTGATATTTCACAATTTTATTTTGTTGTGTTATATTATTTTCTTTTTCAAATGCATTTAGAGTCTCAGCAGTTAAGTATGCAGGCATATGAGAAGTGAATGAAGGCATATTGTATAAAAGTAAAAAAAAAAATCAATTGAAAAGTGGAAACTTTGTGGGGTGAATCCACTTCTCATAAATTCAACTTTTTGTTAATTCATATTCTGACGCATCTTTAATTGTCATGCATGTTCAGGCATGTTTTGTTAGAGCTAGCTGACGGAGTGCATTGATGCAAAAACGTCAGTGTTATAATTTTGCATATTTGTGAAACATGTTAATTAAATTTGGCATTTTCGCTAGTAATCAGCAAAGTAAAGAACCTAAAAATCAATACATGAAACAAAAGGGCGGAGTCAAACATTAATGGACCTCTGCTGACTGTCTCGATTCTGAACTTGACAGTGTAGAATTAGCCTTTTAGTATATAGTTTAGTAGTGTATAGTAAGCTATATGTGGGGTGTTTTGTATGTGTTATAAAGGTTAAACAGAGAGTCTGAGTTCAGTTTGTATTGTGGGTTGTATTGTGGGGTCTGAGAGAGCCCTAAAACACACAAGAAGTGTTTAACAATTAATCTTATCAGTCATGCTAATATTTTAATATTCTCTCTTCAGGCTAAAACTGAAGCAGCTGACTGATGTACAGAGTTCCCACTCAGGTATGTTGATGATCTGTTCTCTTCATATACATATAGTTCATATTGTTACTAAAATGTGATTTCCAATGGCGTGGAGGTGCAAAATTTGTTCTGCTGTCTTTGATAAACGAGTACAGTTACTTGAACACTGTCGTTTGCATCATAGCAGTTTTTCCCATGTCAGTCCATTACCTTGTCTCTATGATGATTGTGTCTGCACATTTCTTTCAGTAAATGCTTTGAAAATTCACTTAACACGGTCGCATTCTGAGGCAGTTGTGCATAGTGAAAATCAGGTGGGATGTGTGTCATTCATATGTTCATTGTGTGGATTCAAGCAACCATTTAATGATTCTACTCTTCTTAGCCATTTAAGAACACATTTAAAACAGAATGAGATGGTGGAATGTCCATTTAAAAATTGTCAATACCGTACTAATGTGTATTCCTCCTTTAATGCACACAAAAGTAGGAATCATCCAGACTGTGATGTCTCAGATTTCAAAAATGAGATTGTTTTGATAAATACTGACAACCACTCAGTGCAGAGTCAGGTTGAATGTGATGAAGCTGGTCCCTCTCAGACCTCTCCTGAGCTTGATGCTCCTGGGTATAATAAACCAGACTTTAGTTATGACTCTAGTGAATTGCAAGTTCAGTTGAGAAATAACTTGGCTTCTTTGTTCTTGAAAATGCACAGTGTTCTTCATGTGTCAGAGATGGCTATACAAGACATAGTTGAAAATTTGATACATATATTCTCATTGTCCAAACCTCTTGTGAGAAAGACTATTGTTAGAGTTTTGCAAGAGCATAGTCAGTCTATCAGTGATGCCTCTCTTAATAAATTGGTGGAAGCTCTCATGAAAAGTAATGTCTTTGTCAGTGCTACTATGGAAGGTGCAGAGCTCTCCACTGCTAAGAGGAGGAAAACATTTGTGAAGAGTAACTACCCTCTGGTATTGCCAGTGCAGTATACTCTAGATTCCAGTGGACATACAGCAGTGTATATTCCAGTACTACAGATGCTTCAAACAATGTTTAAAAATACAGATCTTCTTGACAAGATTCAAGAAGTTAAACCCTCGCCGCCTGGATTGTATGCATCCCATGAAGATGGAACATATTTCAAACAAAATCTGTTATTGTCGCAGGTGGACGAGCTGAAATTATCACTGATTTTGTATGTTGATGACATTGAACTGGCTAATCCTTTAGGCACAGCTAGGAAGATCCACAAGCTTTTTGCAGTCTATTGGTTGCTTGCCAATATACCCAGTCAGTATAGGTCCAACCTACATGTCATACAGTTAGCTCTGCTGTGCAAAGTACCTGACCTGCAGAAGTGTGGTTATGAAAGTGTTCTGTCACCTTTGTTAAAGGACTTGGGCACTCTAGAGCAAGATGGCATTTTCATTGAAACCCTTGGACAGTGTGTCAGGGGAACCGTTTTGTGTGTTGCAGCTGATAATTTGGCTGCCCATGGTCTTGCAGGCTTTGTGCAGTCTTTTCGAGGACCATATGCCTGCAGATTCTGTTGCTGTACAGTAGATCAGATACAGTCTACTGAAGTTTCTGAAGGAGAGTTTAGTGTGAGAACAAGAGCTTGTCATGATCTTCATGTACAGAATGTTGTGCAAGGCGAAAATGCAAGTCATCTTGGTGTTAAGGGTAGATGTGTTCTCAGGAACACGCTGCAGCATTTTCATCCCGTTACAGGTTTCCCACCCGATATACTTCATGACCTGTTTGAAGGTATTGTACCAGTTGAACTGGCATTGTGCATCAGTGAGATGATTCACCTTAAGTATTTCACTCTTGAATTTCTGAACACAAACATCCGCACATTTCCATATCAGCACTCGGACAGGCTTGATAAACCACAACCAATCCCAAAGAACTTTGCAGCTAAACTAAGCATTGGTGGGAATGGGCATGAAAATTCCACTTTACTGAGGTTATTGCCACTCATGGTGGGAAGTAAAGTTCCTGAAGGAGATGAAGCATGGGCCTTATTGATGGATCTGAAAGAAATTGTGCAGCTGGTGTTGTCTCCATCTTTCACAGAGGAATCCATCCAGTACATGCAGACTAAGATAAGTGACCACAGACAGAGCCTTCAGGCAGTGTTTCCTGACTTTAAGCTCCGACCCAAACATCATTATATTGAGCACTACCCAGAACTAACAAAGTGTTTTGGGCCTTTGGTTCACCTATGGACCATGAGGTTTGAGGGAAAACATCGCTTTTTTAAAAAGGTCATACATGACACACAGAATTTCAAGAATGTGTTGAAAACTCTCGCTACCAGACATCAGCACATGATGGCGTATTGTCTCAGTGCTCCATTATTTTTCAGACCCCACACACACGCCTCAAGTGTCACCTCTGTCCATGTTGCCACTTTACCAGAAGTGGCAAAAGACTTCATACAGACAAAGACAGATAGTGAAAACATATACAGTAGCTCAAAGGTCACCATAAATGGAACAGACTATGCAAATGGAATGTTTGTTTCTGCAGGCCAGGCAGGTGGACTTCCAAAATTCAGCAGGATTGAAAACATACTGCTTGTGAACAACACTGCTTCCTTTCTTTGCAGGAACTACGAGTGCTGGTACAGTGAACACTTGAGGTCCTTTGAGCTGACGTCACCAGGCAGCTTCTCTGTGTATCAGCTGTCAGAGTTAAATGACACAGTAAGTCTCACAGCATATAATATTGATGGGCATTTGATATTAACACAAAAACGATCTGTTTTGATCAGAGACTTAAAAAATTGAAATGTTTCTTCCAAGTGGGAACCTTGTTCTGTTTGTTCATTAAAAGAAATGAATAAGATTTGTAAAAAAAAAAAAAAAAAATACAAATCACAAACAAAATTTTTTACTTATTGCAAGCATTATGCATTTGAGGTAAATGATTATTGCAAATTTCTTAATTTTGTTTGGAACAAATTGTGATTGTTACTAATGTTACTCATTGATCCTTTCCCTCTATTTTCTTTTTTTAAAAATAGAGAATGGCAGCTCAAAACTTCCTACTTCATGTCCATATTTCCCCAGACATTGTCAGGAAGATGACTTTGTCTTCACGGCCACCATCTGTGGATGAGCTAAAAACAATGATCAAAGAAAAGTTTAAGCTAGACTTTGACTTTAGTTTATCATACCAAGATCCAGATTTTGACGGGCAACTATGTTCCCTTGTAGACATTGAGGAACTTCCACAGAAGGTTGTGCTAAAAGTTATACGATCTGAGAGTGATGCCAGTTCATTAGCATCAGATGACACAATAATATTGCCCCATGCCATGACTCCGGACAGGACTGAGAGATGGCCTGATGTTTTTCCAGTGCCCATTTTTTCCTATGAGGTAGAACTCATTCTTGGTGAAGGAAATGTTGCATACGAGAGAACAGGGAAAACTCTCAAGTTATCTAGGGGACAAAAACATGACATCCTCGAGACCCTTGCAGCTAAAATGCACAGCTTTAAAGCATACCCCAATGATAAGGATGTTTCAATGGTAGCAGAAGCACTTGTCACTCAGCATCCTTGTCTAACAGAGCCAGGATCTCGGACTGGATGGTATGGTTGGAAAAATAGTCTGAAGTTTAAGATGGGGAACTACCGCACCAAGTTAAGTCGGGCTGGCTTTCACGAGGTGGCTATAAATTCTGGAAAGAGAAGTAGAAACAATCCAGACAAACAAGCTTCCCACACTAACATTAAAAGACCAAAGAGGGCAGAAGTGAATTTCCTCCCTAATTTCCCAAGAGGTGAAGATCCTGCAAGCCTTGAACAATTGAGACTTCAAATTGTAGATCAAGTTCAGATGAATGAGAAAAATCTTCCCCTGATCACAAAGTTAATGCAAACCACCTTTGCACTGCGGCGGAAAGAGGTCATCGGTGATGATCTACCTGTTCATGAGATTCTTGAACGTTGGCCTGCCCTTAAAATGGAGTCTCAGGTGAAAATATTTTCCTTATTACATCTATTTGACTAGATTAATTAATGTAATTCTTTTGTGTCAGTGGTAACTTAGCTGGTTTCACTCAGATTTACATACAGGTTTAAAACTTGTTGCGACCTGTTAAGTTAATGTTTTTCTTTGACAGGCAATGGTGTCACATTTTCCATAAATGTTTCTGTTAATGTTATATACATACATATTTTTTGTACAGATCTGTGCTGAATTTCATAGAATCACAAACATGAATCTGAAGAACCACTTCTATGCTGTGTTGGACCAACATGCCCCCCATCTCCAGAGTTTATTCAGGAAGAAGGCTGCTCGCACAGGGAGAGTAGCTGAAGTTCTGGATCAGCTGTTCAGCAATTATGACCTCCAGGTATGTTAGTTACCCTTTCTGGTAGATGACATACCTATTAGAGGGTTTTGGTTAATATTTTGTTAAACTATAATACGTATGTTCTCACACTCAAGGAACACGTTGATGTTCATTTGAGACGTGCTGCTGTCCTTCGTGCACTCCCTGCATATCTGCATGAGGATGACTCAAGATTTCTGAAGCTGTGGGATGTAAGTAAACTGTTTAAATTGTTTAGAATTAATGCACTTTATTATTTATCTGTTTGTGTCAAATATTTAATAGAATTTTATTTATAAAGTTAGGAAAATATATTATATAGAAAAAAGTTTTAAAAGACTTTCTGACACTGTTCTGGCACTGATTATTGATTAATATGATTATTATGTCCTCAGACTTTCTATCTCTTATGCTTAGCTGCCATTCAGGTTGTAGTTGCAGCTGCTGAATATGTCAATTAGAGATGTACTGTAGTTATTGCAGTTAAATGTAATGTTATATTAGATTGTCTAATTCAGCAGTCCTTTAATAAATCAACTTTTTTGAAAATTTAAAAGATACGTTAAACAAAATATCTTGTTTAAAATTTGTTGGCTGTTGTAATTGTGGAGGCTGGTGAACTAATGCTAGAATGAGTTTGCTAAATTGAGTTTACTCCACTAAGTACATACACTTTATGTAATGCATATATTACATTGATTCTCAGCAAGCAACAATGGTAAAATGACCATTACTTTTGTTGGAATTTGTTTTTAGAATTCCACAGATCTCTGGCTTATACAGACGTGACAAATCAAATGTTTACATTTTTGACCCCTATAGAGATCTGGTGTATCTCTTAGGCTGTGTAGTTGGTCACTGAATGGTCTGAGTATGAAAATAATGTGATTCATATGCTACTGCCTTTGCAGTCACAGATCTCAATGCAATTAAGCACCTATGGGAAATTTTGGATCAACATGTTAGACAGTGCTCACCCCAAATTTAAATGCATGTCCCTACATTATTACTATGGGGGTGAAGAATTCAGGGTTTTTAATTTGTCTCCTAACTTAATGTGACTGTTGAATTTTGTTGCACTCTGCCTTTGAGGATAGCTTAGGCAATCTGGAGTAGAGATAACTCCTCTTTGTTCTTGTCTACAGGTGGCCCAGTCTGATGAACCAGACATTGATGACATACCAGTTGGACTCCTCTTAATCAACACCAGTTCAACAGATGCCAAGTTCTTCTGCCCAGAGAGGATTGCAGTTGTGTTAGAGGGTAATGTAGTAATTGATTGCACCACCCTGGCTGATGGATTTGTCGTGCTTTTTGGTCTCATTTATGGCCTTCACCTAAGTTACCCAAAAGATCTGGCCAACACATTTGACTTTATCCAGAAAGTTTTGATGGGCCTAGATGATGGGAAGTTGAGGCCCAGGGTGTTAAGTCTTAAAAATGACCTTTTGACAGTGGAGTGATCTACATGTAAGTTGTTTCATTACATGTGCTCATGCATGTAAGTTGCACTTTCTGTGGGTTTTCTATTTGTTTTACATGTTCTACATTTTATTGTTGTTCACATTAGAGAGTTACTGCTCAACTTCTGGAATTATTATAATGAAAGAGTAAAACAATATGGAAAACAATTGTCCATACTTCTGATAGGGCATTTAGGCATAAACATTTGTACTATGTTTAGTTCAGTCATAATTTGATTTAATGTTTGATGGCTGTGATAGAAGTGATTAGGTTTGGTGATAGTATACTTTTACTATTTTCCATACTGTAAACTGAGGCAGATGCTTTTATATTGCTGCATTTATTAGGTAATTATGTGTTGTGTGAACCATTGAGCAGAATGTTTTATAGAAATATTGGTATTGTATATATGGATACTCTTCTGTAAAAAAAAAAAAAAAAATTCACAGTAGTATAATGTGCAGTATTTTATCCATATTGCCAAGTTCTAGAAGTGAGATTTGAAAAGTGAGGCAATTTTTCTTACACACTGTTATAATGTTTGTGAAGTATACATTACCATTAGTCAAACAACTTTGACCAAGTTCATGTTTGGTTAATGTTTTATGGTTACTTAATAAATGAGTAACTTGCATTTACCTGTACCTGTGTTAATCTGTCTTTAAATGTTTGGTTAACCTGTGTGTAATCACAGATTTCGAGTTAAATCTACTTAAAAAAATTTATGTAATCAGTTTCAAAAAAATTTTTAAGTATCTGTTGTACACTTTTGAGTTAAAAGTAAGCAAAGTTTTAAGTCACATTAGAGTTTATACAGCTTAAGTGAACGTAAATATGTTAAGTAAATTTTACATTAAAAATGTATTAGTCAGCAACTAATTACTTTTAGTTACAAGTAATTAATAAGTACAAGTTAACTGTACTTGATTCTGTAAGTAAAAAGTGCGTATTAAAGAATGTTCTTTTAACTTAGAAAGTCAAGTTAGTGTAAATTTAAAATAATCAGTTAAACATACTTGATAAACGTATTTCTTTAACTTACAAAACTAAGTTACTCTCACTTAAAAATTTTTATGTAATCAGTTTCAACTATTTTTTTGAGTTCTATTAACTTATCGGGTTTTACAGTGTGGGAAAAATTCTAAGAACAATTACTGACTGTCCCATCTTTGGAAACTACTGTTATGTTCAGAACAACTCAGCGATTTATGCTATTTGGATTCCTCCTATATGCTCCAAATCCCCTCTGCACAAAGTTGACTCTGCCAAAGCCTCAGACATTAATGCTGTGCTGTAGTGAGCCTACATCTCAAGCAGTTTCTTGCTGTTCTTCTCACTCTGTATATTCTCCACTCCTTCCTGAACTGGGAATGCACCCTGTCTTCCTGAGAAAGCATCAAAATAAAATGTGAAGTCTTTATGCCGTAGAGATGGCACTGTGAGCTGCAGGCCTTGGGCATGTTCTGCATGCCAGTGATAAAAAAAAAAAAAAATCCAGACACAATGCAAAAGTAGAACTCACCATGTAGTGAAGGTGGCGGGGAATGGGAAGGATCGAGCTCTCCGCACACATACAGATCACGCTGCTTTTCTCCAAATAACAGCACTAACCTCCCCTCCTTTTCCATGATCACTGTTGCATCTCCATCACACCCTGAAGAACTTCCTCGATATAGGTGATGGTTTCTTTTAGCTGCAAGGACATTATTGTTTCTCATCACAATTCACTTTCAACGTACTTTCCTGTTCAGCATGTGAAAACATGCTCTTTCTTAATATGCTTTTGTGCACCCTCCACTAATAACACCAAGGTAAGCAAAGGACTTTGTGTGTTTATATCTGGTATAATAACATCCTTGGTTAAATGTCTCGGATTGACTTCAAATTACTTAAAACATTAAGCTGGTTTTTAGTTTTCTAAATGTAGGGCAGAGTAAAAACTGACAGGGAAAACGAAAGCAATAAAATCAAATGTTGCTTCAGGAGAAAAATAAATCCATTTTAAATGTAAGTAACTGTTAATCTTGTGGTCACAGCAACATTGAGTGGTGCCAGTTCTCCCTGATTTGTCAGAAGCATATGATCAGGTGGAGTCCCACCATGCTACATCTATACCAGAGGCAGTCTGGCTTTAAGACATGTGATACAGTCTTTACACTCAGCCAGGCTGTTCGGGAACATTTGTTTCTTAGTGCTCGCTGAGGGGGGACTCAGTGAGAGCCGCTGCTCAGAGGCTGCCTCTCACTGGAAGGATGCAGACGGTGAAAGAAGAGATTCCACTACAGTTAATTAAGGAGCACTCTGCACGTGCCTATAAAAGCAAAGGGGCAAATGATTTCAGTGTCAGTGGGAGCAGCTCCTCAAGGGAAAGCACTGATATTTCAAAGGTGGAATCGAAAGAGCTGTAAATCTATTTCCTGACTCCGGCTTGACGGTCATTTCTGAATCACTGGACTGTTGCTATCAAAGTGTGGAGCAGGGAGGCAGTGGAGTTCGAGCTTAATTCAGAGTTATTGGATGGATCAACATGAGCAGCATTATGGATGGATTTATGCCATTCTGTTGAGATTTTTACATACTCTTTGTTGAGTTGCTCAGGTAAGATTTTCTTCTTTTTACTCTGGCCAGAAAATAGTTAATGTCATGGTCAGGAGATTTTGCTTTCTGGATGAAACTGGCAAATCGTACATTTCACAGCAGAACCAGTTTGGATTTAAATGCAAAATATGAAATATGCACACATAAAGAATAATTGTGATAGATAAACATAACCATATGCATTAATATTATATCTCATTCCATTATTGATTTTGTATTGATTATACTTTAAATAAAAAAATATTTCTTAATAATAAGTAAATTTTCTGTTTTTTTACAGCTAAACAAAATGTGTCTGTTAAGGGCGTGAGTGAATAGAGTTTATTTAATTACTTACTAGTTCATGAATGTGCTTTTTTCCCTTTTATGCATTTTAAAATTATGCAATATCACGTTACAACAATATCTTAAAGGAATTAAACTATATCTTATGTATTTAAACAGATGATTAATAATACAATGTATTTTGGTGGTTTGCTGCTGTGAAACAATTTCCAGGTTGAAAAATGTTTCTTCTGTGACCAGGAGCTCCACTTGCTGTTGTTCAGTTTTTTTTTTTCCTTTTACTTACCTAAACAGCATGGTGAAACATTCTAAGGCTTTTGATTCCTATTACTGCTGTGTCACTGTCACATTATTCTGACAGATACAGAAAACCCTCGGCAGCCAGCTGCTTGTAAAATTTTATCTTTCTTTAAGTTTGGTTTTGGTTTTGAGGCAGGAGCACAGTTGAAGGGAATCAGCCTGTCAGGGGAAATCTATGCTGCATGGGAAACACTCCCCAGGGATCACTCCACATTTGCAGCGTTGTGGCTCAGGGACAAGACAGGGCAAACTAGGAAGATGAAACAGTGTAGAAGTCATACTTATATAATCATACTAATGATAAATTCAGATGACTAAAAGACTCCACTGAGGGGCGTTAAGGCCAATTATAGACCAAAGTTCTTGTGCAAAATATGGAAATTTCTTTCTTTATTTATTTTTGCTCATAACTGCAGACTCAGAAGTGTGTTTTTGGTTGGGTTCTAGGGGGGTTGAGGTCATAGGTTGAGAACATGATGTATTTTGCGTTGATTCCACCTCTGCCGGTCCTTAGCAGATGTGTCCTGTCATGTCCTGGCTGCTCTGCCTGTGCCTCTGGGTCAGTGTGACTGCCATTCAGCTGTGTCAGGCCACTTTCTATGACACCATCCAACAGCATCATGGAACAAGGCCTGGGCGAACCACAATTCACATGATTGGTGAGTCCTGCTGTGCTTTCACTCCTGCTCTGGTCAGTTCTTAAAATTAAAGCAAATTAAGCCAATTAAGTTTTAAAAAAGCTGTCTTTGTAGTTGTTACCATCACCCTTTGAGTGCTGTTATTGTAGCATGCTGGGTTTTGTTGCTTATGTGTATTAGAGTGTCAGAAGCTTAATTTTGTTGTGGTTTCATATTTCCATCTTGATTTTGTGAGGTCAAAAATATTATATATTATATATATATAGCAGTTAATGTTTACAATGGCTGTTTTTTTTTTTTTAAGCTTTGGCCTTGATAGCGTGTGAATAACTGTACTGGAGCTCACACAGATCTACGATGAATGCCTTTGCACTTTCCTTCTCTTGCTATTACAGTTGATATTCATGCTACACTGCTCCCCCTGAATTTGATCTATGCAATTTTACTCCATGTGAAATAGCACTGAACAGAATATGACCGAGACACTGCGGTCAAACTTTTGTTTTTCGTCAGGCGGATGTGAGCTGTGGTTTTGGTAAATAATTATGATCTCAGGATTCAACAGAGGAGAGGAAGCCGAATGCTGTCAGAACTTCAAAGGGAGAAGTAGCTGCATGAGCGTGCAGGTCCTCGGTGTCTGTTATTTCCTCTATGTGCCGGTGCACCTCAAGCATATCAGCAAGGGGTCTTCTCAATACACTCAATATTGTGAGCCAGAAGACTTCCTGTTCCAACACCTTCATTTCATTACTCACATCTGCACATGTGTATTGGACAAGAAAAAAAAAGAAGATATAAGAAAAGGACAAAGACACAAACAAAAGGGAAATAGAATAAATATTTCAAGTGAGAATTCAGGTGTCTCTTTGGACAAAACAAGTTCAAAGAGAAACAATTTGAATCCTTCAGGACTAAAAGTCTAAATGCCGTGTCATTCCATTTACCATAGTATGGCTAGTTCTCACTCCTGGATAAATGAGATGCCAGTTTTATGAGAGGAGGATGGGATGCCTGTCTAGATTGATTCTGACACTGGGACATTTGTTTTGTGCTGTGTGTTGTGTGCCTGTTGGATTGGTGGGAGGATTGGGGTTGACGGGTCATGAATTGGTGGCAAGAAGGCCGTTGGTTGCAGACCACTGGGCCAATCATTAAAGGCAGCGAAATGCCACAAGTTCACGGTGACTGGTATTACCAGAGGAAATCGAGATTACAGAGGGCGAGAGATCAGTTGCGTCCTTGCCAATAGAAATTTAGGTCTTTGGGGAGATGTTGTTTAGAAAACCACAAGTCAATCATGTGTAGTGACATTGGGCACAGCTAAATTGCAGCCTTATCTTCATATCCTTTCAACACACACAAACTCTAGATAAGTATCAGCTGTAAATAAAAATGCATGTAGCGTGAAAAGGCATACAAGACAGGAAGATTACAGATTTATCAGCAGCATTGTGTTTCTCACTCCAAATGTTCTCAGCAATAATTTCCTTTGACAGCGTGGAAGCAACTGTTCCCATCGTGCACCAATATATTGTCAGCCTCATTGCAAAGAACATGTGTCCAGAAGTCCATTAGCTGGATGACCCATGAGTAGGTGCTTGTGTATGCTCAGTGAATCGAACAAGTCAGTCTGCTTTTCCGCCCTACACCTCTACTTACAGATTGCTGCCTGCCACTCTCTCAGATATGCTTAAGGCTGTTCTCTGCCCTCCTGGTACAGGCAGTGTTGCTCTCTGTGGCATGATTCATAAGGTGCTGTATTTATTTGGTGCAAAAAGCGTGAACGGTACACAAAAGAGAACAGATTGTGTTTGTCGTGCATCAGTAAAGTGCCGGGCAGAGATGTTGCTTTTCGGGTCGTGCATTTCTTGACCTCTGAACATGTCTAGAGGAAACCACAGAAGGAGATTTTCCTTGTCTAAAATGGAGGCTTTCTTAAAAAAATTAAAAAACAACAACTCTTGGTTTCATCAATTTAATAAACTAGTTAAGGAACTGAGAAGATGAAAATGTGACTTGCTTATGATTAGGTGTGACAAATTACATTAACAATTCAGCTTCTGTATATAAGGTAAAGACTGAAATTTATGCTTCACTGCAGAAAGAACAAACATGTGTTAAATGTGTTTTTCCTATTTCCAGTGGAAGAAGCAGTGCCATTGTTAATGCATTGCATCGTGTGGAGGTGTTAGCACAAAGTACGACAAAGAGTAGACGGTGGCTTCCTGAGGTGGCCTTGCTCCCTCGTGAACTCACTCCCACCAACAGTCGTATTTGCAAGGTCAAGCTGTTATAACGAAAGGGTCATCGATTCTCTACACTGTGCGGATCATCTCTTACCTCATGGTTGCTGTCAAATTTTTAGCTGTGAGTGTATGTGCATAGTGATATAGGACATAAGATATGCAGAGAAGCAGAACTGGGGATACGTGCAGAAGTAACTCAGTCAAAAGTAAAAAGTAGACGTATCTACTGTTTTTATTATAATTTATTCAGAGTCAGTGAAGTCATAAATACTTCACTATATAATCTGTTTCACTGTCTTCTCCTGTCACTCTGTTACCTACTATAATAGTCCTTTATAATACCTATAGTTGCCATCCCTCTTCATCGTCTGTGCCTCTTAAGAACGTACCTTTTCAACATGGATGTAAATTCAATGTTGAGCAAGTTTAATATCAGAACACCTATAGTTTCATTTCCAGAGTGAAAAGACCATTTAAATCCCTCATGTCTGCCTTTCAGGAGCTTTAGTGAGGAGCAGAGGATCAGGATTTTTTTCTTTCCTGAGCGCTCCAACAAAAGAAACCACTCGGTGGTGAAGCTCACAATGAAGCAAACATGAAAAATGGATTTTCAGCTGTCACAAACAAAGGTTGTATCCTCTATGTACTGTTTTAGACACTGACAATTTAATAGCCTTATATAATGCGTCCTGGAGGCACATTATTTTGACATACATCTCCCCCCACTCCTTCCCAAGACCTCCTCTCAACCCTGCTCTCGCTAGTGTCATCGCTGCTCCACTGCAGTGCCAATGGGAAGTGGCGTGCAGCCTCAGCCTGAGGCCTCTCCACATCTGGAGCTCAGCAAACCCATTTGTCCTGATGTTGCTACACATGCTACCAAAGCACCACTGACCACTCTGTAAAACACCAGAAACTTCTTCTAGAGTGTTTATAGAGTTGTTGTTTTTTTTTTTTTTAATGACTCTGTGAGAAGTTTGTTCAGACATTTTTTCAGTGTTATACCCTCCATATAAAAGTGTGTCATTGCCTTAGTTACCACGAAAGAAAAAAAATAAATAAATAAATAAAAATATATATATATATATATATATTATTCTTAAATAAATTAATCTAAAGACGATCAGTGCAATAATTATTACTTTATGCTCACAGCTGCAAATTGGTTTTACATATTTTGGTATTTCCCATTTATTTACTGTTTCAGGCTATGAATTATTCATAAGAGAGAACTCCTCTAAGCTTGTGGATATTTGTTTAAAAAGCATGTGTAATTGAAGTCTTCCAGCCAATTCTGTACAGGGGCTATGGTTTGTGGTCACAGCGCTTATATGCTAAATGAATTTCTGTGGCCCACAGCTTAATTAATTAGCCAACTTTCTCTCTCTCTGCTGTACACCAGCTGTTTCTTGTCTTAACCAGAATCCCAAAGCATTAATAAAAGTAGTTTTAAACGCACACAAAGTTCACGGCTCAATACATATCGCAGCATTGGTGTCATCGGTGGATAGTAGCAGTAGAGTGGGAAACATTAAAAACTGAATATCTAAACATTTTAACCCCACACATATTGAGTCTTTACAGATCAGTCTAGCTTCTCTGTCAGACCATAGCCTACTTAAGCACACCAGTACTTTGAGCTAGTAGAAACTGAAATTCTGACCAGTTGACTACACTGGATCAAAAGGTGATTGTTGAAACAATCAGGCACTTTGTCTCTGTTGCTACAGTTCATCACAAGGGATGTGAACGTCTGAATAAAAGTCATTCATGGCAATTGTTTTCAGGAGGGTGAAACAGAAAACCACAGATATCAGCCACAGAGGAAATGTGGGGTGATCAACAAACTCAATAGGACTACAGATTACTGATTCTAGAGTCCAGCATGGTTTGGTCAGAAAAATATTGTTGTTTAAAGTTCAATAAACATGTTCAAGTGAAGTTTGTGTGTACATTAATAAAGTGCTGTGAGTGGCTAAACACAGCCATAAAAAACTTTAAAGAATCCATAAAGAATTTTGTAGATCAGATATTTTGGTGGAAAGAATTATTGGGGTACATTTTACCAACATGTATATATACATGTATATATACATATATACAGTATAGATAGATAGCTATATAGATAGATAGATAGATAGATAGATAGATAGATAGATAGATAGATAGATAGATAGATAGATAGATAGATAGAT
>JAUBNQ010000026.1:18940539-18952782 GCA_032353495.1 Ctenopoma kingsleyae | reverse complement strand
AATACTGTTGTTCATTCAGTATTACTGTTTTTGACTGCAGTATTACTGTGCTCAGAAGCAGACTTGGTTTAATGTTTTTTAATCTCATCAAGGTTTCAGTCTCTCACAGCATGTGTATAGTAAGGACGGAGGCCCCAGCAACATGCTTCATTTTTTCACAAAGAACAAAGAAATAAATGCCCAACAGCAGCTTGAGCAGACGCTAATAAAGTCAATGTATCTTTGAGGAGTATTTGAATTATTAGTTGTGTTTCAAGAGCCAAAAACCTTTGCAGTGCATTTTAAGTATTTAACTGCTTCACTGAAAAATGTCCTAAATCCGTTTTTCAGGTCAGGTCTACAAAGCTGCATGACTTACAGGTAAGATCGCCAAGTCGTGTTTTTTTGTTTTTTTTAAGCATTTCCTGAAAGCATACCAGTATGCAAGCGATGGGTGTTCCTTGAGTACTTTGGTGGGAAGAGTTGGTAGTTTCTTCAGATCAGCTCTGGTGTTTTCATCACTGAAAACAAATTTTTTAAAAAAAATTTACTTTTGGAAGATACATATAGAAACTTACAGAATATCCAGTGGTTTATTACTGAGCTCTTTAATTCAATATAAACCTTCACTGTGACCTTGTGCAGAGGCAAAGGTGCAATAACCAACAGGTCCATAGTCACTGAGGCCATGAATCTAATCTAATGCCTATGGCCCTAAGTAGTAACATGTACCTTAAAAAAAGAAGTCTAAAAGACTGTCACAGGTGACTCAAAGTGGTGGACCCAAGTGCAGACCAGAGGGGAAGAAGGTTGATATAAATTAATTATAATTATATGTTTTTTTATTTAATGAAAATGTACAAAACTGTGGAACAAGGTTAAACAGAAGGTCACTCCATACAGGGCAAAAACCTAGGTGACAAACAAAACCAACTGAGGGCTAGAACAAGGCTAAAGAACCTAGGAAAATATAACAGGGGTCGGGAGGAACACTAACATGAGGAAAACTAAACTAACTAACTAACTAAACATTACACAGCATGACGAAAATGACTAAAGAGAGGAACGGGGTGGCCCTGCACACGAGTCTGTATTAGTGTGTGCAGGAGAAGCAGAAAGAAACTGGGAAACAGTACGTAAGTGAAAATAAAACAAGGACATGTGCCATGACAAAAATACCCACTTTCAATTACCTACAAACCCCAGAAAAATGCAGATGAGATGACCTCCATGTCCTCATTTCTAAAAAAAATCTACACAATTGAACAATGGTGACTATATTCCTAAGTAATCTTACTTCACCAGCCGTGCAGAGCCAGGTGGCGACTTGCACAAAGACCTGCAGTACTTCATCAGAGCACTACATGTATAACATCAAAAGGCAGCTCTGTTAAACACAGCTAATAGCTGCTCTCTGCAAAGTAAAGGTGGCTTCTTACTGCAGTGCTTCTATCAGCACTACGATATTCATTAGTTGCCTGGTGCAAGCTTCACAGCACTCTGTGGTAAGCCTCACATAACAGTGCTATTGATTTTTGTTGTCCGCACTCTAAAGAAACAAGTGACCTATTGAATGTCTTTGCTAAAAGCTCACTATTAACTTGTCCTGCTGTTGTTAAATACTTCTTACCCAGCTGATAATGTGCTCTTACCTTGTGTAGTCTCCCTTAGCCTCCTAGTGATAAAAATACATCTTGTTAGATGACATGCTCTTAAATGCAGCAATTAATGTATGAATGTGAGACTATTAAAAGCACAAACCTGCAAAGCATTTGCAGCTAATTTGAAGACGTTCTCGCTTTCCACTTCAATAACCCCCTGAGAAACATAATAGATCAACAGAGTGAAACAATAAATAGGATGGAGGAAATACGGTCCATGTGGAGAAAGCTTTCTAGAGCTAAGCAAAGACTCTTGTCTTGAATCATGTTGCCCTACAATAACCTCTCAAAGTGAACGCCTGTGTTTTTCTACTTTCTCAGACTATCTGCTTTACATTCCAGCCAGCAGAGTAAGAAAACTGTGCCCTGCAGCAGTTGTCTGCTGCACTGAGGTGCTGCTAGGGTCTAGAGACAGTGAATCATCAGGGAGCTGCTGAGAAATAAAACACCACTATAGCAGGATCCTTTAACATTGTTTCAAGATATACAGAAAAACAAGAAAAGAAAAGCACTTACATTGCAGACAGCAGATTTTGCGTTCAGAAAGAATAGCTCCACTGTTATGATGTCCTTAAGCTGTGTTATGTTGTCTATATAAAACCTATGAAAATGAAGCATAAAAGCAAACATACAGGTACATGTTATCACAGAGCTATCCTGGACATTCAGCTGACAGCTTTAGTATCGTACCCTGTATCACCAAAGTAGTGCTCCCTGCTGGAGAGCTTGTGCTTTGCATAAAAAGATAAATCATTACCTGACCAGGAAGCTGAGGGCAATAGGCCCAGACTTCTTCGAATAGTCATGTTCAAGAACTCTGCGGTCCATCTGCAACCACTTACGCTGGCCACTGCGAAGGCAAACAGACCGACGCATCAGAAAGCTGCTTTCGGTACACATCTGCGCCACACACATATCATCTGTATATAACAATATGCAAAGGGCTGCAAAAATAAAGGTAATGATTCACATACTTGTCATCAAAAAATGCAAGTCCAAAGAATTCCTTCTCCTTGAGGTTGAAATGGGAGGACACCAAGTCGAGGAGTTCGTACGACAGCAGCTTAGGCTGTGGGGGAAGATTTAGATACAGAGGGAAAACCTACTGTAATTAAAACATTTCGGAAAAAAATCCCTGTAAAATAATTCAGAGAATTTCCTGGATAAATATCCCATGAATACTTGAGGAAATTGTTTTTTACTGTTACTTCCTTTCTTTCAAAGAGAAGTCAGACTGATTGACACTGCTCTGCTCAAGATCACTTCAACAGATACTCAGGTCATGCTAGTACGTTCTTCCTACTCACTGAAACATGCTGCTCAGTCATATAGTTTAAGTGAATCTGATTTAAATGTGAATCAAAATAACACTGAATGACACTCAATCAATGTAAAGGGATGTGCAGAAATGGCTAATTAATCACCAAAAGCAACTCCATTCATTTAATCCTTTTGTTGGCATAAAAATCTCAATTATAGCTGCTTTAGGTCAAGAGTATTCATACCTGAACCAGCAGCTCTAGCTTCCTGTCATCCAGCAGCTGCACTTGGCACAGTCTGCCCTCAGTCATCTGCACGGGAAAAGAAAAGAGGAAGTTCAGGGCTTGTGACAGAGATTGCACGCTATTCATCAACACAAGAGACAATGACACCAGCATCTTGTGTATCAGTAATGTTTTTACTACTGCAACAGTGTTGCATACTGTACATAAGGCCTGATAGGTCTTATAAAACTAAACTGTATAGAAAGAGAGTTGAGACAAAGGTTTTTAATCAGCTGCCACATTTGCTATAAGTAGCCAAACAGAGCAAAGGTCTAGGTGGTAAACACGGTGATCCTTCTCAAGAGAAAAAAATCCTGACGTCGTTAATGACAATAAAACCATTGTCTGAAGGATTTGTGGCCATAGCAACAAACAGATGAATTTGACAACTTTTCCTCTTTCAGTCTCTTGGCTTTTTCAGCGTTTTAGTAAACAAATATCCAATGGTGGAAAGAAATTCACTCGAATTTGATTAAAAAGATGAAAACAGTTACCAGCTACAACATTAAAACTCTTCTCTGAGTACTAATCAAAAATCTTCATTCTTAACCACATTTTCATCACATTTATGTATTAAGTTACAGCACTAAACCACAACCTCATATCAGATTCAGACTAAACTCTGCATCCATTAAATGCAGTTCTCTGGTACTTAACCCCACCAGATAAGGGGGAGACGATATTTGTTTGCTTGTGCGATATCACTTTAACCACAATGCCCTTCAAAGAATGGTTCTCGTGATTACAGAGTGAAGCTGACCTAAGAAAGACACTGAAAGCGCTGTACACTCAATAAATCAAATAGGCAGTTTTGTAGAAACGGCAGATTGAGGTTGACAAGTTTTACAACACAACCTGCTAACAAACCGAAAAAAACAAAAAAAGCACACAGATCTAACAGCCTCCTCATCTGACAGAATGAGGCTGATGACAACTTCTAACGCTTGGAGTGAACCGAGCAGCTGCAGTACCTGGTAAACCTCTCCAGGGAGAGTGCAGGTGTGGATGCATCCCTGACCAGAGCTCATCCTTTAATAAACATCTCCTCGTGTATCCAGATCATGAAACTGTTATCTCTGACTGAGCCGCAACAGCAACAGCAACAGCAGGAGTATTGAGTGAGCAGCCAAGCCTTTGCTGTGTGCAGTGACGGCTTACACTGTGTGGCCAGTTTATAGGAAATAAACAGCTGACTGAATGAGGGCACGCTGGGTCAGACTCCTGAACACAGTTTAGGGTTTACAGCTTTTTAATGCAAATAATATGAATCAGACAAAAGACCATAATGGTCAACATTTACTTTTACCCTCACTCCACCGTGCGGAATGAGTTTGAATCTCGATATCTGGATCTGAGTTTTGCTTTTAAATGAGTGATATGACTTGATAATCTCATTTATTGCTTTCTCATATTGCACTAATAAATGATTAAACCGTTTGCTCTGCTTCCTGCAAGGAAGGACACACCCAATTGCTCCTTTAAATTACACCATCTGTATTGTTTTAATGAGCACTTTGTCAATTACAGCCCCTGAATAATGTCTTTCATATCACTGCAGTCATAAATTTTCTTCCATGGTCGAAATTAAAAGTGCACATTTAATAAATCCAGTTACTTTTGGCTGCTTATGCCAATCACAGTGAGTACTATTACATTGATCTCAGCTTGATTTAGTTATGACTGAATCATGGTAGGGCCACAAATTTGTTTTTGTAATAAGCATGACATTACAGTAAAAGTACTGGCCACTAGATGGTGCAGGGATTATTATTTCTCTATGTAAAGAAGTTTCTGTGGAGAAAATGGCCTCTTGAGAAACATACACCACTGAGGAATTTTCATAAACCGTTACTAGCTCAGCAGATGAGTCAAATTTAGCTGGGATGGCTTGTACTAGATGAAGTGAGTGGAAGTAGAAGCTGTGATTTTGAGGAATTTCTAGGAATCATTTGAGAGTTATAATCACTACAAGAGCTGCTATTTATATCTGACCACGCAGCCTGAAATCCCAAACTAACCCTGCAGTTTCTCATTGTAACGAACCAAAAAGTTCCTATATGATATGTGTACAACAAGACACGTTGTGATTTCAACTGGTTTACACACAGTAGTTACAAATTCACACCGGTAACGGCTTAAACCTTCATTTGACATCTCACGGTGTATGTGTCAGAGCTGGTGTAGCTCATCATTGCACAGCACAGCGCTGCTTAGTCAACCAAACACAACCTATTCAAGCTCAATAAAAGGTCAGCCGAGGACCCTGTGGGGTTAAGACAAGCACCGAATCTTCATGTAAATGGAGACATGGAGGAAAGAGATGAAAGACCTCTTTGCCTCTGTGTTTGTCTCTCCAGAGACTGGACAGGCGCTGGTTGAGGATTGTGCCGCAGGGTGCGGGTTTGGCTCTAGTCTGAAGCCTGAGGTTGGCATATAGACAGCTTGTTATACAGTATGTGTGCTACAGTGTTTTTATCCCAGTGGAGATTTAGGGAAAGCACAGATGTGGCCTCCTTCACAAAGAATGAAAGAACAATCGTGTTCATTACAATAAAACAGAATCTGGTAAGATGCAGAGACGTAAATCTATCTGGAGAGGAGCAAACTTAAAGTACAGAACTAAAGAAAACCATTTGTTTGAAGTTAATTTTCATTTTATAATCTTAACAGCAAATAGTAATTTCATATCAAGCTTTAAATGTGTATAATAAGCTCACATGAGAATGGTTCTGTCTCCAGAGTACACTGTCTGTCAGTGTTTAATACGTCACACTGGTTAAATGTCATGTCCAGACTGCAGCCCGTCTTATCTCAGTTTCCAGTTTTCATGTATTATTAATGAGGACGGATATAACACGCTAGTCAGTGTCTGCTCTCTGTGCTTACATGCTCCCACCGCAATTGTCAAAACATGGATGTTATTATATTATTCTAGTTCCAAATTACATTTTGGAGAAAACCTGCACAGATTATTAAGACAAAACATCGGAAGAATCAAAACTTCCTTTGGTTACAAACATACTGTATTACATAACAGCATGTGAAATGTGGTGAACTACAGTGTATTGGATTTATCTGACCTTTGTCACCTGACTGGTAACGACAGAGAAATGAGAACTCTGTCAGTTTTCCACATCAAATTTTACAGGTTTTGTGGTAACTGCTGGATTAATCTCTGCAAACAGGAAAACTTCATAAAGCCTAGTGTGACTGCAGCCGGAGCTGAACAGAGTTTAATAATCTGGCTACAAGATTGACATTCATAATGAATCTGGGTCTATGGAATTAGAAAGAAGTGAGGAGATCAGATCTCTCTCACCTGCTCAAGCTACTTTAACCATTACTAGCATAACACAACCAACACCACTGGGAAGTTGAGTTGCATTGTGAGTAAGCAGGGTATCGGGTTTTGATGAGAACAATGTGTGATCTCTTTGGTTCTGCAGCATGGATTTGATCTTTTTTTATTGTCGGTCATGATTCTGACAATGCCAAGTGCAATGCTTCCCACTCATTTCTTTGGGACGTATTATTTACTTACAATGTGTATTAGAAGTCCAAAAATAATAAGGCAACACCAAATTAGACACTCAAGGAGGGGTCTAAGCACAGAGCAGCTGATTACAGAAAATGATCCTCTCATCTGATATCTTATCATGACTCATGTTGTCAGCAGTCAAAAAGTATCTGTCTAGCATCTTTCTTATAAAATCACTCTGTGTTATCTTGGGGAAATTAATGAATACAATGACCGTGAGGATATTACAGGAGAAACATGACATTTGTTATTATAACACAGTAGATGTTTGAAACAAGGGCACTCTCACAGAGAAATGGTGCATCATGCAGCACAGGTTTCTATTCTCACCCTGACACTGTGATATATTTTCTCTTTGCTGGAGAACTGAACATAGCAGCATGGACAGGCACAGTGACAATAGTGATTAAAATCTGCTTCTCCCCTCATGTTTTCTCCAGAGCTGCATAGCGCTTGAACTCACAGAGGTTCAGCTGCTGTCATAATTACTGACCTTGAGGAATTGTGACTGTGCTTTAAAAAGAAGAAATCTACATAGCTCAGTGATTACATTTTCATTACTGCTGTTAGGCTGCAAAATCCCTACAACCCTTACAACTGTATTTACACAGGAAAGTGATCTTGTGAACAACTGTGCTAGCAGTTCTTTGGTATTTTGATCTAGATGCTGACCTAAATGTCCATTGCCCCCCAGTATATCTGCCTCGGTGTTGCAGGAATTTGGACATTATATCAAAGCACTGTGCAAGCATAAATGCTGATGATGGTACTAGATAAAAAGTTAAAGGTCTGCCAAATTATCTAGAGATGAGCGGAGTATGTACTAAATTTCATGACAATCCATCTAGTATTTGTGGAGACATTTGCCAGTGAGAGACTGATCAAAATACAGCAACACTGCAACCCCTACAGCCACACCACTGTCTAACATTGCATATCATGAATTTCATGCAGTCTGGGCCATTTTAGTTGACAATGCTTTATACAGAAGTATCAGATGAATAAAAATCAGACACCAAAATACTTTATGTTGCTAAATAAACACAATTATCTAACAATGTTTGAATCAAGTTTTTATTTTTATATTAACTGCTGGATCAGTCTCTGCAAAACAACAGAAAGGCAGCGAGTTTTTCAATATACAGTTGCTGTATATTTGAAACACTCTGTCTTTATTGATCTTTTAAGATACTTGGGTTACAGATGTTTCAAAAGCACTAAACTGTCAAAATGCAGTTTGAAAGCGTATCAGTATAAAATGTAAATCACTTGAAGCACACAGCAGGACACATGACTGATTAAAACCCCACAGACTAATCTGTAAGTAGTGAGCGCTTCCAATTTTGAGAGCCGTGCCACCAGTTGCCCTCATTTTTTGGGTTTCACAGCTGTCCCCACTGCCAGCCCTGATATCACAAACTGCAGAGTTTCATTACAAAGAGCTGCAGTGACTTTCTGCAGAGCTCAGGGACGAGGCACTGAGGCACGCACGTGAACGGGTGGAGAGAGTGGACCATGACCAAATTACATGATCTGGATAAATAATCAGAGATGATTTTTACTCCTGTGAAGCCATACGTATTGCCTCTCCCTTAACTGAAGGCGTGCATCAAGGCCTGGCTTGAAAGTGGATTCATCAGTTATCAGTTTTGATTTTCAGGAAAGATACACATGTGTAAGGCGAAGTTCACCTAAGTGATGCTGCTCTGCTGTAAGCTTTCATCTTATTATCTACTGTATATCAGATGTATTCCCTCTGTGCTAAGTGTATGAACACACTTGCAGTCGTCCAAAAATAGCTCTCTTCCTCTCTGTCTTGAACACATTTCTCCGAAAGTCTCGGGAGGCTTTGATTTCTAAATGGTAGGTTGCCAGCTGAGAGCTGAGGCATCTCTCAGCAGCATCACACAGATAAAGGAGTATCTCTGTCTTGTTAAGGCTGTCATACTGACAAACAAGTGAGGCTGCTCATGTAAAAGTTCAGTGAGTTGTTTGTTAAGTCAGTTAAATCCATTAAAAGCGCTGGATAAACTGAGAGACGTGAGTTTAATCCCACAAAAGTAAACTGTGTTGATAAATGGGCCAGGACATCCTCTTCAGCAAATAGGAAGGAACAATAAAGTTTCACACTGGACATGTGTCATGCAGACACAACCGTTACAAAACAATTCCTGTTTACAGTGCCTGACACTGAAAATATCTCTAGACATGAGTGTCTTCCTTCAACTCATGAGATAGCATCAGCAGGTCTATGTCAGCCTTTGCAGGCTTCCTCCTTGTTTTTCTTAAAGAGTAAAAAATGGATCAACCAGACATTTTGCTGTAAGAGGAAGAGCAGCTGTCTTCATGGCCTACCTGCACAGCGACTACAACAAATGGTTTAATGTCCTTGTAAATCCTGTCTAAAAAGGCTTGGTCCATCCACAATTGTCACCTTAGTCAAATATCACGTACAGTTAACATGCTATACATGAAAATCACACAAATGTTCTGTAAAGTAATGTCTTGTACAAGCATGATTCACAGTGGTGAGGCATAAGGATGAAATGATGATGATTCATCCAGCATTTTTAATATTCACCAAGTCACACTTCCTGAATCAATGTATTTGTCAAGCAGTTTATAAGCTACTATTTAAATTAAAACATGCATCAAACACTGCCATGTAACATTAACCTTATCCAGTACAATCAGCAGCATTGCTCACAGTATCCAATAAAGAGACAAGCCCACCTCAGGGCCACTGTGCAGGGAGAACAATGAATGTGCTACTGTAGTACACTGTACCGTATATGGGTGGTTTCCACCTGAGCCCCACGACTAGATGTGTCAAATAAAAGCACACTCTTCCTTGTTTCACTTTGGGTTTGTCTCTCAGTCGCAGCTGAGGGACAAACCCACGCTGTTGTAATTTTCATTGATGCGCTCTCGCCGGATCACATGCATGACTCAGTGCACTTTGTCTCCTCACAGCTCGCCGAGGCGGCTCCAGTCTGCTCCATCACACCACACATCCCCTTACCTTTCCTCTCTTTATTTCGTGCTTTAGCCAGGAATGATAACGTAGAGCTCCCCTCGCATGTTCACCGCCTCCGTTCAGCTGTCTCCCCTGCTTTTGCCAGGGAGTGGAGCGGCCGTGCAGCCGCTGTCCATGCTCATCCACTGGCACTACTGTAGCGCGCACACTCGCTTCGTATTGAACCACACTCACCACGCCTTCAACCGCCGGCTATTATGTGAACAAGCCCCGCATCCCCTCCCTGACTCCCTCCCTTCCTGACTCTCTCCCTCCCTCTCATCCAGCAGCTGCCGGCCGGTCTGGTTCACACTGAATGCCCACAATAAAGATGTGTGATATCCTGGAGGCTGTGTGTGTGTTGCATCCCTTTAAAATCTCCTTTAAAATGCTTTGTAGGGTCAGCAGACAGAGTTGTGACATTATCCACAAGATGTAAACATTATTTGATGTATTCTTATTTGTATTTTTTTGTTTAAGAAAAGTATTTGTTTCTTCTTTACTATAATAATCAAATACCTGATCAAACTATATAAATTTAACTTCTTTTACCTACAATACATGACACTCATACAAGGGACAAATGTGTCTATTCTGCTGGGTTTATAGATTTGAGGTGTGTTTTGCATCATAGGATTGTATCAGTTTACTGTTTTAGTGCAATTATATACCCATCAGTTGTTACCATGGCAACAACTATCCTGGTGTCCATGTTAATATACATTAGCATCAGCATATCTATGGGTATAGCAGTTATATTAGTCACCATCACAACCAAACTCCAGCAAAGTTACATAAAAACCTAATCAATAACCAATTTAATCCTACCATAATCAATAACCATTACTGGTTTAGTTTTAAATAATTAATTAATAAATTGGCTTGTTTCATGACTTCAAGTACATCCAGAAGACAACATACTGCATCACTGAAGTATCTTAATCAGATATATGACACGATATTTTTCTCTTTGCCACAACTTGGGAGTGCCATGTTTGCACAAAGGCTTTTTTTTTCCTCATTTAAACATTGACTTGTGGCAATAAACAGGATTTATTGATGAAGAGCCGTGTATTTAGCATGTGACACCACTAACAAAACAGGAAACTGTGCGGCCTGACAGTTCAAACATCTCTTGTTGTTTCACATTGTGCGTGACCATCAACACCAGCTGCCAAAGACTGTTCACCAGAATCATTTTAATGTACAGTATGTTCTGGACAGGTTTGTTTCCTGCTCATTTAGCTGTAAAAATCAAACCGACCTTCACAGCTCAACCTGTAGAACTAGTTGACCTGCTTTGAAATGTGCTTCACTGTCAACATTCAGCACTATTTGCAGTAGAAAATTTACATCATGTAGTAGCAAAACTTCATATTATCACCTCTGTCCCATATGTTGTTCAGGATAAATATTGAGAACAAATATAATAATAATATATAATAATATAATATAATACCAGTTCTGTGACTTTTATTATGCTACAAGGCACCAATTACATTCACATCACTGTGCACACTGGTTAACGCCTTTAACATGTGAGATGCAAAAGACACCAAACAGGTGAACCAGTTTATTAGTGTGTGTTTCACAAACTATATTCATCCCTGCTCAGGAGTGACGGTGTGCCTGAAATATTCATCAGTCTTTGCAATCACCCTCTAAAACAAGCAGGCACAGTTGCCCAAAAGGCTAAAACTTAAATGTAATTCTGTTCACCGATAAATATTGAGTTAGTTTAGCACTAAGATAAATTGGTAAAAAGAAAAAAAAAATGCAGTGAAACTGTTACTGTGTCCTCACATCTACAATAAATGCTGTGGTCCATCAACAGAGTGAAGCGTCCCCACCCCCCTTGCTCTTGAATCTCTGACATTAGGCATGAATAAGTATCTCATTAAGATCCCCCAAAACCATCTGTGCAGTGAGTCGCCTCCTTACACGAAAACGCTCTTGTGAACAAAAAGTAGGATTCCCTCATTGCCCTCGTTACCCTCATTAGGAATTTAACACCATCATCAATGACAAGCTGTACTTTTAATACATTCAGGGAACTGGGGTGCTTCTAACACACATACATTGGCTCTATTGTGAGAACTGACATGTAAAACCCTTACTAGACTGAACAGTGTGAACATTTACCATACATTTTACAATACAAGCATAAAGTCAGGAAGAATGTTTAAAATATAAATTTAACCCTGTAGGTTGCTTTTCATCTGTACAGCATTTTATTTTTAGATCTATAGAAAACATTTGCAAACATGTGTTTAACTACATTATAACTTTTTGAATAGACTTTTAATATATTGTATAGAAAATACATCAAAGTCATTATAAACCTTTGTACAATTTATGCACAATTAAAATGAAGTATCTATAATTAATACATGCAACACACCTTTGCAATTTGGGATGTGTGTTTGTATTTTTATGCTTGATTGACTGTTCAACTATATTTAAGGCTCTTTTTAAGCACAGACAAATGGCGGGTGGCAGCTTTGT
>JAUBNQ010000026.1:18928352-18940439 GCA_032353495.1 Ctenopoma kingsleyae | reverse complement strand
TTTTTATGCTTGATTGACTGTTCAACTATATTTAAGGCTCTTTTTAAGCACAGACAAATGGCGGGTGGCAGCTTTGTAGAAATAACTCCACCTGTGGCCACATTCAGAAATACTTTAAACAAGAATGCTGCAAATGCTCGGTCAGTGCTGGAGATTATATTATATCCGTCCATTACCTGCTGAGGCACGGACGTGCTGCTCTTCCTGTTATGGGTCACAGGGCTAGGGCCAATCCCAGCTGTCAGCGGGCAAGAGGAAGGGTACACCCTAGACACAGTCACACTCACATTCACACCTTAGGGCAACTTAGAGTCACCAGCTCACCTGCGTGTCATATATTAATACTATCAAAAATGAGTTAACTTTTTCTGTTCTGTTCATTTAGTTGTTAGAAGCCAGGTGATGTGGCCACAATTTTGAAACATCAGTGAATCAGCAATAAAGACAAAGGACAATGATTCTCATCAGAAATGTAGAAAGATATCTGGAAATGTGCTTTTTATGTTACTTATATTGATGAGTTCTCATATTATGATTAGTTTCTGAAAGGTAATGAATAAGGGATTCTGGTCCATTCTCCTAAACAGCAGGATTACCAACTGAGCGATACAAGTCCAGGGGCAACGAGTTAGCCCAGGTTTGCTATATATGATGTTGGTCTATATAAATGTATTAATCACAAATTAATGGTCAAAATCAGCATCACATATCTCAGGTCCTGCATGCTTCAATTTGGCTCCATTCTTGTAGAGGGACTCCACTTCAAATCCTACAAACCTCATTTCTAGAACTTTTGGGGGGAAAAAACAAAAAGAACAAAATTGTGTTTTTCTGAAATGTAATAAAAATGAATGTGATTTCAGTGTTTGTCTGACTAACTTCACTGTATTTTGTAAATATTTAGCATTTGATGCCTGCAGCACAGAGACTTGTTGCATTACATCATCTTTCCTTTTAATTACACCTTTTAAGTGTTCATAAACTGAGGATTGTTGCAGTTTTGCAAGTGTATATTTGCCAGTTCTTTGCGTGTTATTGTCCTGCTGAAATATCCACTGACTTCCCGGGAAAAAATGTTGAATTGATGAGCATACTGTACAATCTTTAAAATCTCAATGCATGCCTACACATCAATGGTGTCTTTATCCATAAGCAGTGATGCACCCCAATAACACCAGGCTGGCTTTTGCATCTTTCACTGATAATAATTATAATGGTCTTTTTTATCTTTGGAATGGAGAATGTTTTTCCTGAGAACACATTTCCACAGTGTTTCAGTCCGTCTGACATGAGCTTGAGCCAATGCAGAGAACTTGACTGTGTTTCTGCATTACAGAACTGATGTATGGCTTTGTCTTTGTCTAGAAGAGTTTCAAGTTGCATTTCTGGATGCAGCGACCGACTGTTAACTGACAATGGTTTTCCAAAGTACCCCCAAGAGATGACACATCTTGCTTGCATAAACTGAGCCTTTGGTGAATGCTGTCTGCTGACATTGGACGAGAGGCAGGGTATGCCCTGGACCAGGGCGGTCACCACTGGTCACCAGTCTATCACGGGGCCGTTCACACAGACACAACCACTCAAAATCTCATCTATTTGCAATTTAGAGTCACCAATAAACCTAACATGCATGTCTTTGGAGTGTGGGAGAAAGCCGAAGTACCCGGAGAGAACCCACACAGACACAGGGAGAACATACAAGCTCTACACAGAAAGGCACCTGGTCGAACCGTGGATTTGAACCCAAAAAAACTTTTTGCCCACCTGTCAAAACCTCCAAACCTACCATATAAAACTTAACAGTTGAGAAGTTTTACATTTTTGTTTAAAATTAATCAACTAATCAGTGAATCATCTCAGCTTCACTGGTTGGTTTAGTTATGTCTGGGAAAAGAATGAAACTGCATGTGCAGTTTGCTGCATGTCAACAGTGGCCAAACAACACGTTTTCTGCCGTATGGCCCAAGAGGAGTTTGATCCAGCCATGTCAAGTGAGTGACAACATGTCAACACGAGCCCTCACCAGAGTGTCCTGAATCACCCGGACACCTTTGGCTCAAATTCCAGGATCTTGCAAACAGGAAGTGTTCAGGGGCAAACGGCTGCAAGTCACTGGTGATAGGCTGACATCTGTCACCCATGAATGAACCGTGAATAAAAAAATAAAAGTAAAGACGACTGTCTGTTCACATCTGAGCACAAATATGTCTCTGCTGGTGTTGGCCTACATTTCAGTTTGTGGTCTGTGTTATTAGACAGCAATGTTTGCGCTGGCTGTTTCAGCTTACTACATCTACACAAGACTGTGTAAACCATGAGCTTTTGTAATTATGTCAGTGTGCTCAGTTCTTTCATGTAACGTGGCCGCACAACGTGTTTCAGTCACTTTTGGTCAGAATATTAAATATATAATTAGGACAGGATTTGGTAATTGCGGTCTGATCACTGTACTGTATTTGCCATTGCCCTGGTATATAATTAGTTATTATATATTTGTGTCTATATGTCAATAAAGTGCCAAAGAAACAATTACTGAACTTTAACCAAGGACCCAGGGGCAGAAAATCACTGGGCCACCAAAGACTGAACTGTTAGTCTTATTTTATTTTATTTTGTTTACTGTTTATGTTATTTATATTGCATTTGCATCAACACAAGTTTTACCATAAAACTGTTCAGAAATATGGGCATCTGACATTTAAAAATGCAAACAGTGCACACAATATTAACAGTTTGTTACAGTTAAGTCTTGCATTGCATTATTTTATTTACAGTAAAATAAAATAAGTATTACCAGCTAAATCTAAATTAAGAAAAGTATTTAAAGTGTGCAGCACAATATATAAATACAGTGCAGAAAAAAGTACTGAAGTAGAAGTAAGTGACATAAAATAGAAATACTCAAGTAAGGTAAAATAGTAATTAAGTCCTGGAGACCTTATTGACCCATGTGTCAAATTTGACCCAAAGATTGTTATTGTGTATCCAAAGCAGTAAATTATATCTTATTATGAGTTCTTTTTTTCTTGGTTTTAACAAAACTGTGCTTCACAGACAGAACACAAGTGCCAAGTACTATCACATCCACTTGATAAATTATAAAAAAGTGGAGCTGTTTTCTACAAACTTTGGGAGTCTCCCTCAGCTGGAGGCCCTCTGTGCCTCTATTTATCCTACAACAACACACGTGTGGTCTGTGTCTGACTCTGTCCTCTTTGTGGAACCCTGCAGCTTCCTGCATCAGGTCTCCTCTCCTCACTGTTATTGAGTTTGCTTCTCTTATGTTTCAAGCCGCTGTGACATAAAAAAAATACAGTTTCTGTTTCCTATTCTAGCTGTGTTTTAAATTATCACCATGTCATGTAGAGCTTTATTTTTAGTGTTTGTGTCGGTGCTTTCCAGCAGAAAATCATTTACATGATATTTGCATTGGTAAAGTGTAGACTTAAACAGAGTGAGGCGCATGCAAATATTCATGATGAATTTACATTTTGTAGTAGAAAGTGCCCCCCCATGGGGCCACAGCATTGGCTTTCCTAGCTCTATACTGCCCCCACATGGTGGATGTGAGTCCTGCTGAGGAGAACCAAACTTGGTGAGCGGACAGCAGAGCTGAAGAGGAGACAGGCACCTAATTCAGGTCAGTCTTTCTGCACAGCAGACGGAGGGAGACAGAGACATGAGGGTGGACAGAGTCTCCAGGTCTGTTGTAATTTGGGTGCAATGCATGCGTGATCTCACTAACGAATCACTGAAGCGGCGTGACAGTCGAATTACAGTAAATAATTAACAATGCAATGATTTTCAGACTGGTTTTGTGTTGTTTTGGTGCAGAAGTGGACGTGAATCCCTGAATAGGTCACACGATGTAATAAAGTCGTTAACGGGGAGGCACGTGAACATGGCTGAACATGAGACGACCACTAACTAAATCATATTTTCAGCATGGGCTGGTTTCTCGAGGTCACTCTGCGTGATCTGTTGTAATATAGCTTAAGATACGTATTTAGACATATTAGCTACAGTTAATGGATTTCTGTCTTCTTGTGCATAAATGAGGTGTTCCCACAGTGAAACGTCAGTCAGATGGGTGTAAGGTTTGTTTGTTAAAATACACAGGGATGTGGTGGAGCATAAGTCATCTAAGATCAGGCAGCAATTTGACATGCTGGCGTTAATACTTTAAAAATACATATTTAGTATTGTGGCACAGCCAGGTGTAATGTGAGGTTAGACTGCTTAAAATAATGAGGCTTTACAGATTAACCTCCCTTTGATAACTGAAAATTCAGTTTCTACCAGCATGAACTGTACCAGTAACACTTCCGTTCACACACATTATCAGTTATTAATGAAGCAAATTCAACTTTATGACACTTGAGTTTCACCGTGCGGATAAGTAAGCCTGTGTAAAATCCAGTCGGATGCTGCAACCAATGAAAACCCTGATGACATTGACAGCCGAGGCGCACGCTGGTAGTTGTAGTCCGCGCCTCGCCCGCAGCCCGTTCGCAGCGCTCTGCTCGCTGCTGTGGAGGACTACAGTGCTCTGGGTCCTGGACAGAGGCGGCTTGCGTTGACAGTGGTTGGTACTGAGCGAAGTACGGCGGCACAAAAACCGTCCGTCTGTGTGTTTTTCAAGGGGTTTAACGTTTCCAGAAGTTGACATCTGCAAGTATGCAGTCCGAATCGGGGATTGTGCCCGACTTCGAGGTTGGAGAGGAGTTTCAAGAGGAACCTAAGACGTATTACGAATTGAAGAGTCAGCCCTTGAAAAACAGGTCAGTTCATTGACTGTGGACAGTTATTTCCCATGCTGGAGCGGTTTCGGTGTTTAGGTGATAATTAGGCTGCAGACTTTCTGCTGGTTGTCCAGAGTGTGTGCACTGTGTGAGGCTCGCCTAGTGATGTTCCTGGAGCTGGTCCCGGCGCTCAGCTCTGTACTATGATTCAGCTGCCTTTCATTCCCTATGGTTATCCTGGTGGCATGAAGTTATGCAACATATGGGTGTTGTCTTGTCAACATCAACTTCAAATATTAGCTTCCAGAGGAACAGACAGGTCAGGGTTTGATGAGATGCTGCTCAGCTTCACTTAGAGTTTGTGGATGGTTGATCTTTTTCTAAATCAGATGAGTGGGTTTTTATTTAAACCTGGGAATTATTTCAAAAATGTCTTTGTGTGGAAATAACTGCTTTGAGGTCCAATGCCTAAAATCCATTTACAATGAAATTGATTTAGATGCTTCATATAGTTGAGGGTTTGAAATAGTTTCAAGCTGTGTACAGCTCTAAGTGTTTTATAACACAGGTTTAATATTGCTTTTCAGTGTATTGCATTAAAAGCTAGATTAATATATAAATAACAAAATAAAGCGAGTGTGGCTTCTGAGACATGAACACAAACACTCTCCAGTAGGAACATATTAGAAAGTTATTTTCAGCCTTGGCATGTTGAAGCCACTCCAAACTATCAACACTGAGTTGTGCCAGGTCTGATTTGACATTTCACCCCTTTTCTGGAAGTACTGCCCAGTCCGGGTGCTGTCTGATATGGCTGTGTGCATATGTTGTTAAATTCAGGCGCCATTGGTGCCATAAATATTTATGAGCGAGTAGCAGTATTTTGGGAAATGTGCTTATATGCACTTTCATGTTCATCTGTTAGCATAGCTTAGCATTTAAGCAGGGGCCAGGTGGATCTTCTAGCCTGGCTAAAGTAAGAAAATAATCCACCAAACAACTATTTAAAAGCTTTTTAAATAAAAATATTGTATGTTGTATTTAACCTGCACAAAAATCATAAACACAAAACAAAAAAACAAATAAAAACTTGACAACATCAAATCTCCTGCATAAACACACACATCAAACAATATATCCATCTATTACTACATTATTATTTATATTTGTATTATTTCTAACAGCACTAACTGCATTATTATTAATTTTTTTTTACCTTTTTTAACTTATTATGTTTTCTGGTGATTAATAACAAGCGTTTTTCAGCCTTGATATAACTGGAAAGTTACGCTCATCGCTTTGATGACAATACATTTATTACCAGAATGTTGTCTGATTATTTGCACGTCTTCGTTATGTTGTTTGGAGGTAGTAATACATGGCCTCATTGTCAGGGTGGGACATACAGAAGACAGTGCACCACTGTGCTCACACAGAGCTCTTACTGCAGATGTTTGGTAGACTAGTTATTTTCCCCTTATGGTCTTGAGATTTTGTTGCAGATAAGTAGCTTGTTTCCTTTTCCCGAAATTCAGCCAAAACACAAGCTGAGGGAGGAAAACTGTCATCTTCATACAGTCCTTACCTTTAACCCAGTTCTGCATTTTTTTTAAAGATTTCTTCAATTTCTTCATTAGTTAAATGTCATTATACTGTTACACAGACATGAGCTGAATCTGAGCTGTGTTGTGCTGTTGCTGGCAGAGCAGTAACAGCGGTCAAGTCCCAGGATAAGTGAAGTATCAGTGCTGGTTGTGGAGAATCACAGAATCTTTTATTTAATCTTGTTTCATTTGGAATATGTGAAGTTTGTCTGAACAGTTGTTTCAATTGAAGGTATCCCACTTCCTCTTCCCATCACATGAGGATGACCCAGCACAATATTAGTCACGATGACTGCGTTGTGACACGCTGTTGTGCAAAAACGGTTATAATTAGATAGATTGATTATTGACTTGTGTGATGTCTTGTCACGGCTGCCCCCGCTGTTTCTAAATTTGAAATCTGAAGTGTGACAAATGCCTTCTTAACGTTCGCATATCTGTTTGATTTCTTGCTGTCTCCGTATCAGTTTGACAGTGCGCTCGAACGACTACAGACGATGTGCCAGACTTTTTGTGCCTAATATAGATGTGACACAGGCGGTGAAACTAGTCTTCTATGCAGTGTAAATAAGCAGTATAAATATAGCAGTGAATGTGTTATATCTGCAGCTGAGTTGGGGGATCATTTTTTACAGGCGTACTCAGTGTGAAAATTGTCTACAAATATTTATATACATACTGTGACTGGAAGTGTTAGAAACTTAAGTTGCTTTTTAACATGCATGGGGCACATTTTGACAAAAAAATTTAATATATACAGTCATTTACACGTACAGCTTTCAGACTTTTTTTTACATTGCTCAATATAAACATATCTTTTTTCACTGACTATAACCACCAAGTGTAATAATGTTTAATGCCATTTACTCCGACCTACTCCACCACGTCCCCAGTCTGCCACGCTCTTCAGATATTAGTCTTATGAAATGACACAATACAAACACAAAACGTAACAGTCAAGCAGAACCAATTGACCTTCCCTGATTGGTTGGAAAGGTGAGCCTCTCTCAAAATCCTTTAGTAGGGAAAATCTCTCCAGGTTGTTTAATGAGTCTGGGTCACAGACGCCTTTGACGGCACCCTTACATTGCTTAGTGTAGGTCATATGAGGATATTAACATTTTCTCTCATCCAGTGACTGAACAGAAAGAGAATCATAAGTGTTACGTTACTCCCCATCCCCAGTGGAAATGTTTAAATGGTTGTCCTGGACTTAGCACTTATTAAAATACTGATCATATCCCAATATCAAATGCATGTTTTTGTAAAGTAATGTATATTTATAGTATATTACAGGCTGATGTCAACCTGTGTGTTTATAGAATGAGATTACATTCACAAAGACGTCAAACATATCAAAAGAAAGTTAAAGCGAACTGCCTCTGACAGTCAGCTGAGTCAGAGGTTGATGGTTGTGAAAGTTGGAGCAACGTGTTCCCGTGGGGAGTCCCAGACAGAGATGCCAGAGAGGCCTAAGAGTTTCATCCATGATGTACCGAGCGGCTAAATGACACAGACAGGTGTCGCGGCTGCAGTAAAATGTGATGTCAGAACGACTTGTTCTGCAGTCACGATCACTGTGCTGCATCTTAAATTCTTTTTTCCAGCACGTCTGCCTTAGATTTATGTATTAGAAAATCCTCTCAAACATCATGATTTGCTTCTGGAGTTTTAAAAATAGTAATTTGTGATCTCTGTCGGCCTCTGTTGGTGACCAGTAGGAACTGCAAAACACTGGAAACATAATTTTCTTCACAGTATCACATCATCAGATTTTACGGCACTACACTGCACTGTTGAGAAAATATGATGAAAATGACCAGATATCTTCAGGTGATTTAATTTTGACAGACCAGAAACTCAAAGACCCTCAGTGTACATCCTCACTTTTGAGAAGCTCAAATGCAATATGTAATTACTGTGAGAACATTGATTTTCACTTGTGTAAAGAAAGCTTTCACCTTGTCCTGTTGAGAAATAAAGATATCAGTCATCAGCAACAGTTACAGATGCTATTTGGCCATTTTTGCTAAAGGTCAAGAAAAAAACGCATGTTCTGTTACCTGAGTATTTTCACAGTTATTTATCATCTAAAATACAAATTAGTAATATTTTGCAACTATGAATAATTATTATTCCTTTTTCTCTTAAAGTGTCCTTTAAAACTGCTTTCTTGTGTCTCTTATGGATCTGTTGTTGTCTTTGGATGCTGTGTTTTCTCCTTGTAGAATTATGTATTGGTGACTCTAAATTGCCTCTGCGTGTGAATGTGAGTGTGGATGTTTGTCTATATTTCTATATGTATATGTTAGACTGGCGACCTGTCCAGGGTGTACTCCACCTCTCACCCAATGACGGCTGGGATATGCTCCAGCACTCCTGCGACCCTTAAGAGGAAAAGTGGTTAGGATAATGGATGGATGGATAGATAATAATAACATAACAACCATCAGTGGAAACCAAAAGCATCAACTCATAGAGGACTGTATTCAAAATCACACTGAAAATAAAAGTGAAATGTTTAAATCACAGGCTCATTAAATGGGCTGTGAGAACAAGTCGTACTAAAAGACGTTGGGCCCTCGCGCCACCCTCATGGAGACTTCTCACAAGTAGCCTGCTGGAGATCATTTTCGTAGTACTCCTCGTGTTCCTCCTTGCACAAAGGAGCAGATACCGGTCTTGCTGCTGGGTTGTGGCCCTGTCACTGGTAAAACACAAAACTTGAGAATAATCAGTCAGGGAGGATAAGCAGAGAGCATTTGTCTGTGGTTATTTAATGAAACATTATTCCCTTTTGGGAGTTGCCTTTTCTGGACAGAAAAACTATTTAGACCTGGTTAAAGTCACTCAGTTGCTTTCCCACTTCCAACTAGGCCTGAGACAAATAGGCTGTCGACATTCTATACAACACATTTACTTTAAGAACTGACATATCCTACATATTGGCAGGTGCCATTGTAATAGATTAATCAGTGTTATTCACTTTACCTGGCAGTGGTTTGATTGTTGTTGTGACTGATCGTGTATGTGCATGTCAGTCCTGAGATTCCTGAGACTGGCAACCAAGTGTGTCTAAGGGCATTAAGAGTGACACCCAATGGCCTCAACCATAACCAGGATATGCCATTTCACATTAAGGATTGATGGATGATTTTAAACTAATTTATACTTAGATATTTTTTTTAGTTTTCTCTTTGGAATCATGAAACATCTTTAGTTTTAGATAATGTTTCTGGGTATTGTTTGTACAGTTGTTCTCTTCTTATTTCCTCTTTTCTTTCTCACCTTTTTTGTTTCAAACCATATTTTAAACTGCAGCTTTTTGGTGAAACATGACTGACGCATGCATACAGATGCTTCCGATCATCACTGAATTGTTGGCTAGTTACTGAGTCCATGTCTTGGTGCCACCTGCAGCACACTGGGGTGTGCACGATCAGCAGGGGAGCACAAGTGGATCAGTGTACTGTCGTGTAAGGTCATAAACGCTGAGCTGTATTCCAGCAGAGAGGTCGTATAGACTGCCAGGAGGGGCTGATCTACATTGTGAGCACTACGCCAGCACCTGTGTCTGCTGGAGAAAAATAGGAGGAGACGCCACCGTCACAAGCAGCTGGTTTGCAGGATGATGATTTAGAAGTGCAAGTGTTTTGACTGTGTCCTTTCTCACTGCACTTCCTTTATATCTGTGTAGCATTCTTAAGTCATTGTGTTCTCACTTTCTTCCCAATAAGGTTATTACAAAATCACTGCTAATGTTTAATGGCTTTGTTAAAATGGTTTCAGTGGTTGTTTCTCTGAGGTGATTTTTATATCTTAATTCTAAACTTTCTGTCATTATATTTGAATCATGGTAAATGTGTGCCTGTGTGTTATGTGTTCAGTTTGAAAACGCATTCAGTCTGATTCCAAAAGGTCTCAATTCAAGCGCTTTGAAGTAAGGTAATAATAAGCAAAACATTTCCTTGAGTGGTTTGGTACTTTAAACTAAATAGCCAATTTTAAAGCTGAACAAAAACCTTTTTTCTTAGCTCATGGACAGTTTTGAAGATATCTTCACAGGACAGCGATTAAACATTGGCTGTAGGCTGTTCCCTCAACGGTGGACACGTGTCTCCAAGTGAAACAGTATCTGTGTGATTTTAAAGCAACGTGTTGATGGACACCATGTTTCCAGTGGCCATCTGCCCTCTCCTCTCTTCTTTCCTTCTCTGTTGTTGCTCTGGACGGGGCTGGTCCTCTGCCTGGGACTCTGTGTAGCGATTGGAGATTCCAGGCCGGGCCCCGGAGCCTCCCCCCTCTGACACACTTTCAGCACTGCACCACCGGCATGACTTTCACTGCTCTCCAAGGGCGGGTGGTGCACCTTCAGGGGAAAACAAATAAATATGGAGGCTGTAGGAATGCAAGTGTACAGACCCTGCTCATTTGACTGTGTGTGAGTATAGTACCGCAGCTTGTCTGATATTGTTAGTATGCATTAATGCATGATTTTGTGATATATATGTCTGTATACAACACTATTTGTACACATGAAGGACAGTGTGCACATAGCTGTATATACAATCATAGTTTTAGCTGATTTCTCCTTGTGCAGCATGTGTGTTGAATAGTTTGGGCTACATCTGCTTAAAGAACTAAATCCTAATTTGTCAAATAAGCATAGACTTGGTTGTTAAGCTTAAAATGTGTTACTTTAACTGAGTCTTCCTAACTTTAGATGAGGTTGTTGTATTACCACCATTGTCCATTAGGCAGAGCTATTTATTGATTACAAATGGGTCATTAGGTGTGCAAAGCTGGAGGCAGCTTTCTTCCATCTTCAGTCAGTTATCAGCAGTAAACTGAGCAGCTCAGCATCTGTATAACAGACTAATTTTTTTAACAGCTCAGGGATTTGACTCCAGTCAGACGTCTGTTCCTCTGCTGAGCACTGTTGCTTACCTTCTCTTCTAAGATGCAAAGCTACTTCATTTTCTTGTTTTGGTAGCTGACTGTCTGTCAATCATTAAAACCTGCATCAAAGACTCAACTACTAATGGAGTGTGATGGAGCAGCATAGTGAGCAGAATCAGAGGACTCATGAGTTGGGTGGGTGGGACTCTTCAAGACTGTACAGCCATTGTGTTATTTTTTTTTTTTTTTTCATTCTCTGAGATACACACAAACATGAGAGGAGGTGTGCGCACACACACACGAGTGAAAAAGTTAAAAAGGACAAAAGAGCTTTTTATGTGCCACATAACAGTTGAAAAGAAGAAACACAAAGAGGGAGAGAGAGAAGTTGAGATTTGCTTTGTGGAGAGGCTTTTGGTCACTCATGCACACACACAAAACACACACGCACAGAAGTCAATCTGATAATCAGGAACGTATTAAAGAAAATCATGAGGTGCTACCAGCTCTCAACTATAAACCATTCTCCACTATTTGGAAACATGGGGATTAATTTCCTGTAATTATTCAAGTGTAGTTAAACTCTTCAGCCAGAGACCTGCAGCTGATGTTGTAAACTGTGTGAAGTTTATTTTTAAAATGTTGTCATGTACAGTATGAATGGCACTGTTATCAGTCTATATAAGTTTATCACGTAGCTTACTGATATTTATAAATACACTGCTCAAAAAAATGAAAGGAACACTTTTTAATCAGAGTATAGAATCAAGTCAGTGAAACTTCTGGGATATTGATCTGGTCAGTTAAGTAGCAGAGGGGGTTGTTAATCAGTGTCAGCT
>JAUBNQ010000026.1:18913256-18928252 GCA_032353495.1 Ctenopoma kingsleyae | reverse complement strand
CCTTACCCATTCCATATCCGTATGGATATACAGCATGATTTTTGTTTCCAATTGAAATCTGATGTGTTTTCAAAGTGTTTTTTTTAGCAGTATGGTTTTCACACAGTCAATCATTATATTTTTTCAGGATTTTTTTTTCCTCCAGTCCCACAGGTTCATACTTTTTTGTTTGAACATGCAATTCCAAAGACTGATTCCAGTTAGCATGCTTTAGTGTTACTAATTAGTAAATGGTAGCATGCTAACACGCTAAACTTAAATGGTCAGTATAGTAGCGTGCTGGCGTTCAGGCTAGTACCCTAGTATAGGTGCTTTTATTGTGTATTATGTACTCTATAGTGTAAAGTGCTATTTAAGAAATATACAAATATAGACCCATGATGATCTTTCAGTTCAGTACAATGTTTACATTTTGCTGAATCAGTGTCACCAGATTTTTGAGCATTTGATAATAAGGTTGGCAGGAAAAAATCTTTTCCGAAGTGGCCTTTAGCACGTGTCTGTTCTCTCTTGCGCTGCCAACTGTGAGTGTTGTGAGGTGCAGACAGAAGCTGCTGTATCTTATTCCTGGACGTGCTGCTACACCTTCAGGTTGTTGTGTTTGAGGTGACGATGAATGTGTTGTCACTCAAATTTCCTGGAACAGTGTGAAGATGGTTTGATTAAATGGGTCATTGTGAAAACTTTTAAATTCAAAATGTCTCTGAGGGGCATCTGTCAGCGATGTCTTTAGGACCAGCTGATGTAAAGCCGTGAAAGAAGCTTTCTGACATATTTTACAATAAAGCTGAGTACTGGTTTTAGAAATCTTTGAAAGTAGTAGAGTAAAAATAACTAAAATGGGAATAAGGATGTTAAAATCTGTCACATCACAAGGATCTAAAGAAATGACAGATGTGTCTTTAAAAATATTGCTGCATAAAATACTCATTTACCTGACAAAAGTGTCAAACACATAGAGAAATGGTAACTTTTCTGTCTCTAGGTGATTTATATTTTGCTGCACATTCCAAAAGGCAAATACATATAGATACAAACTGTGAAGATTGTTGTCAGAACATACAACTTAAAGCTGCCCTGTGGGGTTTTTTAACAAATGAGGTTGTTTGCTTTCAGTTTTTTCTAGTATCTTTCACCCTACTGTCTACATCCATGTTTACTTGGTATCAGTCGTCTTCTTCAATGTCTTTATTGGCAGGTTACACCTTTTTTTTTTTTGGTCCATTACTGCCTCCAACTGTCTATCAGAAGAATAGCATAAAATAGCATGAAACCAGAGAGTCAGCATGTTGACTACTTTGTTCATGTGCATGCAGGATTTAAACAAAGCATGCATCCACTTGTAAAGTACCTTTAATAGCATTAAAATATATTCAAGTTCCAAACATAGAAGAGGACCTTTAGGATTATTGTTGGATTGTAATCACTGATGCATTCATGTGTAAGCATCACTTTAATGTTACAGCTGGTAAAGGTTTGGTTAATCTTAACTAATAGCATAAAATGGAAACACAGCTACTGAAAAATGTAATGGGGAAGTGTACAAAAATGAGGAAATAAAAAACTTTACGTAAGAATTGATATGGTAACATTCAGCACTAGGGCTGAAACTAATAATTATCTTCATTACTGCTGAATCAATAACTTTTTGTTTCAGTTCTAGTTTAATGAAAATTGTTAAGATAATTTTTCCTGTTCCAAATAAATTCAAAGGCCACTTTTAGTATTTTTATATTTGTAGAAAAGAAAAGGAAATGAAACTACTGTCTTAAACTCAAACAGTGAAGCAGATTAAAGGAAAACAAATCAAAGGATTTGGTTCTGAAAGTGGAAATGAAAGCTAAGAAAAGGCAGTTTTAGCATTAGATTCAGTCACTTTTGTTTGAAATTTCTGGCATGAAAGGAAACACAATCACTCACAGACAAAGGAATTATGCATATGAACACTAAACCTGATTCTATGTATTGGGTGAAGTACAAAGGAACAAAAAAATAGCTGTTGGATTGAAAGACCCAAACTGCTGAAGTACTTTCAGAGAACAAGCTCCAGTCTTTGTTCTGCCTCTAAATCAGTCATCAAACCTACAAGTTAATTAATTTATCCAGGATCAGCAATCAGCAGTTCTGCATCAGCTTTGTCTTCAGACATGAATGGGACCATTACAGAAGGATCTTCTCTTATTAAACTGTAGATAAAAGTCAGAAAATGTGATTTTATTATGTATCATGGAATATTTTTGCTTTTTATGCAGGGTTCAGTGGGTGTGGTATCAGACAATGAGATTATATGCAGCACTTGAGGAAAAACTATGGTATGTTGAGGGCTCAACGCCACTGAACACGCTGTAGACCGAAGCTGCGTTTGACTCCACCGGCTAATTAGTGCGATTACTGCACAGCTGGATTGGCCAGACGTTTTACTGAGTTTTATCAAAAGGATCACTCACTCGATGAAGGCTCCATCCCGACAACTTCTGCTTCAGCAGAGTCTGTCTATTTTAGGACTGCAGGGCTATGTCTGGGGGAGAACCTGTCTAAATTTAAGAGAGTGGGAAAACTGAAGCAAGCTTTTTGTGAAAAATGTTCCTCTTTCTGTAGTGTGAAAAAAAACAGTTTTTTGTTCCTCAAAATCATCAGAATAAGATTTTACCTATATGAACTTACATTATATAGTAAATATATAGTTTTCATTTACTGTAAAAAAAACACACAGACCTGCAGCTGATGTTTTCCTTTTCCTTTTGATCTCTGCTCCTTCAGTCACCCACTCAGGCAGTTTATATCATGTTAACCTTTTATTCCATCTGCCCTTCACCCTCTTCTACCCTTTATGTTAATCTTTCTCCCCTCTTCTCTCTTTTATTTGACCTCTCTTTCCTCGTCTGACCTCTCCCTACCCTCTCTCCATTATCACTCTCTGTTCACCTCACCTTTCCGATCCTCTCCTTTTTCCTTCACATCCCCGATCTCTGTATCTGCCCATTTGTCTGGCATCTTTCTGCCTTTCGGCAGCAGCCCATCGGCCCAGCATGGCTCCTCCAAGCCCCCGCTGAGTTCCTCGGCCATGACATCACGCATCCTGTTACGGCAACAGCTGATGCGGGAGCAGCTTCAGGAGCAGGAGCGGCGGGAGCAGCAGAGACAACAGGCCTCTCAGTACCCACAAACCACAGCGGCCCAGACTCCTGCCATCAATGTCAGCGTCCCGGTCAGTTTATCACCTGCTGCACAGGTGCCGATGGAGGTGCTGAAGGTAAGAAACAGCAGTTATGGTTTGTGCAGAAGAGGAAATATGGCAGCATGTATGATTATCAGGATGTATAAAGTTTCCACCTCTGAAATTAGAAGCTGAATGTGTCACTAGTGCCGTCAGTTCAGGCAGAGCTGTATTTATAGATTTTATTGACTCGCGTGTGGACAGTCAGGCAATCGTGGTTTTACTATGACTGTGTGTAAAAAACACGGGAGTGAGTGAAGTGTGTTAATATGCGTATATGGGGATTATCTTTCCTGAGAGAATTCCTCTTTAATGCATGCTGTGCTTCCAACCATTTGGATTTAGCCATCTTTAATCCTATTTGCTCAGCTACAGTCACATCTTTTCATAGCTTTGATTCCCTGGCAGTCCACCGGGACAGGAGACTGTTAAGATTTTTCCGTACGAGTAGAGACCGGTGTGCATGAGGGTACATTTTAACGAGGCAGTTTGGTGAGTTTTTCTGTTTGTCTGCTGGATGTGTTTTTGGAAATGTTGAAATTTTTTATGAAATATCAATAATAACGGGTTGAGCTATGTTGAGTAGCGCTGAACGTGCTTGTCAACGACTTTGAATTTCTGAGTTACTGCTGAGTTACAGTTAATTTTTCTTGTACATTTACCATTAACTCTGGCATTTATAGCATAAAAAGTTAGAATACAAAGTATTACACACAGATTTAAAGTTTTTTAAATCCTATTTCAGATTTGTGTTTGTATGTTTTCTAATTATATGAAGTTAGATTTTTGTAGTAATTAACATGTTGCAAGTGAGCGTTTGATTTTGTCATTGAAATCCATTAGATTTAATTTAATTTAAAAATTTTTTTTTTCATTTTTAAAGGGCTATGACATATTATACAGTAGATGCTATACTTCCATGCTGAAAAAAATTTGAACTTCAGGTTACCTGTACAAAGACAGCCTGTAATTATAGGCTATAAAATTAAATCTAATCTGATTTTAGACATTGTTGTTATAAAATACAGCATTAAAAACAGAACATCAACAGCTAATGTATAGGCTGTGGATTGTACACAGCGATCTCGCTAGTGTTGTATAAGCAGTCGTTTCGATCCCTCTGCTGAAAACACAGGTTTAATCAGCTCTAATTGTGTAATTTGTCACTAGAAAATAAATAGTACCAGCAAACTGTAAGCTACTGAGTAATCTTTGTTGAACTAAATCCATCCACAACACATTCAGAGATTTCATGGTTACTTGCTCTGCTACACTTTCATCACCCTGGATGTGTGTGGCATGGGCCAGCAGTGAAGGACACATACAGTAAAACCGCTGAAAACATTGCCCACCTCACACAGCATAAACATTACTTACTATCAGTAAGCTGCTGCTCTTTGAGAGGTTTAGGGTGCCTCCCACCCCTCGCCCTCGCCCAGTGTACAATATATCAAGTTAGAGTTATTTCACTGCTTTGGCGAGAGCTTACAGACATTCTTCATTGACTGAAGTCGTCAAATGAAAAGGCCGTTCCAGCTTGGCGCTGTTGAGCTGGGTTAACCTGCTCCCCAGTCTGTGGGTAGATTAACAGAGTCCACACACAGCTCAGGGGTACCAGGCAGAGCTGCTGGACCTCAAAAAGTGCAAATATTAAGCTCAGATGAGTTTATCTAAAGACTGATTGGACCCTTAATTAACCAAGTGACCTCTGACCTTTTATGGAATAAGTATGGGATCAGTTTAGGGATCAAGACAAAGGCGAGCACAGCCTTACCACACACCGAACTCTAATTCAGTGAAGAATGCTCGTAATTAGCCTCCACTGCTTTCATTCCATGGCATATTTAAGAGGAAAAAAACACTGCTTTGATATTTATGTAGGATAACTTTCTAAAAGGGTTAAAATGATTTCTAGATTTTTCTTAAGGATTTGTGCTGCCATGAAAAGAACAAAGGACTCTTACACAATCACTACACTGTAGCTCATGACCAGTGAGCATAGGAACGTGTACAGTGATATTTAAATTCAGTTTGGATATGTTAACACATTTGGATTTGTTATATTTAATCACTATGTTGTAGTTTTATGCATGATTTTTTTTTTTTTTTTTTACAAAATTTAGCTCACATCAAGAGTAATTTGTTATTTCCTTGCCAACCATTAAACAGTTGTATCCATTATCCAAACCACACAGCCAGAAACAATTTTCACAAGTGTTTATGCTAATTTTAACAAAACATTTATCACTTAAAGTCACAAAGTTTGTGTTGCGTTGGTAATTTGCCAAGCTTTTGCATAATGGCATGACAATACGTCAGAGGTGGAGAAGACCACAGGTCGCTCTGATGTAGCTGTTCGCATTAGCATCACAGTTGTTGCCTACAAGTTCCACAGAGCACGTTAGCAGCTTAACTGTGAGACAAAGTGCCCTATTCTTCTAGTCTGCGTAGCAAATAGGGGGTGTTCTTGTTAATGTATCCTGGTAGGACAATCATGGAATGCCCAAAGCATGCAAATAGAAAAAAATACAAATCAGTGTTTGTCATTCTGCTTTCACCCTGTGTCCTCTCCCAGTATACAGCAAGATGCTTTGTGCATGTTTCTGCAGTGTTTTTGACTCTTTCAGGGTTATGTTGTGCTGCCGTTGCCTTCGGGGCTGTTGATGGCTAAAAACGAGCTGATAAACAACAAGATGTCTTGTGTGCTGTGTTTGCAGATGCTGTGAGCGAACGCTCAATGTCATATTTCTAAATAGTGTATTTTGGAAAGAGTAGATTAATTGAAGTTGAACAAAATAAAGTTCAAGTCATGACTGCTGGTGCCGAGCACTCTCTATTGCAAAAGCAACAGTATTGACAAGGCCAGGATGTTCCAGCCTGAGGTCTGTGGCCCTGCTGGGGACTTTGGTGAACCTAGAACAGGGAGATCATCTAATTATGTATGATAATTTAAGAAATCCCTCAAAATAATAGATATTAGAATGTATAGGATTTTGTGTAATGTCTTATTAATGTACAGTTTAAGTATAATGATCAATCAATTATCAATCAATATACACTTAATAGTTTCTGACAAATGGTTAATCCATTTATTTCTCCTTCTAGTACAACAGAGAGAGAGTAGGTTGTTAACGGCAGCACCAGTAATCCCTTCTATTGCTTTTTGTTTCAGTTTTAGTAGCAGCTGTCGATTCTGTGGATGTACAGGGAAAGAGCACAGTGAAAGAGAAATGGAGTCAGTGTTTTTTTCTGTCTGTGCATAGCAAAAATTATTAATGTATGTGCTGCTGCCTATGGGGGAATCTGATATTAACAGGATTTGAAATCAAATGATTTATGTGTTATTATATATACGTATAGCTGTTCAAAAATTTGGGGTAAATTAGAAATGTTCTTGTTTCTGAAGGACAAACAGGTTTTATAATGTATAATATATGTTTGCACAGCTGGAAATTTATGTTTTTATGGAGAACAGAGACATTTCTATAGTAACCCCTAAGTTTTGAATCATAGTTTATGGCATGTTGGTTATATTGTATATGACAATATTAGTATAGTTCATATCTTGAAAGACTGGTTAAATGGATGCATTAAGTTTAAGTTTAGTTGCAAATCAAAACGGACATAATGTGTGGATGTGTGTAGATTATCATGGTCCAGGACAGGAGCGTCTACAGCAATAAATAAAAAGATTGCAAGGATGTCAAAAAACAGCCCTAAAAATCCTGACAAACTGGCACTAAACACTACTTAACTGATCTTAGATTTTAGATTTAGTCAGATAGATTTTGTGTTTACCTGAATATGTTCTACACTGCTATTTACTCAGAACAATTCATTTGTCAGCCAACTTAAAATATTGACCTTTATAGTTAGTTTCTATCACAAAATGTCATTTCATGTCTTAATGACTCATTGTGCTATAAATATGCCCCCCTCAGTGGTGTAAGCTTTATAGCCCTGTAATGATGATTTACAACCCAAGGTGATTTCAGTCATACCTGCAGGACATACTGCATGTTAATGTACCTCACATGAGTATCCCCTGCACAACAATGATTTTGTGTCTGAGCATGGAAGAGAGGCTCTAAAAAGAGTTTTTGTTCTGCTGAGAAGAGGAAAGATATGACCTGATGGCTTTAGTATACACTAGTTGCTACTTTATTAAGTACACTTAGTTTAATCTAATACTGTACAACACAACAGCTCAGTTTATGAAGTTCAGTTTTGTTAACTTGTCTTATGAAAAATTTGTAAATTCAGGAATATTTTTTCTAAAGTTGGTATGTAAAGGGCTACATTATATTATCTGCTTTATAATACTTTGATCTCCCTCATTACATACTGAACATGGGGGTAACCGAATATTAAAAACACCTCTAATTATAATTAATCCTGTATAACATTAGCAGTTGCTATGACCTCAATACTGGAACTTGCATCTACTTTACATCTACACAAGAGAAGAACTGAGCATTATAGGCATCATAAAAGAAAACTTTCTGACAGAACATCTGTCATAGTTTGTACGAGACTGCATTGATTGTACATAATAAAGTTATGACTAAGCGTGTATTGCATTAGAAGTATAAACAAAAATGGGGGGGGGGCAATTGATCAGCTGGGGCACCCCGTGCATGTTCACTCCCCAGGGAAAATACAAATGAAATTTAAATGGTACATTGCGTAGATACATACATACGTACATTATAAAGTCAGCTTCCCCATATACTGAGTATCAGTACAGTAAGAAGTAGAACAAGTCAGTGCATGTTGTCTTTTCTTAAGCTCCACATGTTGTAAAATACATTGCTGTTCAAGTCAGTACATTTTATCTATATCTGTTCACCATATTATTTCAAATATTGAGAGCAGCGTGCAGACTGAAGGAGTTTACACAGAGACAGAGGAAATGTCAGAGGTAGTAAAGAGTTCATCTGGAACCTGTGATCATCTGGGTCTTAGCAGAACAAATCCACAAAAAAGTTGAAGTAGCTGAGGCTGTTATTCATTGGTTTTGACAAGTAGTATGCATGTTGTTGCCGATTAAACATGTAGTTTAGAGACACGAGGAGCTTCAGACAAACAAGGATGTAACAGACTTAATGGTCACTGCTGTATAATGACTGCACACCAAGCATTTGCAGAGTTAAAAAAAAGTAGATGGGGCAAAGTGACAGCCCCAGGCAAGTTTCAGTAAAAGAGGTGGCCTTGCAAAACAAAGGCTCTAACTGTTAGCACCACATCCTGACATCAAGTGATACACCATAAAGGAATAATTTAAGATTTTACATGAAACAACACAAATTTGAAAAGGCTCATTGTAGTTTACTGGGATTCATTGACATGCATAACTAATTACTTTTCTTGCCTTTAAAAGTTGAGCTGGATGTGTCTGTTCTCATTCTAGCAGACTTAGTCTCCTGGTGCAACCAGCACTACTTAGATAGAAGTTAAACACAGAAATTTTACCTTTTTTGTTTTATTTTTAAATTGGACAGATCGGTTTACTTTAAATGATGCTTGAGATGCTTGGATATTATCCCCATGAGGTATGTTTAAAATGAATTGTTTGGATAAGAAGTATTTATTTTACTAGCAATGTACATGGAAAAGAACATGACATGGGTCGGGTTAAATTCTACCTAATTTACTGTCTCTAACACCAGTACAATCATTGCTGATGCATGTGTTGATGCATGCATCTACAGTTTGGCATGAACTATATCTATAGTGTCTTTATTTAACAAAACCACAGAAATTCTTCATCATTGCATTAACAAATTCAGGCAATAAGTGAGAGGTTTTAAATATAGACTCCAAATGTGAGCTGGAATGCAGCAGCTCTGTAACAGCCATGACAAACACGTCTCTGAAGTTTGTTTATTTGCCTGAAGTAGCTTTTCTGGATCATTAATGCTGTGTGGGGATTAATGATCCACTGAAATCAAATTTATCCATAACCGGCGAGTGCAGACACAGATGTGTGTGTGTGTGTGTAGTTTCTGTTACTAAAGATGTGTGGACTCTGAAAGAGAAATGTGTAGAAAATGTTTGCTTCTCTGACTCTTTCAGATAACAGCTCTTGACAGTGTCTTAAAAAGAAAAATGCATAATGCATCATAGACGTTAAAATCTGTGTCAACTTTATTTTAATAATATAGTCATTACTATGCAATACTGGGGACAAACAAGACTTTGAGGTATATTTGGAGATGTTGTAGTCTAAAAAAAACTTGATAGGTCATATTCAGAGAACATAAAATTAGGACAAGATTGGAATAGTTTTAGTTGAGGGTTATTTTAAATTAATTTCCTCTCTGTGACATGTAATTTGTCAGTATGTATAACCAAAATGCATATTAATATGATTTATATCTAACACAACAACATTTCTAATGTGCTGCCTGTAACCATAAATATATCCGTTATTCTTTTCCCCACATACACTATCTTTCCTGCCACTAACACACGTTTGGTATCTCATTTCTCACTTCTCTACCCTGCTTTCTTGCCTTTGCATTTCTCTCCTCCCCTCAATAGGTCCAGACTCACCTGGAAAACCCAACCAAGTACCACATCCAGCGCTCCCAGCAGCAGCAGGTGAAGCGGTACCTGGGAAAGCTTGGCTCTCAGGTGTTAAGCTTGCCCTGCCCCAACCAGTCCTCTGACCACGGGGGCATGCCGCCAGGGCCGGGCAATAGCGCCCCCAACAGCCCTATGGCCTTACTGACCCTGAACTCTAACTGCGAGAAAGAGGTGACTGTTTGTGTTTGTTATCACAGTTTCTCATGAGGATACACATAAAATCCCCTTTTGTGAACTTTTTCACACTTAATCATATCATGCTCCTTGCTCTGCATGTCATCTTGTTTTAGATGGATGATGTCATTGATGACATTATTAGTCTGGAGTCCAGTTACAGTGATGATATCCTTGGCCTGATGGACCCAGGACTTCAGATGGCTAGCACGGTATGTGGGTGTGTGTACACCCTTTCACCTTCAGACATTAAGCCTGCATACATACACAAGTTAAAAACACTAGGTCACAATATGCTTTTTAAGCTTTTTAACTTTGGGTGTTCAGGGGTAGAAATATCTATAATAGTTAAGAAAAAAACTAAAACTTGACCAGTGACATTCTCACTTGCATAATATACAAGCTGTTTTAAATTTTTTTCTGTCATTGCCCCTTCCCATCATACGTATTCTCTACGTATCCCCTCAGATCCCTGTGCCTGCTAACCTTATGGACATGTATGGTAATCAGGGTATGTCCCAGCAAGGTCTGCCTATCAGCAACTCCTGCCCTGCCAACCTGCCCAACATCAAAAGGGAATACTCTGGTAAGCAACATAATCTGTCACACCAAGTGATGACCACTATCTGAGTTCATCAAAACGCAGCTCACTGAGCAGTAAAATTAAGCATATTATGCATTCAGTTTCTCTGTTGCATGGGAAACATTAAGGTTCCCATCTGTGTTCCATAACATATAAGTTATACTCTCCAGACCTTTGTGCACTTCATAATGCAGTGTTTTATAATTAGTCCAGTTCTTATAATCATATTTTGTGTGAAGATGTTGACTGTACATGACCGACATGTTTTTACATCTTTTTTAATGTATTTGTATCTTTTCTGTCTCTTTTGATATTGAAAACAAAATTATTCATCACGTAGTTTCACAATCCCCAGCCATCATGCATATGCTGGATAAGTCTGGATCCTGTGGCAAATTTGACAACTATCAAAGGCCTGAAGGGTTCCCTGTGGGTATGTGTGGCTAATTAGCTCAAATATGTAGAAATTACCTACTGCACATTTTTTTCATTTTGCACTGCACTGTTGAATTGATTGATTATTTAAATGTACTTTTCAGAAGCTGAAGTAAGAGCTATGGCAAAAGAAAGGCAGAAGAAGGACAACCATAATTTGAGTGAGTTTCAATTGGTTCTTATTTACAGTATATATTTGATCATATATACTGTACACCACATTAGTGACTGTGCTACAGTGTGGTCTTTTACATCTGTTTTATTACTGTATGAAAAAAAAATTAACAAACAACTTTTAAATGGCGTGTTGTCCTTCTTTGTTCTGTAGTTGAGAGAAGACGACGGTTTAACATCAATGATCGCATCAAGGAATTGGGAACTTTGATACCAAAATCAAATGACCCGTAGGTTCCTTATTTTATTTACTGTCCATTCACTGTCTTAATCAACATGGGTTTTAAAAACATCATTTGTGACATGTCTTACCAGCTAGACTCACCAACTTAAGCTAGGAGTAGCATGAGATCTGTAGTCAATCCACTCTTCTTCTCCCATCCCTTCCTCTTCTAGCTGTGCGCTCTACCATCTACAGTGCTCTGCCATGCTCTGCACAGCCCTACAGATATTACTCATGATCAAAATACTATGAATAAGAATGCCCCAGAACTTACTGAACAAGCCGAAATCACTGAAATTCTCGAACTGGTTAGAAGAGTGAACCTCGCTCAAAAATATTTTGAAGCAAATATCTCTGCGAGTCTGAATTCACAGGAAGTGTCAACAGCACCTCTCCATATTTTGATAAGCTGTGAAACATATTTGTACCAAAAAAGCTATAAAAAAAAACTGTAGCTTCAAATAAAAAAGTATCATTTTACATGGAAAATAAGAAATGATAAACTTTTTACAGACACATCAAAAGAGTTCATGGTCCCTGTAATTATTCCTCCTATCCACACCAGCTGTGAAAAATCCTTTTCTAATGCAGTGAAAGTGGAATAAGTGAGGTACAGTTCAAGCCTTTGTAGCACAAATTCTTAATAAAGGAAACACTGTTTGAGAGAATTACATATGATAAAGACTCTGGAACATCTGGAGTTTCTCACTTGATTTGTGTAACACACCACCGGAGCCTCACATTAGCTTTAGCTGAACTTTAGAACGCATTCCAGTGGATTTATTTTCCTACTCTTACATTGAGATGCCATGTGACTATTGTTTTACCACAGACTTGCATCTGCATCGTTTAATCAATGGATATTCCTCATGAGGGCTATTTTGGCTCCCTCTGTCTGCAATGGACTCTTGTGCTGAAGAGGCTTTAATTACTGTTAATTACACAGATCTGTCTGTTTTGCTCAATTTAAGGAAACGGTTAAACAAATCACCTCTGTTACGCTCAAAATGTTAATGTAATACATATATGTAAACTATAGATAGTATAGTACTATATACTATATACTACTATAATAATGGTATAATAATGTAATTTATTATTGTATGTATTGACATTTTAAGCTGAATGCTACATTTCTCTGCGCTTTGACTTCTGGGAAGAGCACAGCAGCCCCCTTTTGGTGTGTCTAGCCACCCATGGCTGTTTTGCTAAACCCCAGCTGCATGCCACACCCTCACTCACACCTACAAGCACACAAACTCAGATACTGCCTCTCACAAACAAGCCTGGCTTTAGATAATAACACATTATGGAAAAGCAATCACACGTGTGAACATGACAAAAGAACATGCAGTTTCCGGGAAACCTCTGGTCCTTTTTCATCCTCATTATTCTCCTCTGTCTCCTTTTTAACCCTACCAGCTTAAATACATTTGTCTGAGTCAAAGTCAATAAATGTCTGACATCAGGATACGAACAGGATGTAAGAATAATTGCTCTTCTGTGATTTTCAGAGACATGCGCTGGAACAAAGGCACCATCCTAAAGGCATCAGTGGACTATATCAGGAAGCTACAGCGGGAGCAGCAGAGGGCAAAGGAGCTGGAGAACCGTCAGAAGAAGCTTGAGCACGCCAACCGACATCTAATGTTGAGGATACAGGTAAGCATATGTTCTGCATCATAACCAAAATGCATCGTAACTATGGCATCTCCGTGGTTACTGTATACACTAATTAAAAAGAAAAAAACTGCTCATCGATGGCTAAAATACAAAAAGTGACTAAAAGATGCACATAATGATAACAAACACATGACCAATACTGTACATATATTAACCCAAGAGCTGTAAAAAAAAAAAGACCAAAAATAGACACACATCGCACAACCTAACAGACCCACAAAATGGCCAAGGCAAAATGTAAACAGTTGAAAAATTAACAAACAGAAACATGACAACAAAAAATATACATACATCAACTGAGCATAAAGAGATATAAAATCAGCGCGAACAGTTGGAAAAATAATGTCAGAAGAAATTATCACACTTTTAGGAAATAAATCAAGCTTTGGTAATTAGAGTAATGTGTAAAACAGAGAATCTATAGTAAGAAATGTTGAGGCCAAAATCTCAATCAGTCACAGTTGGAGTGACTTTTGAAACACTACAGTGATCAGTGGCTCGAGTCATCCTGACACAACAACAGAGGATTGCGACTGTGACAGAGAGTAACTGTATGTCTCCCTCTGCGGTTTGCAGGAGTTAGAGATGCAGGCCCGGGCTCATGGACTGGCCATCGCATCCTCAGCGCTCTGCTCTGCTGAACTTGGGAACCGAACCATCAAGCAAGAGCCCTCTCTGGAGGACTGTCACCAGGACCTGTACACACTCCACCCCCATCACCAACACCACCCAGCCTGCACTCCTGAACCACCCGGCAGCCTGGAGCTTAACGAAGGCCACGCTAACTTCACAGAGGGCCACTACAGTGTTCACGTCAAGCAGGGCTCCAAACTCAACGACATCCTCATGGAAGACAGCTTGTCACCCGTGAGAGGAGGGGACCCTTTGCTCTCGTCCGTCTCCCCAGACGCCTCGAAGGACAGCAGCCGAAAGAGCAGTGTAAGCATGGATGAGAATGAGCAGGGCTGTTAGCACCCTCTAATGGAAGGCGCTTCACCTGCATCTCCAACCTCTCCACCCTGCTGCAAGTTTTCGCGACAGCAGCCGACTCACTCTCAGCTGCTGGAGAGGCTCTCTCCTGTTTGTGTCATTTGTTTGTTTTGTTTTTATTTTCTCCCCCCACCCATGTTTACATGTCTTTTTTTTTTTATTAGTTTTTGTCTTTTGCCTTCAACCTTGATTTCAAGGACTGATTTTAATGTGTTTGCTTTAATCAATACTTTGATGACAATGAGTTACAAAAATAGAAGTTTTTATATTTAAAAAAAAATGCATTTATCTTTGGATAGAGGCTAGATTATGTTTATTTCTATTGATTCCAAAGAATCTAGGGAAGTTATGAACCACAGTCAGAAATGTAGATATTTTATGGTGAGATGAAAACTGCTTTTTAAATCACTAGCAATAATAGAAGAAAAAATCTATTTATTACTGTAGTGCTTTACACTCCTTGTGTCTTAGATTGAACTTGAATGTGCCAATGCCTTATTAAGATGTGTATACATCAATGTCATATTGCTATGCACATGTTTTGGCTGTTAGCTGAGTCTTTGTCAGTCTTCCAGTTAAAATTGTTTTCTTGACATATATTAATCAGTTTATCTTATTTATGTATCTATGTAAACGGCACTTGTATACACATTCCCCTTCAAATTAATTTATAATAAACGTTTTTTTAAGGAGCCTTAGATATTAAACAAAAGCACATTAAAATCTCATACTAAAAAAGTCTCACTGAAGATAATTAAATGAACAAAATCAACATTGATAAGGGCTGATTTTAGTCTTTTACTCAGTGCCATAATAAGCAAGATGCAGCATAACAATCATTTCACCAAACAGTTTCTTATCACACATACTTTAACCACCCACTGCTGACTGATCCAACAGTGTGTACCAGATATTTTACGAGTACATTC
>JAUBNQ010000026.1:18882300-18896142 GCA_032353495.1 Ctenopoma kingsleyae | reverse complement strand
TTTCTTGCCACAGGTGAGTTTAAACATCATACTGTGTGCTTGAAATAAAACCATTTACCCACAATTTTGAAGAGGTGCCAATATTTCTGGAGTTCTGTGTGAAATGATGTCAAATTTGGCTTTTTTCTCAGCTTTTTTGTGTCGATTCAATACACATAAAGGGAAGAAACATGTGTATACCAAAACATTTGTAATTGCAATAATTTTCTGGGAGAAATGGTGCATTTTCTGGACAACATTTCAGTGGTGCTGATAATTTCAGCCATGACTGCATAACGATCAAATATTCATGTCGTGATAAAAGAAAATAATGCTACAGTGAACAAAGATTACCTCTTGGCTAACAATCCCGGCATTCTTCTGTTGCAGCAGCTGTATATTTAACTGCTCTTGCTGATTTTTGAAGGCTTCTTGAATTTGTTGCTGCAGAAAGATCATGAAATTTGAGTTTAGTGAGACAAAGCCAGTGCTGAAAGTGGTCAAAGATTTGCCTACATAATTTTTCGAAGCACACATTACCTGGTGTAACATGAGTGCTTTCTGTTGCTGGAGCAGAGCTTGGAGCTGCTGCGGACTGAGGAGCTGCTGCTGTGGTGTTTGCTGCAGTTGTTGTGGGGCCTCTGCTGGTGGGGTCATAATGGACAATGACACTGGAACCTGCATCATCCAACAAAACACATAATAAAACGTGAAGTTCAAATCTATACTGGAAAAAAGAAAAATACAATATGTGTTGGCTGTTCACTATGTGTGTATTTAGGGGCATGCCATTCACATCCAATCTATATGGATGGCATTCAAGTGAAAACAACTGGTGTGTTTACATGTAAATGAGAAACCGCGTATCTTTAATGAGGGTAGTGGATTATATGACCCAGCTACATTTCTGCTGAAGTAACTTTTAAGAGAGTTCTAAAACACTTTTCACAAGCTTAGCAAAACAGAGACATTTTATTGTGATGACAGTGTAGCAGGAAAATAAGACACAACATTTCATGTACTGGTGCTAATTAAATTTGAATCTGACTAAAAGTGAAATAAATGAGTCTAAATAAACTTCAAATAAACATTTGAAGGTTATTTTTAAAACAAAAATACAACATTAGAGAGTCAGTCTCTCACTAAACTGGACTTGTTTCCCAAGTGCTCTGGAGTAAAAGAAAAAAAAACCCATTTTTCCTGTAATTGCACTCCTTTAAACACAGTGAGTCAGGATTGGTCACAAAGCAAAATTTTCACTAGCACTACACTCAGATCACTTACGAGAGATTTTGTTTCACTCGTAAGTACCACAGTACCACAGTTACAGTGCTATTCCACCTCACCCATACGTTTTAGTTGACAGTCACCAGAGTTAAAAATAAGGCATGTTCAAAACCTAATCCCTAATGCAAATGAAGGCTGACTGAGAACCATGTGTAAGCATGAGCTGACTAAGAAATACAGGTTCATTTAACCAATTTTCCTTAAATTGCAGGTAATTTCAAAGAGTGATGAAACACAGCATGATGCAGACAGAGGAAAGACATGAATCATAAAATTTCACCAGGTGGAACTGTCACATCAGGCTAAGGACAGAATATTACAATCAAGTCATGTTTTCAACTAGGAATGTTGGAGGGAAAAATTATAGTTTGCTACTGTGATTAATCAACACAAATAATAATAATAATAATAATAATAATAATAATAATAATAATAAAAATGATAATTTATATTTTAGGGAAATTCTTATTATTTCCCACAACACAAGCTGACATCTTAAGATGTCTTGCTTCACAAGTACTCCACAACCAAAAGATATTTAGTTTAGCATAATGTGTGACAAAGGAAAGCATCAAATCTTGAACATTTGAGAAACTGGAACCACAATCTGCCACTGTGGCTTAAAATGAATAAAACTATTATTTGGCATTTAAATAAAGTTCAACCAATCAGTTAATCAATAAATGATTATTGCTGTAATCCTATGTCTCAAGTTAAAACTATTTATAGTTACTCATGACACTGCTTATTATTTCAACTTCACTGGTCAATTTAGCAAGCTGAACTTGACCCTGCCATTCCAGCTGAAAGTGAACAAAAACAACAGCATCAACAACACAACACTGGATGACTCCAGGGAATTAGAGCTCCATCAAAACAACAACAACCAGCTCCACAAAAACAACAACAACATCCTTTTCTAGGCATGCATGCAATTACTTCCCCCTCCCCCTCACTGTCAAGCCTCACAGCTCAAGGGATGGTTACAGTAAACATAAACAGAGTAATCAAAATTGCACAGACATATAAATAATGAATAAAAAACCATACTGAGTCTGTTTACAAAAACAGAACTTGAGATTCGTATTTTAATTAAGGTTTGAACCACAAACAAACATTTCTCTCCAAGGCAGAGTCTGTTTTGAATCGGGTAAACAAACTGACAGTGAATTTCACACAAGCTCTGGGCTAACAATAACGGATGACTGCTTCCGAGTTTGTCCTTTCTTATGAAATTCAATGTTGCAGAGGTGGTCACCAAAAGCAATGAAAACAGGTCTATCCCACAGACAGAACCAGCTGGCCCCTCTATTTTTCTGTGGACACCATCAACACAGCAACAGCCTTCGCCTAATTCCTGTTGCCATGGCAGCCAGCAAGTCTAAACATCTTCTGTTGTTGTTATTGTTGAAAGTCATACCAGTGAGCAACTGAGTGTAAACACAGATCTGTTCCCGCAAGACTGGTCTTGTGAACTCTGAGATGACTGACAGCAAATAGAAACGCTGAAAACTTGCTGAAAAACAAACACAATATGCCTTCTTCCATGAGATTTAATACTTACTAATATGCCCTCATGGGTGTGGCCCAAGATAGAATGACGTTTACAAAAAACCTCACATAACTTGTTAATAAACTCAAATGAATGAGATGTTAAAATGTTACATCACACAACCACAGCAATGTAACATCACTTTTCTTTTACAGACATATGTACATATTTTACATAAGCAAAACATTAAAACCTCATTACAAATTTATTAAATTATAATCTCACAAAATAAGAGCACGAGTTGGACAAACCTGATGATCTCCTTTGAAAACTTTGTCTGCACACTAAAAAAAAAAACACAGAACAAAAAAAAAAACAACAACAATCAGCCATCAGCAATAACAACAGTGCCCAGCAAGCTAAAAGAGCCTTGCTAACCTACACTATGTGAGAATAAACAAAACTAACAATGCAACGCTGATCCCTTAGCCCAGCAGGAGCTGTGCTCTCCCTCCCCTTCAAAAACCTCAGTACAACCTTCCCCCATCCCTGTGCTCCCTTTCAGCATAAATATAAAACACTGCAGCTTAGAGAGAGTGAGACAGAGAAAGTGAAATGTTCTGTGCTATTTACATGTAAAAAACCAAAACACGACACACCAGCTCAAATTCTAATATAGCAGTATACTGTCTGCCATCAGTCGGATATCATCATCTACCTACTATGTGTATTAACGTGGGGAGAAGAAAATGCTTGGAGACTAGAGCAGCTGTTGATTCAAACGTATGGCACTGAGAAAAAGTATTTAAATCCTTCCTAATTTTCTTTCTTGCATATTTGTCACAGTTAAATGTCTCAGATCACCAAATACATGTGAATATGTGGAAAAAGATTTTGTCTTGATTATCCCCAAGACTTTGGTGCAAACATCTCTAGACTGAAAAGCTCAACTTTTTGGAAGGTGTGCGTCCTGTTACATCTGGCGTAAAACTAACACTAACTAAAACTAACAGTCAGACAGTGTGGTAGTGTGAAGGTCATGGAGGATGACTTGTTATAATTGATGGAACCAATTAATTCTTATTAATTATGTACACACCAGCAAGTCCACATCTAAATGGCTCAAAAAAACAAAATGGCTCACAGAGATGTTGCCAGTTATCGCCAACACTTGATTTCAGTTGTTGCAACCAAGTGTAGCACAACCAGTTATCAGGTTTAGGGAGCAATTACTTTTTCACATAGGTCCAGGCAAGTTTGGACAAACCTTTTTACAAGAATTAATGAAATCATTTTGTATTTACTCTGGTTATCTTTGCGTAATTAAATTTTGTCTGATGATATGAATCAAGTGTGAAAAATATACAAATAAAATTACAAAGAGGCAAATGTTTTTTGATAGCACTGTAGCACATAAATCAGTTGCTATACACATCTGTAGCATTAAGAACAAACATTTACTATGTGCACCTATATGGTGCAGTAACAAAGTAGCAGCAAAAATGTCGCAACTTTTCTGAACATAACATCTCCCTCAAGGTCGCAACTAACAATTTATTATCTGTCAGTTATTTATTATTAATCATTTGGTCTATACAAATATCCATCTCTATTTTCTAAAGTCAAACCATAAGTGACACAGTTAAATGGCTTAAGTCGTCCAACCAGCCGTCCACATGCCAACAATATTTGGTTTACTACCACATAAAGCAACAAAACACAGCAAAGCCACACAAATGAGAATATAAGGTCTCAAGCGGCTTATCTATGTTTCAGTTTTAAAATCTTGAATGCACAGATGTTTCTAATAATATCAGCAATATGCCATAACAGTGTAACAAATTCCACTACATTAAGAAAGGTACAACAAATACATCTGTATAGCGGTGCAATGACATATATTTATCACTAGCACATATGTTAAATATTTGTAATTTTAATAATAAATTAATTGTTTTATCTATAAAATGTTGAAGAATAGAAAAGACCCATTCAAAATTTCCACGGCCAGGCTTAAAGTTCTAATGACCTTTTTCCTAATGAGCGCAAAATGCAAAGATAAGCAGCAAATGTTTGACTTTTTGCTTGGAAATGACTCAAACAACTTATCAATTGTAAAACTGGCTGCTGTTTCATTTTATACCAAACAATTCGTTGATACATGGACTTAACCAATTCGCCTCTACATACGTTACTCATGCTCTTCATTGTGGAATATAATAAGACTCAGCATTAAATATTTTTAAAAATATGTATGTGCTTTTTAAAATCCAATGCTGATGTGCAAAACAGATGCAGTTGGGAAAGACTGACCCTTGGTGCCTCTGGAGGAGTTTGGCTGCTACTCAGTCGACTCTCATTCTCAATATGACTCCCGTTCTCTGTCTGACTTGCTGGAATGGTGCGGCTTGTTGGTTCTGACCCAGACTCATGCATCTGGACTTCAGTGGCCTGAGAAAGGAAATGAGTGTAAGTCAAAACAGCTGAACAAAGCAGAACAACGTCACGAAAAACAAAATCAGACAGAATAGCACTTTCTGAATTCTTTTTTGTAATACTATCACTTCACAAAGCAATTTGATATCCTCTATATATCTCTGAAATAACCCCAATAATGTAGTAGTTCAGCATACAAAAGAAACAGCGTGTAATGTAAAAGGCTAGAGAAAAAAAGTTAACAACTACAGTGTTACAGCTCTACCCACCAAGACAAACATTCTCTTCTACTAGTGAGTGAGCAACATGCTTGGTCTATTTGTTGAATAACCCAGTGCTGCCATGACTACTGTAAACACAGGGGCCCTAGGTCTGTGTTTATGTGCAAACATATCTTCCTTCTGGAACAATTTACCATTAACCAGGTGGTGCGATAAACGGCTGTGGCAGGTAGTACAATGCACAAGTAGACTTTTATGTATACAGCTTGGGAGTGTTTGAGTCAAAAGCCAAGCAGCATAAACAAAGGTAAATAAAGTAGGCAAACAAATAATGTCAGCAGATGGAAACCTAGACAGAAAGCCTCTAATGAAACCAACAACATAGCCTCAAGGTTAATAGCATTATTTTCAGAGTTACTCAACTATCAAACTCACATACTGAAACCAAGCTGTTAATCAATTTATCAATTTATCAGTTAGGCATCACTGAGGCCAACATAAACATCATGGCAACATCTTACAGATGATCAGATTCTGATAAACTCTTGACAAAGCTACAAGCCAATGAGAGAAGAAAAAATGCTCTCTGTTTCCCGGATTTTAAAGTGACTAATAGATGAATAATAACTTTATCTGCTGTCATTCATAAGACAAGCTGTAACATACATGGGTAAAACTTAGGGAATTTTTGCACTGTAAAACACATGTAATGAAAACAAGCAGTTGTTGGTTAGGTTTCCACTCTGTTTACTTTTGCTTTCAGGATCAGGATTAGTTCTGAAGACAAAGGGCAGTGTTTCCTGTAGACATTTCAGAAGATGTTGGGGGTGGTTTCGGTTGGAAGATACACAGTGAATATGGGGTTAATTCCAAATTAGTTACATTAACCACTATAGTAAAATCCAAACTGGATACTGTAAGATTATGACAACTGAATAGTGAAGCTGCACTGCAGCTGTTACTGAATTTCCCCCCACGCTGAATTTTTACAGTACTATAAGTGTTCTTACCACAGGGGCAACTCTACAGCCAGTGGTGGCCGTCACTCTTAAGGAAACACTGCAAAGAGGCCTTTCCTTAAGAAAAAGTAAACAATACACACCCGTCCCTTATGAGTATATTTTTTGATAACTCTCATTTATGAGCTATTTATCAAAATGGCTATGGTTACACAAGCTTTAATTGTGAAATTCCCTTTTACAAATTACGAATACTATAATTTGAAATGACACTTGCATATATATATGCACACACATATACATATACATATATCATATCATATATGAAATATGCAGATAAAAGTAAAAGACATATCACAACAAATAAACCTTTTTCACTATGGTTTCCCTTATCCAGCCAAATATATTATCTACAGCTACAACTTATAGACTGTAGACTTAAGCCACTACAAATACTTTTTTTGTATATGGTATTCTCCATCAGTTAAGTGGTGTAGGTTTCATTTAAAAGCGAGGGTTTGACTAGTAGATGCATATAAGATCTAACATTGTAGAATGTCAAACACCTTGAACAGATCTGTTTTAATAATCTACTCGGAGCACAGCTGGGAGGCTGAGTCCACGGTGTCCCAGGTTAACTTAGCTGCACCTACCTCCTAAACACAATGCACAGCCGACCACTTCCATGAACACTTTAAACGTTACACACAAAATTCTGAATGGACTCTAACGTTATCTGATAAAAACGTTAGTTTTGACAGTCACAGCAATGCGATTTATCAGTAAGTTTGCTTAATGCCACACAAATGGGCATCCGTTAACACCAACCATTGTGGATGGTGTTTTGCGCTGAGGACTTGAGCCTTTAGCTAGACACATATCCGGAGAAAATACAAGGGTTAAAAGTTCTGTATGTTAATTAAGCAGATAACACACTCTTGTCTACCAGTGGTCTTCTATAAGCTATGCTAACTGCACTGGCAAACAGTTATCGACCAACCTCGCATGTAGCGTTGAGCTACGTTAACAGTGTAACAAAAGCTAGCAGCCTTTTCTGACGCTAGCATATAAGAAACGTTTCTCCCTTCCTCGCTTTATCTCTCGTTAATATCACAATTCATCTCACGCCACATTCAATATTCATCCAACGAGTGTCAAGACGCTGTAGGAAAACGTTTACTCACCGAATTACGTGCGGACGGACAGTATTTGACTCTGGGTGGTGTCTGTAGAAGAGACCTCGGTGCAGTGCCTTCCTTGGATCCGAGCTAGCCACAAGTTGCTAACAGAGGGCGTGGCTAAGGTAAAAGTAAACAATGGTGACGTCATGTTCACACGCGGGACTGCTTCAGATCGTCTTAAAATTTTTACTATGTAAATAAATTAGTGTTCTAAATGCTTATGAAAGCGAAGGTCTTCATTAAAACTAACTTAAAAATAAATATATTTTATTCTCTGTGGTGGTTTTAATTTATTTTACTAATCAATTAAGCTGCGAAATTGAAAAACGTACTCTAAGTTGTTCAGTTGCCAAGAACCAATACTCCTTTCATGGCCACGTGTATCCAAATGCAATTTATGAAACCACAAATATTAAATAGCTATGTAGAGGCATTCTGTTAAAATTTAAATCACTGTTATTTGGGCCTGATTCTGTAACAACTATATATTTGATATTTGATTAAAAAAAAAAAGTTAAATTTACAAAATGTATACCTTCACTATTACTTTTTTGTGATGTTTATTCCTTATTTCAACAAATATTTCTAAGCCTGGTGATGGTGCATGAGATAGAAGTGTTAGAAATCCTCCCAGCATGCACTGGGGTAATAGATTCATGTATGTAAATGACATCAAATCATGTGTTTCTACATTACTATTACTGTTATTTTGTTCCATGGTGTGTTACATAATGGTTCCACTGTTGCCACTTTCACCACTGTTAAATTAGATATAATCAGTGAACATGTTCAGATCATGTGTGGTATTGGTGCATCACTGATCTTTTTATTATTTTATTACCTTATACTTTACCTTATATAATCTTTATATCTTAAAAAATAGCATTAGTAACATTAGCAAAATTAGTTCAGCATTTAATAAGTGATAGTCTTAATATGATTGTCTAAAATGTATAACCCATTTATTTATGTACAAAGATCAGGGCCCAGAAATGGTAATAGACTTAGAGGCTAACCAGATTATACTGTAAAAGCCATGGCACAGTGCACCTGTACCACATGTAAAAATATCCAATGAAAAACTACTGCTAATCTTTATGTATAATTTAATTCCTACAACCAAATGCATCTGTCTTGAATTCTTATCTCCTGGCTCACAGTCCACAAGGGGGAGATGTTTTCTTTCTGGTCATGTGCAGTAGATAATTACTCCCAAAATAAAATTTCACTGTTGCTGGGGCCACATCACAAAGACATAAGAACCAAAACACAAAAGAAAGCTAAATGAAATCAAGAGGAATCAAGAGGTAAAGCTTAAATAAGTGACAGTATGTCCATGACTCAAAAGTCAAATCTATAAGGTCATTCAAGACAATATTGATATTCTTACTGCACATAAGTATTACAAACAACAGGAGACAAGTTTAAGCATCTTTATTTTTCAAACATATGTAAAACCGAACACCAAACATGACTAGATACAAGTCCAACATGCTGAACACATGACAGTAACATTCTGAACTGCTGGTAAACACAAGGCACCATCCAAGATCAACAATCAGTTACAATGTTTGAGAGTGGTCAACAGTGCACAAGCAGACATACAGTATTGTTTTTCTCTTCTCCTACAGTATGTGCTTTTAATATTATTGTATGAACACAACAATACAGCATCAGTAATGCAAGTTTGGCAAAGTTGGTGGCCTTACAACTAACTCCTCCTGAGAATTTTCTTGATTTTATCAGAGAATCCAAGCCAAGACACCAGCATTACAAATACTTCAGCATCTGATTTCAATGGAGAATCATAGCAGCGGGCTTTGTCGGGTTCCAACAGATACTCCACATTACCTCAAATGTCTTAGTATGTTAATACTAGTACTCAAGAAATTCTGCTCTGCTCTGCTCTTCACATCCTCATACAGTTTCACACATAAACACATGAGAAAGGCGCCTTTGGTGAGATGTAGAATAGTTCAACTTTTTAATAATACAAATAAAACCTATCACATAAATGACCAAGAAACTTTAAAGCTAATGATTTGAGAGCTACTGTAATTGTGCAGCAGTAGTAAATCAGCCCTGATTAACTTAGTTCATACGGACTGTGACAGAGTTCTGTGTGCCGCTTGTTCATTTTCCCTGGGGCCAGTTTTGTCTGCTTTACAAATGTAAAGGTTTACAAATTACATTTTAACACAGGTCATTTGAATATATAAAATCACAATTCCAACACTGTCATCCTCGTCTTGGTTAGTATTAAAAGCAGACAAAAGAAAGCCACAATAAAATGAACAGAAACAGCTTTACATGTCATCAGAACAGGTGAATACTAAACCAATGTGCATTTGGTCTCAGTTATTGTTTCAGTTATTTTAATACAAATACTGTACAGTAAGAAATAAAGTGCTTGATTTCGGACAGAGGCTTGTGACAAAATGACAACTACAACACTGCAAACCTGCCACAAATTCTACACAACAGAAATGATTGCATATTTTTCTGAGCATCTACCCATGATGTTGTGTGCCAAGGTCATTTTATTTTAGCAAAAAAAGATTTCCGTCACTATTAACATGAAAATGAAAAAAGAACATGCAATTTTGTCTCATATCAGCCTTGAAGAACTCTAAAAACACGTTGTCCAGTACAGGCAACAGTATTTTGGCTATAACATAGAAAACAGAGAAAATAGCTGAGTAGAAAAGCCTTGTAATGTATAGTTAGAATAAAGGTTTACTTTGTGGAACTCGGCCTTCTCTTAGATCCAAACAGGATTTAATTCAGTAACTGTGCTTGGAAACTGTACATTATACGCTATAATACATCTAAAAAAAAAAACCTGACCAATTTTTTTTTTCCTTTTTTGCAAAACCCTGCAGTATAAAAGACAAACAATGCTACAGTTAAAATGTAACTAAAATGGGTTTTACTTTCAGCTAGTGTTTTGTTATGAATGACAGTGGTGTTCAGAAGATGGCTACATTTTGAGCTACTTAAACTACAAAACTTGCCCAAATATTATGATCCGAAATGTGCTCATATGCAAAGACGGTGTGCATCCCCCGAATTCAAATGTGCAAAATGTGCTAATGTCTTGATCTTCCTCCTTCAAAAGCGTGGTGCTCCTCATGTGCTGAAATAGAAGCAAACAGAACAATTAACCCTGTTACATTACATTTTACAGTATTATTGTGATGATAAAAATACATCACTGTCACTATTCAAAGACAATACTCACGCTTGTAAAACACTGCTTTAAACGGTATCTGTGGAAGAAGCTCATAGATCCTTCCCAAGATGTTTGACTCGTTAGCGCAAGAAGCATTTCCATTCCAGACCTGAACGACATCTTCTCTGTCTCTTACACTTACACTGACACCAACTACTTCATCCTCTGCCAGGAACAACAACAACGATTGATGCATTTCAAAATTGCAGTAACACCAAAAGACACACATTACAAAATATGATTTTAATAAATACAATGCACTTCAGTTCCTAGACCAAAAGCCACTAGATTTTATAACTCAAGAAACAATATTACCTGTGGCACAATAATCACTGAACTGTTCTCCAATAGTAGCCAGTAGCAACTCTTTCCACACAACAGACTGTAAATATGAAGACATATCTGTCAAATGGCAAATAATTAACATGCAAACAGTGCATATAAATACTAAAGTATTGATTATGTCACTCACTGTGCACTCTTTGGGTACTTTCATTTTCCAAACGCCCCCTTTAGCGTTGCTTTCCTCTTCCCTGTGTGCAAACCAGCAGGCAACATTACACAAGTCATTTTTAAACAGTTTTATGTGTAGTGTGTAAGCACATCTTCAAGTTAAACTCACCAGAGTGGTTTCCGTTCTCCTCTCATCAGATGATAACTACATCTCAGTGGTAAGCTAGAGACGCTGGGTATGTTGTTGTAAACTCTCCAAAAGTTCTACTCCAGAGTGAAGGTGAACAGAGGAAACAGTTGTATTTGTTAATATTTCACTTGTTACACATTGCAAATGTGAAAAGCCAGTAGATTTTTTCCTCAATACTATTAGTCACATTTTTATTTTTTTATTTTAATTCATATTAGAGTACTTGAGCTCTGTATCATACTGCCATAGCCACTATGATAGACTGAAAACAACCTGGCATGCTAATTAAGTCATTTTATTTATACACATCTATAGGTTGAGCAACACACGTCTTAATACACGGTCAGGAGTTCTTCAAATTATTTTAGTAAGTTGAAGACATAATATCACATATCTACGACAAAACAAAATTGAGTTAACACAAGCATGGAGTCAAAACAGCTTAAAAATGTTACAGGCTACAGAACCTCAGACTGATCACAATGTAAAACGTGTACAGTACTGTGCAAAAGTCTTAGGCGACAATTAGATTTGTTTTTAAGCAACAATTTCTCATGTTTTACTACAGAACAACTAGAAACACAAAAAGTGTTTTTTTGGCTGATCTCCTTCCACAAAGACCATTCCTGTTAAAGCATCTTCAGACTATGGAAGGATCAACTTGACATCCAGATGAAGCTGCCAGATGCTGAGACAGGTCCTTGCTGGACTTCTTCTGGTCTCTCAAAGAAGAAACTCAGATTTTCACAGGTCTTCCACTGCTATTTTTTCCACTCTTTTTACTTCTATGTCACTAGGTCAAAGCTGTTTTTTTCTAATGTTTTTGTGTACAAATGTTCTATATTTTCTAGTGGTGAATATCTGAAATACTTTACATATGTAAGAGTGCCAGTAGTTCTAACTCCTGTATATTGTACATTGCTAGTTTGGCTGTGATCTTGTATCAAATCTGTAAAGCATCTTACCTGGACAGTCTCCACTGTGTAGATTTTCTTTAGGTTTGATTCACATTCAGCCGCTGTTGTTCCTGGTAAAGATCTAAAAAAAAAAAAAACCCCACACACAAAAAAAAAATCAGAAACACATATCTAATTCAATTCCACTTATTTTATTCACTACTCAACGAGTGACAAGACTTTAAAAATCTCACGTTGTCTGAACATGCTCTAGATATATTTCTTTCAGTTGGTGTGTTACTCAGACATATTTGACAGAGCTGCCCTCTGAGCAGACATGTTGGACGGGAGATCAGATGACAAATAAGCCAGTAAACAGTAAACAACGCTGACCTCATTTGAACGCAGCACCCTCTGATTCACACACACTGTGTAATGAGGCTTGTGAAATTCTGGCTCACTTCTGTCAACTCTGTTGGGATTACTTAACATTAATTCTGAAAACACTCATATAACATCTGTTAAACTGGGACCTTTGTTAATAGCAGCGGAAAATTTGAGCTCCATAAATTGAAGTGGCAGAAAATAATGGCAACCATCACATGAGCTGTGACTCAGCTCTTTTTTAAAAACAACAAATGTGCTCATGAAAATATGAGTAAAAGTTGAACTCAAACCTGACCTCGTCTGAAGTCAGGTCCAGTTATTAAATCCAGCCAGTTGGTCATATTTATGCCCCTGTGCTTATTTTTAAGAACCTACCAAGTAGAGGATTTCCATATGTAGGTCACAGAGAAAACACGTTTGTAAAAAGGCTGTACTGGCACCATTAACATGCTGCTTTGTTGTTTTTTTTTCCTGTGATTTATGAAAGGCATATGATCTTTCCAGCGTTGTTAAATACACCTGTACTATGATCTGGGTTGCAGTGACTGACTTGAATCACGCATGATGAACTCGTCATATGCTTTCTTTGTTCTCATTAAAAGGTCAGCTACAAGAAGTTCACCTACTTGACACTGAGTAGACACTAATAATATAAAACAGGAGAGTAACTAAGCAGCGTCTTACCTATCAAGCCAGAAAGTCCACGGAGAATGTAAAGGCAGGGTGTCGTTTTCATCATCTGAAATCCTCCCCAAATCTCTGTCGCTGATGTGAATGTTGTGCTCCAGTGGGCCCGGGCTGGATGTTGTGCTCGGTTGTAATGCAGCTACTGGAACTGCCATTGTTATGTTGTTCCCTCTGAAAACCGAATGACTTCGCAAAAAAAAAATACAGGCAGACTTCTTGTGCTAATGTTTCCACCAGGAGCTGTTACCGTTATGTATACAGGTCGGAAAGGTAAATTTAACCCAGATCAGCTGACGCATTAGTCGCTTCACCGGTTTGCGCCGTCACAACCGGTGATGACGCCCGCTGACTGCCCGCGGTACCTGCAGACCACCAGAGCTCTCTAGAAGTTTCTCCTACTGAAGTTTGCACACACTTTAACTGAAAAAGTAATTAACTGCAC
>JAUBNQ010000026.1:18870352-18882200 GCA_032353495.1 Ctenopoma kingsleyae | reverse complement strand
CAGACCACCAGAGCTCTCTAGAAGTTTCTCCTACTGAAGTTTGCACACACTTTAACTGAAAAAGTAATTAACTGCACCACGCAAACGGATAGGATTTCGACTGTAGCTACTTATCCCGTTGCTGCCAGGTCTTCGGTGCTTTGTTGATGTCGGGTTAAACTGCAAAGCATCTTCCGCAAATGTGACTGCGTAATTGCAGACATGCGCAGTCTGCACCGTCAGCAGCTTTGTTGAAACGCTAACAGCTGCTGCTAACTAGCAAGTATTTCCTGCCTGTGACTGGACACAGCTATGGACATCGACGCGTTGTTGGAAGCATTTCAAGGCAATGTTTACACTTATCCAAATAAGTGATTCATCGTTAGTGTAGGGTTGTTTTTGCACTTGTTTTGATGCCTTCAGCACAAACTGTAGTGTTTGCTAATTACGTTACGCATGTTACGGTAACTTAACGCTAGCTTACTAACATCGACTAGTTGACGTTTAGAAGAGACACTTAAGTTAGGGACACTGGTATCATTTCGTGCTTGCTCTCGTTGGTTTAATGTTGTACTGTGAGAGAAAAAAAGTTGGTCATGTCTTACAAAGCTGACCCATTTATTCGCTCACTGATACTGATGCGGTTATGTAAACAGCTAGCTGGTAACGTCACAGTAACCGCACTACTTCGCTACTAACTTTGACAAGAACTTTTCATGTAGTTAATTGAATTTCTTTTTTATGAGAAAGCCTTAAAACTCAAATTCACCACCCTAAAATTTCTTGTGATGTAAGCGTTACACTTAATAAAAAATGTCTAGTATATTTATTTCTTAACGTTAACTGTCTAAGGCATTAATGACTGTTATGTGATTGTTTGTTTTGCCTGATGTCGGGAAACGTTATATAACTTATCTGTCGTTATCGTAAGTAGAGGTGGATGTTTTTATCAGTGAACTGTGCAGGAGACTGTTCAAACAGTGTCATTTAACACTATCAGATCTGGAACAAACCATATCGCTACTGTTTTTTTCTCCTCTGGCACTTTTCACTTGACGCAGCTGATAAATAAACCTTTGCAATAGGGGTGGGAGATTTAGACTTAAAACTCAAGCACAATATTTTTACGGTAACAGTAAGTGACGATCCAACAATATTACTTTTTCTTTAATAATTCTCCTGAATCTCTCCTTGTCAACAGTTTGACTTGGCATTGTGTCCTTTGGCTCAGCCTTTCACTATACTTGTGTCTGTAGGCTGGTGTGAGGTGCCCACTTTATAGTAGTGTATGGAAACACGTGATCATGCAGCTATATTGTCATTATCATGACATGAAAAATTCTTATCCTGGGGAGGAATATATCATGGATGCGATATGGCACACCACTAATTTACAATTACTTAATCTTTGCCAGCCTACACATAAGGTACCAGCAAGAGCCCAGAATTAACAAGATTTCACATTTTTCCACAATAACATAAACAAAATGCTTAATTTTCAAATTTCTGTATGTTTTTGGTCATTATGAAATCTTTCAATTTTAACTTTAGGTTAATAGAGGTACAAACGTGTTTGATTTGGTCAGAGTTTAGTTTGAGTGTTCTTGGGATTATTACCTAGACATTAATTGTTCTTTTTTTTCCTGTGGACTTTACAGATTTTGAGAAGAAAGGAAAGAAAGACACCTGTCATGTACTGGAGCAATTCCTGTGTCATGTTGCCAAGACAGGGCAGCCAATGTGAGTACTAACCAGAGGCTGACACATAATCTAAAATGTTAAAAACGTCTGCATTTGAAACACATAAATTATATACCTCTGTTTTGTTGCCAGTGAAATGTGATTGATGAACTTCTTGCCACTGTTATTAAGGATTTTGTTAAAAAATGTGTTCCAAGATTTTCCTTTTTGTGGATGACATGCAGACTTGTATTTCCAATATCATCCAGGATCTCGTGGTCACAGTTCAAAACATACTTCATGTTTAAGTTGGAAAATGTCATGGATGATTTCCACACTTCCACACCCGAACAGAGAGGGCCACATAATCCCAATGTAGAATATGTTCCCTTTGAAGAAATGAAGAAGAGGATCTTAAAGATAGTGGATGGGTACAGTGGGTGAGTAAAGCTAATCATTGCAAAACGTATTCTTCCTCACAACCCCACTCCACATGTGAAACTGAATGTAACAATATAACATTTCAGTTACATGAGTCTTTTCATGCATGCCCACTATATTATTAGTAAAGATGCACTGATTGATCAGCTGGAGATCAGAATGGGCTAATTTTAAGCTTGATCGGCCATGAGCATTCACCAACCAATCAGTCTGAGAGATCTGATTCTGTGCTGGTAAAATTTTTAGTTAACACTGGAATCGCCTGCTATACATCCCGGTGCCACACGAAGACCTACACACAATATGTCAATAGTGTAAAACAACACAAAGAGACACTGACCATGAAAACATCCAATGTTACCTGTTGCACTTGTTCACATCTAGAAAATCACAAATACTGCACTTCATTTTTTCTCGGTGCTTTATAAAGAAAAGATTGAAGCAACAATATAAATAGGAAACAACTGCAATCTTTTGTTAGATCTCAACTTAGAATTTGAAGATTAAAACATAATAATATCTAAACTTATAATAGGACAAAAAGAAGGCTCATGTTGACGAACAATTCTCATTAATCATGTAAAAGTATGTATTTTTACCTGCCCAGTTTGATGTGTTTCTGTCATTCAGCTTCACTGCTCCATAATTTGCAAACTGTCAATACACTGGGAGGTGTTGAACCTGGTTGTATATTGCTAATCCTGAATATATTTCTAGAATCCCTTTCACCATCCAGCGTCTATGCGAGCTGCTTACAGACCCCAAGCGAAACTACACAGGAACGGACAAATTTCTCAGGGGTTTGGAGAAGGTCAATATTGTTTGGACTAAAGAAGAGCAATATTTATGAATATGGTTTCAAACATACTTCCCACAGCTTCAAAATTAATTCTAAAATATCTATTACTGTCTGTGTATTGCAGAATGTAATGGTGGTCAGCTGTGTGTATCCCACATCAGAGTAAGTACATCTTAAAAGCTCTTAAACCTTTGCTCCCCTTGCTCTTATGACTATAGTATTTCATGCTATACTACTGTACTATATATTATAGTATCGTTTAGCCACAAATGTAGAGTTACAATTAACAGCCGGTTCTTTTTGTGCCTTTGTACTTCTTTTAAAGGAAAAATGGGGCATCCGGTGTAAACAGAATGAATGGAGTGATGTTTCCTGGTAACTCTTCTCTATACTCAGAGAGGTGGGATCAACATACTTGTCAGTGATTGACTTCCATAAATTAAAATTGTCACACATGGAAAGTGGAATTAATTTAGAACAAAATAAAAGACAGTGATGATATAGTAAGGATAGATCTGTCTTGTCTGTGTTGTCTGTCACTGAAGCAACTGACTTTTTGATATGTCATAAAAAGGTCTTGTTTTTTTTGTTTTTTTTCTTTCAGAAATGTAAATGGACCAGGCACACCAAAACCACTCAACAGACCAAAGCTGTCATTATCAAATTCCCTTTCCACCAATGGGCTGCCTGACTGTCTGGTCAGCAAAGAGCCAGAGCCAGGGCCAACCACAGGAGAGGTTGAGCAGCACCATATCAGGTAACTAAAAGTAAAGTGGTACCAATGTAACACTGGACACATCCTACAACAGCAACTTGGCTGTACAGCTTTAGAGTGACATACAGAAAATTGAGAGTGTAGTGTACTGAATGAGTCTACTCAGTATTTTTATTTAAAAGGACAAATCCTGCCTTCTCCTTCATAAGCATAAGAAGGTCTTCCCAAGACCTCAAGATTCAAGATTCTTTATTTGTCACATGCATAGTTATACAAGTACAACACGCAGTGAAATGCAGCCTGAACAGCTTCTTTTTTTGATTGAAAAAGTAAAAATTTAACTGAAAGTTTAAAACCACAGATCTAAATAAAGTAAAAATAAGTACAAGTTAAACAAAGAGCACAAGTTAAAGGTAAAAATGCAATTACATGCAGTTATAAGTTAAGTGTAGCAGCAGTAGTTCCGGTAGTTCATTTAAAAGAAAAGCACACCAGCTTGACAGTGACATAAACAAGAGTGTATCATTTGATGAACTGATTTCCTGCATTTGTGTTATTACTGCAGTGATTCCTCACTCTCTGAAGGTGAAATGACACCAAACAGTGGGATAAAGAACAAACACCCAGAGGAAGAGGGGGACTCTGATACTGACCAGCAAGAGGTCAAGAGGCTCAAGAAAGAAGAGGCTGAAACAGAGAGTGAAGAAAAGCAGTCATCTTGTCATGAAGGGTCAGGGAGCTGGTCAGATACAGTGGAGCCTTCAAAAGACACTTGTGGTCAAGAGTACAGTGGAACATCTTGTGACACATCTGCAATTTCTGAGGATCATGGTAAGTGTGAACTCATCAATTAGGCTGATGCACAGTGGTGCCTGAAGGTTTGTCAACCTTTTGGATTGTTCTCTATTCTCTCCTAAAGCTAGACAGAGGGAACTTAGCTAAACAAATGAGACAAAATAATTACGCTTCTGATTTTAAAGTATGAGAACGTGTCTCAGACTCAGCCATTCTAAAACATTACTTTATTTTGCTCTTATCATTCTTTGGTAGAATTACCCTGTTTAGGGTCAGACAGACACTGACACAAACACAAAAAGGAATTCAGGTGTTCATGTGTTTCATTTAATGACAGCTACTGCGACTGCTACTCGCAGGAGTGTTGCCATCTTCACCATCCTGGGAGAGTTAAAAAACGCCAATATTTTTGTGACTTTTGATTATGTTTCAGATTATGTTAATGCAGAAACAGAACATTTCATAAACTCTCAGCCACCACTGGTCAAGGACAATTCAATTCCATTCAGTTTTATATATATATAGTACCAAATCACAACAAAAGTTATGTCAGGGCACTTTACAGTGTACAGGTTTTTAGACCTTACAGAATTATGCATGAAACACAACAGCCCTAATTTCAATTGGGTTGAGGTTTGGACTGAAAGGCCATTTCATAAACTTTATTTTGTTTTTTTAATCATTCTGATTTACTGTTCCTGTTGCATGACACTATTGTGACCAAGCTTTAGCTGTCAGACAGATGGCCCCACATTTGCCTCTAGAAAACTCTGTGATAGAGAGCAGTTCATGGTCGACTCAATGACTGCATGGTGCCCAGGTCCTGTGGCTGCAACACAAGACCCAAATCATCACTCCTCCACTTTCCTGCTTGACAATGGGTATGAGCAGTTTCTGCTAAAATGCTGTTGGCTTTTGCCAAACATGACACAAAGCCAAACAACTCCATTGTGGTCTCATCTGTCCATAGTACATTGTTCCAGAAGCCTTGTGATTTGTTCAGATGCAGTTTTGCAAACCTCAGTCATGCTTTCATGACCTTTTTAGACAGGAGAGGATTTCTCCTGGCAACCCTTCCAAACAAATTGTACTTGTTCAGTCTTCTTCTAATTGTGCTGTCATGCACTGTAACATTTAATGTGCTCACTGAGGCCTGTAGGGTCTGAGACTTACAGTGCTATGAAAGTATTTACCCCCTTCCTGATTTCTCTTTTTTTGCTTATTTGTCAAAACCAGGAAGGGTAAAAAAAATGTTTTGTATTTCTCTGAGCATTGCACAGTCTGACCTTTGAGTGAATGTGCTGGGACGTCCACTCCTGGAAAATGCATTTTATTTGTGAATAGTCTTTCTCACTTTTGAACGGTGAACTCTAAATTGTTTTACCCCTTTCCATTTTGATGTACAGCACAATTGTTTCCAATGCAGTATGTCTTCTCTGCTTTGCATTTTGTTAACACACACCTGAATGCTCCAGACCAGCAAACTACCAAACCTTCTGCTTTTATAGAGGTCTGATCAGTTAATCAAGGGCTGATGATTAGCAGCACCTAGCTGCAGCTTATCCACTTCTATGTAAGCAGTAAGAGGGCACTTAGTATTACCCACATGTTTCTTTTCTTTTTGGTTTTATTATTGTTAAACAAATAATGGCACAGTGATGTCATATGTTGCTGTTCTTCTGAGGTTGTTTTTGCCTAATACCAAGACCTACTACAATCAGATAATTTGTATTATGTTTTTACACAGAAAGCATAGAATTTAAAGAAGCGGTACCAACTTTTCCACATGACTGTATATACACACGTAAATCTGTTTTTAGCAGTTTTATAGCAGTGCCACATTTAATATGCAGACAAGAATTAAACTATTAAATATCCACTTTGCTCCTCAGAGCCCAGCAGCACACAGACAGAAACATCTAAAACAGAAGGAGACTCACCTGAGACTGGGGACGTCACCAGTCTAATTAATGACAGAAATGTGGACCAACCTGAGCAGCCTGCTCCAACAGAGGAGAGTACAAGCTTTGAGCGGGACAGTGAGGAGAACAGCAACAGCGAGGAGGGCCTACCAAGTACAATGCAGGTCGCCTCTAGTAGTTTATCTGACTTGTCAACAGAGGGCGATGCTGACAATTCCAACAGCACAGAGCCAACAGAGCCTGGGGAACATGACTAACTTGAAGCCCAGCCTGCCGAGTGACTGTTTTTTACACTGTATGATACCACACCAAGGGTATATATGTAGCACTGTGGACCTCTCAATTTCAGGACCAGGAGCAACGTGGATCTTGAGCTTCTTCATGGAAGGATCTTTTTGTCCATTTCAGTTTCAGCTACTCAAGGCCACACATGACCTGGTCTTCAAACTGGAAGCAAATGATTTAAAGAAGATTATGAAGACTCAACTTTTTTCTCTGTTAACTAAAACTTTTTCTAATCTTGTTTTCTTGATTTTTATATCTGAACGTTATAATTTAACCTTAATTACTGATATCTCATCATTCATTAGTCATTTGGCATGTCTTTCCAAAAAGATAAATTTGACAAAAAGTGTTTTGGCCCCAGCACAGTTGCATTGACTGTCTCTTTGATGACTGTGTATCTCTCCAGGTGAACTAGGACACCTGCCATTAAGAATGCAAAGCAAAACTTCACAGATGTCTGCTTTTTGTATGGAGCACATTCCATAAAATGTCTTATTAACATTGTTAGCTTTGGCTTTTGAAGGATGTGTAAAATGTCACAGTTTCACTTTGTCACAGTATGAAGCCAATATTAACATAATACGGCAGTAGTAACCAGGTTGGTTAGATAAAATGCTGGTTGGGCTTAAGGGTAGCCATTTCAGCATCAAACTCCATAAGCAGAACACAAGGTACTTTAACACTTTCTGTATAACATACCTTAGTTGTATAACTGTCCTTTTTGATAACTTGGATTTTTACAGTATGTCGCTGTAATTTTTTGTAGACTTGTAATACACGTCCACTGCCTTCATAAAACTGATAGACGCTGGAAACTGAATGCTTGAGCTTGTGTCATAGTATTCATGGAAAGCAATAAATGCTAAAATTTAAAGTGCAGAGCGCTCAGTTCATATTATGAGAGTTGTTATTTTGAGTTGCAAATCCAGTCATGTTTCATACCTGCAGAACAATGTAGAGACAGAGCTTCTAGCCACTTATCAGATTGAAATATCTTCAAAGTCCCACAACACATTTGTAATAAACCATAGATAACAATGATGAGATTTCTGTCTTCACCTGTACTTCAAAGCAGCTACACTAATATTTTCCACTAAATATATGTCAAATGACAGTATGAAAACTAGTGATGATGTGTGAAAGAGGCGTCTTGTACAAAGAAATGTTAACTGAATCTACAGCTTCATAGTGGTTCTGGGCTCGGTCTTTATTTGTTGGTCTGGAAATGTCATGTTGCAGGTCACTCTTGAGTCATCATCAAGTTGTACTTCAGTGCACAGCAGCTAGCTAGTGAATATATGCAGATAATGAGCCAGCTATACTCCTCAGGAGTTTATGGAGACCAAAACTGAACCAAAAGAGTAAATGTTGGATTTAAAGCTACAATATGCAACTTAAACTAGTGATAGCAGTAAAACATTCAATGCATTCATGCAGCCCTCTTGCAACTATCCCCCTGCTCTTTGCTATGCTTTGTTCCCTGTATATCTGCAGGCCCTCCATGTATCAATTATTATCAGGTTACAATAAATAAGAATGCTGCAAAATGTAATAATTTAGCAGAAATCACTGAAATTCTCTGATAGGTTGGAATTGTGAGCCTTGGTCAAGATGATTTTATTCTAAATTAGTTACATACTATAGCTTTAAGCCAGCAGTCCAGCTCTTCAGAGGGTTGTCGCCATGAAATTACACTGAATAACAATGTGAAACTTACTGATCAGGCAGAAATTAGTGAAATTCTCTGATTACTTTGGAGGACGACCCTTGTTCAGTGAGTCTGGAGGCTTCAGCAGCACCTCTTCAGATTAAGATGAGTTATGAAGCATATGTCTACCAAACTTTCATAACTCTTATTAGGAAGCTAACATACGGTCACTGGCCACTTCACTAGGGACACCTGTACATCTAATGTAATCCAGTACAGCAGCTCTGCCATGAATTCTACTTTAACAAGATTATAATTTCTCAGTTTTTGTTGAAATTGTCAGAAAGGTCATAATTCTACTAAATGTGTACTATTAGGGTCACACTAGGTGGTGGAGTTGTACTGGAATGCATTTCATTAATAGGTGTTTCTAATGATTTGGCCACCCTGAGGCATTAGCTTGTACAGAGGTACCTAATAAAGTGGTCAGTGAGTGTATATTTAATATTAGCATGTTACAGTAGCACACTTGATAGGCTTGTTTTTCAAAGATTGTTTTTACGTACAGTGATATAGATATGACACACAGTTATTAGCCATGGATACAGCAATGATGGTTATTTGCAACCAGGCTCTGTACTGAAGAACAATTTATATAAGGTGACTGGAAGAGAAGAGGGAGAATATAGGTGAGTTTTAAATATCGCTTGTGGATGAACAGTAGGACTGAATCATTTTAATTGTGGGAGGATAACATCTAGTGACTCCTCAGGTGGCCTTGACACTCCTAAGCCAAGATTATCACTATCTCTGTTGTCAGCAGATATCGTGGGCCAGGCCAAGCCTGAGCTGTAAACAAAGTCCACTAATAGTGCCACTGTTGTTCTACTGAAAACTGATTGTAATTATTTCCAAGTTTTTCTATCCACTTGTCTGAATCTGTATCTAAACAGTGCTACCAGCATTCTAGAAAACATTTCTATTTGTCAAAAACATTTGCCCTATAATTAATTATAGTTTTATGTACAACATTAGTGAATTTAGCAACCATTTATTATGGGCTTCAGCAAGACTAAAGCAGGCATGTAAACAGTAATCAGGTTAACCATAAATAACCTGGATGTCAGAGGTGTCAAAAGTAGTTACACACAATGGTTCAACCAATTCCTTCCTTAGGAAATGTACAGGACTACATAAAAACTATATTTAGTTCACCAACAGATTAATTATGTGTGTGTGTGTGTGTGTGTGTAATCTGAGATTCTATTTCTTATAATAATTTTATCAATTCATTTACACGATACATATTTCCCTTAAATAGTTTGAGCTTGTGTTCTATTTCTGTTTTGTTATTATTAATACTGAAAATATTTTACTTTTGTGCACACAAGTATTTTAAATCCTACCACACAAATGTTCAAACATTCAGTATAATAATAAAATTGTTGATTACAGGAATGTGTTTCTACAAAGCAAACAACAGATTTGTTCGTTTCTTTGATTTGGATAGAAGCTGTGGCACAAGGAAATCCTTCCACGTCCATGTGGACTAATTGATTTTGACAAGTTTCTGTTTCTAATCCCTCATCATGTGATCCATAACAGTCTGGTTCTCACTTTCAGATGGGATTTGCCACAACAGAGAGCCTAATAACAGTTCAGCCTGCATGGACTTTTGTGCCCTTTTGATCATTTTAAAGTTCAAAGTTAGCTGCAGTAGTTGGCTCAGTAACTGAGGACAAACAGTTATAGGTGCTGTAATACAGAGGTAAAATTTAAAAAGCAGGTCAAATCAGGTCAAACAGTTTCATGTAATGTAAGCATTAATTTCAGTCTCTGGGGTGTTGGAGATATTATTTCCACAATGGGTCAGCGTCTAAGTGAGGACAATGATTCAGACAAGGAAATTGATGTGGCAGAGCTGCAGGAATGGTACAAAAAATTTGTTGTGGAATGTCCAAGTGGAACTCTCTTCATGCATGAGTTCAAAGCTTTTTTTGGAGTTACTAATAACAAGGAGGCTGCAGACTACATTGAAAACATGTTTCGAGCCTTTGACAAGAACGGCGTAAGTACAAAAAGCTGTTTTGATGAACTACAAGCTTAGGTCATTTGTCTTCTTTTAGTACTGACACTACACCTGCCACTGTAATAGGATCTGTTGATTGGAGGTACAGTCCAGTAAATGTGCAGTAATGAAAAAAAAAAAAATCAATTCACAGTTAAAATAATAACTGGTAGAAACCCTATGTTTGATTGTTGTTGCTGTATATTCTTTTCTGTCATAAAATATAGAGACTACAGACATTAGAAACTGGATCAATGTATCTTCTCATAACATGTGAATTGTTTCTTTACATCTGCTGTACCTAGGACAACACCATTGATTTTCTGGAGTATGTGGCAGCCTTGAACTTAGTCCTGAGGGGTAAATTGGAGCATAAGCTTAAATGGACATTCAAAATGTATGATAAAGACGGAAGTGGGTGCATTGATAAAACAGAGCTTCTTGAAATTGTGGAGGTAATATTTACTATTTTACAGTAACTATGTATGTATATATGTATGTATGAACATAGTATGTCATGATCAGTAGGCTTTAATCAGGTGCAGTTCATTTGAACTCCTTTTCCTTTTACTTGCAGTCTATTTATCGACTGAAGAAAGCCTGTCATGGAGAGCTGGATGAAGAATGCAATCTGCTGACCCCAGACCAAGTGGTTGACCGGATATTTGAGCTGGTTGATGAAAACGGAGATGGTGAGTGTTTGTAAGAGTTTTCTGACAGCTTAAAAAGCTTCAAGGATGATTTAAAGGGCAGTGTCGGGCTGCCGTAATGGCTTTGTGGGGTGTTGATGTAAAAGTGTGCATGTGTTCATTCCTGCTTGTGTGTATTGAAAGGAAAGGTGGGGTATCAGCTGTGCAATGATCCTCTTCCTTCCAGAATTATAGAAATATTTTGTGGTATAAGTGCAGGAGGAATAACTGTCCCTGGTCACTTAGGGGAGCTCTCACTGGATGAGTTCATTGATGGAGCACGAAGGGACAAGTGGGTGATGAAGATGCTGCAGATGGACGTCAACCCTGGGGACTGGATGAATGATCGAAGACGCAGCGCTGATTTCTAAGGCTGTGGCATGGACTGACTGTCAATTTGTCACACACACATACGTCCTTTCTGTGTGACAATGCTGTGATTTTGTACATATTGCAGTTGCTATGTATATAAAAACATCACTACAGTCATCGTGGCTTTATACTGTAGTCTGCAGCACAAGATTCAGATGTATGTCCACAACAATGCTTCTCTGTTCATTCATTTTGGTTCAGTTTCCATCTTTAGTTAAGCTGCTGAGTGACTGAACAACTGTACTTTTGGTTGTATTTACAGCTGCCTATGGTGTTGTAGGGCTGTTTATGCAGCAGTAATAAGGCACTGGCTGCATTTTCTTGTTTTGTGTCATAAAATGGCCATAAAAGTTATTCAATAAACATACTTAAAGCCTCGTCACATGGCCCACCTTACTGAGTGTTTTTTCACTTGTTTTTGTATGATTCGAGTTCCCATTGTAGCTCAGCCAAAC
>JAUBNQ010000026.1:18823892-18837897 GCA_032353495.1 Ctenopoma kingsleyae | reverse complement strand
CACACACACACACACACACACACACACAAAATCATATACTTGCAGTATACAGTATAAGTCATGTGTTAAATAAATAATCACGATATTGTCAGAGGATTAAAATCTTCCTTGATGACAGTGGGAGTGGTGCAAGAGAGAAGGAGACTCAGCAGCAGACTACCGCTGTGGTAAGCACACAGCGAATGACAGGCTCCCTCTCGCCTTTGTCCTATTATCTAGAGGTCTCATCTACTGTATGTCATTTTTTTTCTTCTTACTTATTAACAGGCACTTCTTTTTTTTTTTAAAGCAGTTGCAACCTTGTAAGCGCAGGAACATATTACAGCCCTGTGAAGGACCTAAGCAGCAGTGCTGTTTGAACAAGGGTGTGGGTGCTGGTCAGACAGTAGAACATATGGTTGCTTTTGGATTGCCCTTATGTGTTGGACTGGGGCACAGATTGCTGCATACAGCACCTTGTGAGCAGCATCACAAATCAGCCGGTCGAGTGGAGGGAGAGATGGAAGATGGAGAGACAGTAGAGGGAAAATGTAGGGGGGTGGGGAGGGGGTCTTTCAGTGAAATACATAGAAAGAGTGTAGAGAGGGAGAGGAGGAGGGGATTGAGAGAAACAGAGGTGGGGGTAGTCACAGAGAGAATGAGTGAGTGTGTGTGTATTCGTGTGTGTGTATGGGAGAACAAGTAGTGCTGCAGTGGAAACAGTGCGAAGAGGACTGCAGTTTCTGGTGCTGATGGGAGAGCAGTCGAGGGACGTTATTACGGCATTGTAGCATTAACCCTAAGTGCCTCTTTGGTGAATGGGTTAGCCTGTTGTGGAGAACAGGATTACGGAATTACAGTAGTGCTGGTAAGGGTGTATTTCAACTGTCTCTTCTTAAACACTTTGTTTAAGGAATGTCAAACACAGTTATGGCTATTTAAAGCTGGTGGTTTTTACTGTTGTTAGAGACTGCATCTGAGTTTTCTTGTTGTTCGTTTTACCATAATCTACTGTAGGTGCTGTGAGCATGTTACTTCCTGGTCCCTGTGTTCCAAACTTTACTCAGAGCTAATTCATAAGCCTTGTGGAGGGGAATGCTGAACATCCTCTCTGTCCAGATCTGGACCAGGATCCAGCTATGGGCCTTGTCTTCGTGCTGTTTGTGTACAATCTGTTATGATTATGTGTGAATCTGTAGAAGGGGCGTGTAGCTCTGTATCTAGATTATTCTCATCAATCATGCTTCATTTAGTTTGCCTGGTGGGTGTAATACCTCTTTCCTGGAGAGTGTCCAGAAGGCTACCCTGCTGACAGATGATGTGCTTACCCCTTTTAGCTACACCAGCATCTCTCACAAGCTCCCTTAACAGTGAGAAACAAACCAAGTGGAGCCAAAAAACCAGCACGGTACTGTACTGTGAACTGTTCTGTATCCACAATGTGACAAAACAAACACAAGCCACAATGCTATTTATCTTTTGAGTAGTCAGACATAAAAAGAGGCTGACAGTTGTGCTGATGAGTATAGAGAGTAAAGGGGTGGGGATTTTCTAAAGTGCTGCAGGATGCTCTTTTTTTTCTGCTGTCTCTCATGGGAGATGTAGCACAAGCAGCACAGAGGTGACAGTAGCAAGGACAAAACCTATCTTGGGCTGCTTGTACCTCGCAGTGCTTACTCTTGCATTTCTGCATGAGGCCCTTCAGAGTTTTCACATTATCAAAATGAATCCAACTTCATTACAAACCAACAATAAAAAGCTGGGGTATTCATTTTTGAAGTGCTATTGAGAGACCAAGGACTTTACCCAGTGTGAACCTTTGTCATATGCAAATATATCACAATTTTCACACTGTGCACAAAGAGAATTGTTGAATCTTCTGTCTTCACTGGCACCGTGTCCTGAAGTAACATCTTGAAATATAAACCAGGTTTATTCTTTCCCCAGAGTCTCTGGTGTAATTATCAGAGACAGTCAATGGCTTGCTTTTGGAGTGGTCACGTGATGACTCAGGTTTCAGAGGTATAGTAAACAAACAGAGTGTGGAGAATGCGAGGGGCAGTTTTATACAGTATATACAGCCGGGTATATACTTCACCTGCATACATGTTTACTCTCCCAATATCCAGAGTGCAGGAGGCTTTTTGATACTGAGCATGCTCTGTAAGGTATTTCTTGTCAGGCTCTAAAACATTCAGGCAGGCTCATTAAGTCCGTACCTCAGGCTGCCGCTCCCAGTGGCTCCCACACTGAGAAATGCTCTCTGAGTCTCTCATACATAACAAGAAAAATGAGAGGATGCTTTGAAGTTCACCAATCGTATTTCTTTTTTTTTTTTTTCCGTCTGCCCCTTCCAAGAAGGCAGCTGGTTGCCCAAATGTTGAACTACTCAAAAAAGAAGAGAAAGAAAAGAGGGCTATTGCAACTATGTTGTGTTTCTTGAGTGGTTGTGCCTTATTGCACCCACATCACCCTTGTTTTCCCTGCGGCTTAATTGGGTTGAAACATTTCCTCTTTGCTTATATATTAAACTATTTCACAAGCGGAAGTTTGATGAAACCGTTTTTGTACCCTGAGAAAGAGTCAGTGATTTTCTTTTGACACATTAGCACAAGTATCTTTGTGATTGCTCAGCTGCTGTCAGCTTCTCACTCCAGGTGATAGCGGAGTCCTGGCCCCTGCTCATACGATAGTGTGTTGCTGGCAGACGCCGGCAAAGAGCCTCAGTGCTAAACGGTCAGACGCTGTCACCAGTCACAGCTTCCCACTGCGCTGATGGGGCATTTTCACCACTTTTTAATCTTTAGAGGGAGAAAAACATGCCAATTTTGTTGTGAGATTTCTAGCAGTATTTTTTTTAGCTTGATCTTAGAGGAAAGGATTTGTGATAGTTAGACCAGCAGGGTAACACTTTGCTCCAGAGAATGAGTGAAATTGCTTTCTGCTTGTTTCATCATACTGGAGATGCTTTGTGTAATGCCTACAGTGCTACGCCAAACCTTTGAATTTATGCAGATTATAAAGTTACACATATCGTCAGTAATTAGTTTAAAGGAATAGTTTGACTTTTTTGGAAAATATGCTTGTGTTGGGGAATTGGATGAGAAGATTGACTAATTACAACAATTGTCTGTTTAACATGGGTTTATGTACCAGACCTTTTTTTTTGGTATTTGCAGCTGCCAGCCCCCTATAAAACCCAGACTGGTTTTATAATGCATTATCAAAATGAGGTGAAACATGCTAATTAGTGACCCTTAGAGGTGCTGCAAGGAGGATTTTGTTTTCTGTTGCTAGCTGTTTCTCCTATTTCCTGGCTATTTATTTAATTTATCAGTATTAATGAAAATGTGAATTAGAGAAAAACGGCCTCCAGAACCCAAAGTGACGTCCTTACACTGTTTATTTTGCTCAACCTCATGTAAGACAAAGACACAAATCTTAATATAAGAAAAGCTGAAACCCTCATCTTTTGCATATATTGTCATTTTTTGCATTACAATAACAGGAATACGTATGAGTATGTTTCTCTCCAGCAAGCTCCAACACCAGCCTACAGTAAGTGCCTGCTGGCTGTAGCTTAATATTTAATGCACAGATATAAGATAGTGGTTAGTAGCAATGTTTTTCATATAATACACAGCCAGAAATTGAATATAAGCACATTTTCTAATATGTTGAACTATTCCTTTAATGAATCATAATAGCTTTTTGTCTAACGTGAAAAGAGATTTCATTCTCTCACTCTACATATTTTCCTGTTTAAAACAAGAATGTCTGTACCTATCTGCAGTGCACAGAGCCTCTCTCGTTCACGTTTTCACCACACAGCCTTACATGCAGATTGGGTCACTATCTCCGTGACAGAATGATTAATCGACCTATCAGGGGACAGGGGAAGGGGTTGTGCTGAGGGGGAGAGGGAGGATGTATGGCAGCTGGCTGTAAATGATCCCTGCAGCTCCTCACTATGCATTCAACCCCTGGTGCCTCCCACTTCCTTTTCAAGGATCCCTCCTGATAATAGCTGAGTCACATTCAGCTGCAGGTGAGAATAAGCATTGTTTTATCTACACAAGCAGGTTTGTAAATGAGCCTCTCTGGACCGTCCTTTGGGTCAGCACACAATGAGATATATGAGGGAGATGCCTTTCTCTAATTCCCTTTAGTGAGCTCATGCACAAGGCATCATTTTTGACATCCTTATCTCAGTCCCTGCACTAAGATCAGCAGTGACACCAGCAGGATTTCCTCATGCACTTGTACTTTGTTGACATAAAGGTGTAATAGCCATGTTGTTGTCTTTGATTGATGGTCACAGTCTTCTCTTGTTGATGCTGGTATTGTTCATGTTTGCATTTACAGCATTTGTGCAGCCCCGAGGCTAATCACAGGGGTCTGATGTCTCTGTAAACGTCCTGTCCTGGATGGTTGCATCAGCAGTTCTGCAGACTGCGCTGCAGAGCCGTCACTGAGTGAATGTGTAAATGTCATTCTCAGTGTTATTTGTAGGTGTAAAAAAAAAGCTTATCAGCATGGTTTAACCTAAAAAAGAAATACAGATTTTATCAGTTTGCCTTAGGAAAAAGAAATATTCCATCAGTTTGTCTTAACTGTAGGCTAATTGTATTAGTCCCACATTAATCCAGATTAGGGCAAATTTGTGCTGTGAAAAAGAGATTATTGGCAAAAGTTTTCAAACATTGAAGTCTTGTTAGTCAAGTTTCATGTTTACTCACTGTATAAGGTTAAAATAGGCCAGACAGATGCTTTGCACACTGGCATCAATGCATAGTCACAGGAGACAGGCTGATGGTCATAAGTTTCAGAATCTGGCTCTGCTGCATGTTCTACACCATATGCTGTGTTTTTGGATCTGCCAGAGCTTTTGTCAGGCTCTTGGGTTTTTACCTTGCCAAAATATGTCACTGCCACACATTTAGCATTTATCTGACTGTGCATGCCAGTTGAAATATGTTCAGCTGCAAGAGTGTACAATGACTTAATGTGCTCATGATGAGCAAGACGTGATGAGCCTCGCAGGCTATCTTTATGCAACTTGGTTCAAAATCAAAGACAGAGTGGGATGCAACGAGAAGCAGCTATAGAAACTAAAATGTGAGTGTGGTACAGTCAGTGGCACCTGTAAGCTTATATTTTCAATTTACATTCTTAGGTTGAACTCAGGCCAAGTTCCTCACAGTATCTCATCCTTCAGTGGTAAATAACAAGCAATGCAGCCATCAGTATCCTCCCTGTAATCCTATTAAAACTCAGCCAAAATGAGACCATTACGACTGCAGGACCCCCAAGTCCATTTCAGCAGGGGTGAATTACCATAGAGTAGCAAGAGTTCAGGAACAAAGCTGCACATTATCTCTAATTGAAACAACTCCACAATCTCAGCTCGGCTTTCTGACTACAGTAATGCTCTGTCTGATGGATCTAATAAAATACTATGCCCTCTTTTCTCTAAATGTTCCCGTGCACATTTTCATCTGAAATCCAGTCCAGACAGAGCAGAGGTCAGCTGTGACTCAGCCGTAGTCGAGCCAATATTCTCTTCCTGTTTCCTCAAGTGTGTTTATCATGAATTCAAGATGCGTGCGATGCCTTTGAACAATTACCGTTGAAATGATATCTCATGCAACGTGGCTCACTCTTAAAATAGCTCAATGAGATTCAGATGAAAGAGTCACTCAGCATGAAAAGTACAAAGTACAAAGATGTGCAAAAATGTACAAAATTAGAGCACAAGCAACATCTCAGTATATAACATTAGTTTGCAAAATATATTGGCATGAATCTGGGATTGTCAAATTAAGAGTCTCTCTGCTACTTCTTGTGCATTTTTAAAATTATACAACCCTTCTTATTGTATCTATCACATTATTGAGAATTAAAGGAAATGAAGCTGCACAGGATGCACAGCTAGATCAGCTGGAGGCCAAATATTCCACCCACTCATACATAACCCACTATGTCACAGATGGCAGAGGCCTCAGTGAGGAATGAATGATTTAATTGAGGTCATATTCTTCAGATTGCTTTGTATCTTCAATGACCCTGGTCATCTGGAGGTCTGTGACAACCGAGAGGCTGTTGCTGTTGTTTCTCTTTGAATCCAACAACCTTTTCACAGTGCCTAGTATTCAATACTTAATTTGCCGCCCCACTGCTCCTGACTGTTGCCCCTGAGCTGCAGTCACGTGACCCCATAACCAGTTTTCTCTCCATCTAACAGAAGCCATTTTGAAAGTGTGTGTTAAGACATTTGTAGGTTTTGAACTCTTTGAACTGTGCTGCACTTAATTACAAATATGGAAGAAAATGTAAGTTAAATTTTAGAACACATGGCGCAAACACATACAGATCAAACATGGGCAGACAGCTCTGTGAGCTACTAGAGAGGCAAGTTGTTGAGACCTAGGGAAAAAAAAAAGATTTGGCTTGTCTGGCTGTAGATTTTTAATTAATTGCTGTTCGAGGTACTTGTTCTTGTGTAATGAAACAGCTGGATGACTCTCCTTAGGTTATTTTCTCCTGGAACTGACCTGGATACTAATAAGCTCTTAATAAACACAAACCACCCATTCATGAAGCTGGTTTATCTGCAGGCTGGGGTTTCCCATCACTGGGGGCCATGTCACACTCTGTGGTCAGTGGGTCATCACACTGGTGACATCAGATAAGAAAGCTGCATTTCATAGTTATACATGCGAGAGCAGTGGATGTATCATCATACACTTTGACAGGTGCGGCATAAGCCTGTTGGCGTATTTGAGTGTTGACTCATATTTTTCATTCTGCATACTCACATAGATAAATGATTAGGACATTGACCAACAAGCTGCAAGGTTCGAGTCCAGGTTGTTGTATCTCTCGTTCCTTAAAATGTGCAATGGTACATATGAATAGAGGTTAAAGCCATCATCATTCATTTCTGTCATGTTTATACTAGAAATTAGAAAGGAAAAGGTGTAGATCGAAGAAATGAGACTCCAATAAGTTGTTGGTGCAAGCACCTTATTATGAACCATAGTCACATTTTATTGTTCTTGCAGACTTTTTTAGTCTGTATTTTCACAAACGTGTAAAATGCCCATGTTCCAATGACAAAACCCTCTAGTGGTTGTAGTGATTTTGATGGGAGGATAGCAACAGCATATACATACGTAGGGAGTAGGTGGACGATGGGTGAATCTTTTGTATTTCAAGCTGACGCTCAACATCTTTTAACCTTAACCATGATAGTTCTATAATCTTAATCATATTATTATCATAACCATAATGACAAAGATCCTTTAACTTCCATTAAGTACTTCTTTTAGCTCAGATTGTGATATTTACTTAGATCTACCCAGGTTGTTTTTTGTACTTTATGGATTTAGATAGGTATTTTGCAATAATGAATTTTAAATGTTAATCTGTGGCAAATCTCCCTTCACCAGTGGGGTGTGGGAAAAAAGTTTTGTCAGAGGATTGTTGGAAGAATTAGAGAAGGATGTGTGTGTCTTAGCATTAACATTAGCAATAATCAATTTTCATTATATATATACAGTATACATACATATATATATATATACATACATATACACACATATATACATATATATGTATATATATAATGTATTGTAATGTTTTATGTCTACTACAAAATCACTGTTATTTCATCCATCCATCCATTGTGGAGCAGTGTGTTAAGGCTTGATAAGTGGCAGATCATGCTCATAGCTGTGTTGCTGTGGGTCTGTGGAACCAAGCCGTATTGTTTTAACAAATTCTGATGCACATTGGGAAATGGAGCTCAAACCTTCCACACATCTCAGTAATATTTTTTTTTTAAATGTATATTGGATAAGAGCTCTATTATTAACTTTCATTCATCCAGGTGCAGTTTTCCTCAGCATGAATGTTATTATTTCAGCAATGTCCTGATTCACACTCACACAGTTAAACACATTCACACCTGAAGGCAGCAGAGTACAATCTGATCTCTCAGCCACTGTGTAGCTTCACTGGAGCAGATGGAGGTTAAGAGGCTTGCTCAAGGGTATCTCAGTGGTGGCAACAAGCAAGGGGCAAGCAGTACTATGTTTCTTCCTCTACAAGATTTTATCTATTGGTTCAAGGACTGAATCACCAACCTCAGCCAGAGTTCAAGTTTTATTCCTGTTAGGCCAGAAAAAAAATACAAGCTACATACAAGTGTGGAAAGTGTTGCATTTATCTGTTGTACTGTATATGTTAGGGTTATGTATTATGGTGCCCCAATTTTGCACTAGTGGCATGGTCGGTCAGTGCAACGCTTTGGTCCTGACTCAAATACCTCAACAAATCTCAAGTGGCTCGCCATGCCCTTCCACTATTTGGATGATTTGCCATGAGATTTGCTGCATAGTCATGTCCTCTTAAGAATGATCCGTAATAATTACATTACATCTAATGCCATGATCATGCCAAAGGTTGTGTCCAGTACTTTGGTTAATGACCAAATGCATGAGCTGTATATTGTGTTTGCTGCTCTTTAGAAAATGTTAGTAAGCTAACACAGAAACCGAGACGTACGTATCGTATCTGCTAAACATCGCCATCCTAACATGGTCACTGTGATGAATATTACCATGTTGATGTTAGAATATACCTTAAGGTTCACTGGACCCATGTGCAGCTTAATAACACTGTTAGCATTGCTGTAGTGTCTAGTCTTGTTTTATATGAAGACTTCAGGATTGAGCTATTTTACCTACTTGCCTCAGTAGGTTAAGTCCAATGCACTATAAACATAAGTTCAGTTAGACTCTCACACTCTTAGTGTTGTTAAAAGACACGGTCAAAGACGAGGTGTAAGACATGATGTAGTTAATTTGTCTGAAGTGCGCACTATGTGAAGCAGGACTAAAGTCTGTGTCCTCTCTGTTTGTCCTCACTGTCGCCCTCAGAGTGGAGGAGATAAAATGCTTGAGCACTTATCCATGAATGTTAATTTAATTGGTCTGGCTTGACCTGATGTGAGAGACAAACAGGATGAAATGCACATAAACCTCATATGTGTACGGACGCTTTTAACATTGGCACAATATCTACAATAATGCGTTACACAGAGGAGACAGTGATGCCTGTAATTGCTATTTTATTGAGCAACATATTCATTTTTTAAGTGTGTGACAGGTGACAGTGTCTCTGAATAACTTTCTCAGTAACTAACAATGTTGTGCATTTTAAATCACACTATGTTATCACAGGATGTTTGCAACTTCAGCACAAGACATATATTTTAAGATGTAGTAACTAAACTGGTGGTGGGCCCTGAATAATATAAGCTCATCCTTCCCTCTGTCAGCCTCAATTTGAATAATTTATATGTGGCAATAAATAGAGGCAAAATCTCCAGCACCAGCTTGGCACTTGAGAAATTGGAAATTCCTCATTTTTTGCCTCTATCACAGTGACTTTAATAAAATCAGCCCTCTCGTTGTGCCTGTCATGTTTCTTTGCTTTCTGAATCGAGGTCTCGCCCGATCGCTCATCACGTTGTCGACAGGCTGCTTTCAACTGTACTTGTCACAGTGTGATTTCTGGAACCGATAAAAGCTCCGATTGAGCATTTGTTTGGCCTGTGGAAACACCACTGGATACTGGATAATGGCTTGTAGTTGTTCATTTTGTTTCCATTTTGTTTCTTTCTACGGTTAAACACCTTTCTTGGACAAGCACCGTTGGCTCAAGGACAGGGCAGCATCCAGACAAAACAAAGGTGTGACAAATTGAGGATTGGTGGTTATTTTTGTAAATAGTGTCCGTAACTGATCTGAAATATTTGTCCACTAACTGGACAACTGTTTGAAGTATGATAGAAAATGGCACACAAAGGGGCTGACTGCTATGATCAACAGACAATATGTCCAGTTTATGAGTTGATTTACTTATGAATCATCTGCAGAGTTCACATGATAATCCGCCCATCATCTCCACATCCATAGAGGGCCTCTGTGTACTAATGCTTTGTCAATAAAATGTCAAAAAATAGTGAAACATGTCTTGCTTGTTTGTTGTTGTTTTTGTCCAATGCTCCGAAGATATTTGGTTTACTATTACATATCACATAGTTGATAAACCAACATTTTTTGTCATTTCAACTTCAAAATGGCTAATCAGTACAAAATATTTACAGATAATTAAACTACTTCATCAACTATTTTTTATACTGTGGGGGATTGCTGTTGACTACACTACCAGTCAAATGTTTGGACACAGATTTTTTAACATCAAATTCTAATCTGAAATACAGTGTAGACATTGTTAATATTAAAAATGAATATTGTTTATAGATTCTGTCTTTTAAAATAATATTTAGATAAACATAAAGAGGCCTATAATCATCAAACATTAGTATTGTCTTCCAATAGCACATTATGTTTTCTAATTGAAGTTTATTAAATTAAGAGGAAACTGATCATTATAAAGCCATTTTGCAATGATGGTTACACAGCTGTAGACATGCATTTTTTCATGGAAAAGATGGTAAAGCCTATGTGTGTCCAAACTTTTGTCTGGTAGTGCATGTTGTGTTAGAGCTGTTTATGTCCATATGTGGCTACTTCTGCCCAATCTTCAATAGGTCTTTCATATTTTTTCAAGGCAGTGTGCTTATAGCTATCTTTGTCGTTAACATGAATATATTTGCATGCTGAAGAAATTAGTTTAACTCATGAATTAACACATCATGTCATTTTCTTTCTCTACCGTTTAACACTGTAGAGCACTCATTTCTGGTACTTTCATTCACCAATGAGTGTGTGCAGAATAAACAAGTTAGAAACCCTCCTCCATCTGGAGGACTGTAAAGATGTATTAGCAATTTGAATAATATTATTGAACCATTACAATGTTTTCTGTTTTACATAAGCATTTGCATTCGTGGAACTTGAGACACATCAGTGAAAAATTTAGCAAAACCAGTTTCAGTTTGTTCGTCTGATTTTATTTGTTCTTTAGACAGATGCATGTTTTCCTCCTCTTCTCTTAACACCTGAAACCTGGCAAGCACAAAGTGCAAAAGTGTTTTTATGTTACACTACTTGGATCCCGAGTTTAAGGATTGTTTTACATAAACAGATTCAGTGACAAAATCACATTTAGTTTTTCTAATTATTTAGAAAGTTTTATTAGTTTGGTCTTTGATTTAGATGCCAGTATTAAAACAGTTCTATTGACAAAAATTAATCCACTTATTTAGGCAGTTGTTTTTTCGTGCTGTTTTTCAGGGACATTGCGTGCAGCCTAAATGACGAAGTGGAACTTATTCAGGCATCAGACAACACCAATGGTCGCTGCTAAGCCAACGGGGGCCAGTACGTTGACTGTGACTCCAGCCCCTGTTGCTTTAGTGTCTGCTGACAACTCCACCGAACCGGTCAACAAGAATGATGCCTTTGATGAGATCAAAAACAAGTTCCTGAATGAAATTGACAAGATCCCACGTGAGTGCCAAAACCCAAAACCTGTTCTGATCAACCAACTTGTATTGACTTTAAGCAATGATTTTGGAATTAGATTTTCTCTTTTGCTGCAGGCATCAGCAGCCTCATAATGTCTTTATTTGGTATTGATCACTGGCTGCCCTTCCTAATGGCAGAGAAATCAGATTTCCACCCAATCTAATTGCTAACCTATCACCTCTTACTAAATATATTTGGCCCAGGACATGAAGGAGACTAAATGATTGCTTGGTCAAATGTCAAAGTATTCGCTTTTTCTCTTTTTGTGTGTGGATGTCCCATCTGTATGCTGGTCTGTTTATTCCCTTCAGTGCCATCCTGGGCCATCATTGCCATCGCCGTGGTCGCTGCTTTACTCATTCTAACATGCTGCTTCTGCATCATCAAGAAATGTTGTTGCAAGAAGAAGAAGAACAAGAAGGGCAAGAAGGGGAAGGGTGACATGGGAATGAAGAACCTGAAAGGGGGAGAGGTACGTTTCACCACATGAGGTCGCTGTGGGGCTTACAGTTTAACTTTGTACTTGAATAGAAAGAAGACATGCATGTAGCTATATGTTCGACTCAGCTAACAGGTTCTAACAATAACTATTTTGGCCCTTGAGTTACACAGTTTAGCCAAATAACAATAAAAAAAGGTTAAGTTTCCTGTTTGAAATGTATTAGATTACATATCATTGGCACAGACTGTTTTTGACTTTTCTAACCCAGTCAAGTGTATTCTCCACAGGTGTTAATTACATTTTGTACCCGCCATGATTATTTTTTCTTTCTTTTTCTTTTTCTCTTTTTCTTTAACGTACTTGTCATGAATGTTATTGTTGCTCTTTCTTTCTCTTGTGCTTTGGGGTTTGAGTGGAAAATGACAGGACTCTTATCTGTTCAGCCCAACCATTGTTATTTTTTACTGTCATTAGTAATTATGAAAATTATTAGTTAGCACAGTGCCTTTGTTTTTGGACCTATAATTATTATTGTTTCACACACATGATTTATGATTTGATGAAGGACAATAAGAATACATTTAAAAGTGGAGTTATTTTAAAACCCATTGGCCTTGCTGCACGAGATATGATTGTGCTAATGAGGAAGCATCTCTAGCTGTCATTTTCCTCACTCCCTACAGTGTAGCTGACTGCATTTGCTGTGATTATCCTTCTTTGGTGTCTGCTGTGAGTTCAATCTCTTCCTTTGTCTCTGCTCTCCTCCTTCCCGCTTTGTGTCTTATGTGTGCTCCGTGTATCTTGACTGTGGTGGACTTCTCTGCCTACGGTAGGTCTGATAGCACGCGGCACCCCCCTCTGGCCGCTCTGTGTAAGCGCAGATCAGGGCAGGGAGGGAGCGGTGGTGGGGGTGGGCTGGGCTTGGAGGGGTTGGATTGCAGTGTTGATGGAAATGAGTGCTATGGCTTCTTTAGTTTTTTGCAAGCTTAGGTGCTGCTGGTGCTTGAGGAATCTATGGGAGCGATTAAGCTGCTTCGCAAAATCCACTGAACTGATATGCCGCACCAACTGCTATGTCTTGATTATCCAGAGATTGCAATTTTTGCCAGAAATAACAGAAGAAAAACCTTTTTAATTGTCTGTGGTTTGAAATGAACATGAAACTCATCCTATGGTTGAGCCTTTGAATGACACTCAGCAACTCACTAGAGATCACTAACATGCATGTGCAAGGGGTAAGCTGGATATTTGTCAAATATTACCTGAAACGTTACCTCACTGAGAGCTTGGAGCATGTTTCCACCATGACAGGACTCAATTAACCAACGTAACCAAAAACTGGAATCATACAAATTATTCCTCTCCAAAGAGACTATGGGTCTGAAATTCACAAACTGCGACCCGCTTGTGCAAACACACTCCGAGCTCCACAACAGAAGCTGTTTGTGCCTCTTGACAAAGATCAGCATATACCCTTGCAGTAGATACCATTGAATGGCCACAACTTGACTTGAGAGTAACTTTCCTGGATGACCCATGCTGCTGACAACCTAGGTGACACTCATTGATGCCCCCTTCTCTCCCTGAAGCACTTGGGTCTCACTGAGGAGAAATGGTGGGATTGTTTCAGATTGTTTGCCCATATTTGCAGTTACCTGATTTCAGTCGATTCAAAGTTAAGGCTACAGTCAACTGACTGTTTCAGCAGATATTTGATTTAATAAAAGGTATTCATCCAGATGTACCATGTCTTTATCAGTGAACCCACATTTGAAGTATGAGAGCAAATCTAAATTCTCAACATAGCATGATCCCTCCATGGATGTGTACATTTCACTTGGCACACATGTACAAAAATTTTTGGACCTGACAAAAATTTGTCATAGAGGTTTTAGACAACATGATTTTTTTTTTTTTACCTGTCTTCAGAAATGATGAGGTAACTCATATACATATGCCATCAGAAAGAAACCTGGATCCTGCATTGTGTGGCCTGGCATGCTTGAATGAAAATGTACAACAATAAAAATAGAGAATGCCACATAGTATATGGATAATTTGTGTGTGCGTGTGTGCGTGTGTG
>JAUBNQ010000026.1:18803729-18818172 GCA_032353495.1 Ctenopoma kingsleyae | reverse complement strand
ATTCATTAACAGATAAAAGGTGATTATCAAATATAAGCAACAGTTATAATCTAAGACACACAATTATAGAAACATCCTGCCTCCAGGCTGGGATCACTGCACGATGCACCATCCACTGAATTTCTGTCCTGCTTCATTTGGTGACATCTGTGGCACTGGTGGTAATCAAGTGTTGTTTAATACCCTTAATAAACTTATTAACCATCTACTTATTCAAAAATATAATACAACAGAACAGCAGCTGGTGTAACAACAAAACACGACAACTATAAAATGATTATTTTAATGAAAAGTCAGTCAACAATTGGTATTTTTCCATCTTGCAATGAACAACTGTGATCTTATTTCATACTGTGCACAGCAGGAGTAGATTTACACACAACAGCAGGACACAGTACAATAACTTGTTTACCTTGCTACATATAATTTTCCATGACTCATTCCATGACTTACTTTATATCAGATCCTCTCTGGAGAATTGCTGTAAATAAGCGTGCCTTGTTCTAAAGGATCCATGCAACATCCGTGGATATCTGATCCTGTACTGCTTTCTCTCTGTTCTTCCAGAAAATCCAAGCCGTGATCACAGTGCTGGATTATGACAAGATTGGCAAAAATGACGCCATTGGGAAGATCTGGGTTGGAAGCAAGTCCACAGGTGCCGGGCTGAAACACTGGTCCGACATGCTGGCCAACCCCCGTCGCCCCATTGCCCAGTGGCATCCACTGCAGCCGGAGGAGGAGGTGGATGCCGCCCTCGCAGCCCTGAATGCCAAGAAGTAAACTCCCACCAGAACACATCGTCCCCCCACCTTCACCTACCTACCCACACATCTCCTGTCATTTCCCCAGGTCCCCACATATCAGTGTATATTCCAGAAGAACACCCCGACTGCACATGCGCTCCCTCCACCGTTTCCCCACCTCCACCTTTCAATAAATCCATTGATACCATTCGACGTGATGGGAAATGTAGTTTAAAACAGAATAGTGTAATATTAAATTATGTTACTGAAAAAAAGAAGAAGACAAGTTGCAAGACGAACAGATACTATTGATTTCCTTTAGATCTATTTTTGTATTGGGGTTGTGGTTCTATTAATAAGAATACAGAGCAGACTATAAAGAACAGTAAGAGCGTTAAATGGGAATCTGGTGACAAAACATACGTTCACTCATATTGTACTTCTCACCTCTTTAGCGACACAGTTTGCTTAGAATAGTGCTTAATAATAAAATGCTTTAAACTGCCATATGATAGAGAAATAACACAAGCAGGTCCATTCCTTGGGTGTATTGTGCACCATGTTCCTCACCTGCCAGTTTTCATACTAGATGATTCTGTTAGTTTGAAGTACATTCCTAGAGCTGGGTAGCAAGTAGGGATAGGCATATATCCAGTTACCCACACACACACTGCCTTTTTGATTAGTTAACCCTCCACCCTTCGTCTCAGGAAAACTGAGAGGAAAATGAAACTCCATGCCTTTTTTTCTAAACGGGTTGTTGTTATTCAAATATTCCATTTGATGAAAAAGAAAAGTTGGCTTCAAAAGCTTGACCGCTTGTCTTTATTTTTGTTTGTTTTCGGTGGCGTTAAGGCTCGCGATTACTGTTAGTTTACCCATGAAATGGTGTGTCAGGGGAGAGGGAGGGAATGATGGATTTTCAGTTTAAAAAAAAAAAAAGGGGGGGGGGGGATTTGTGTACAGGTATTTTTGATAAAAGGTTGCATCTGTCATCTGAACAACAACAAAAATCAAGGAAAAATATCAGAGCGGGTACAACAGAGACCGATTCCAACCACCAATGACATGATATTTACAAGGTGTCGATTACTGCCTGCAGTCTACCACCTCCCGTCCCCAACGCCTCTGATTCTGTATCTCACTCGTTCAGTGCTACTGCCATTAGTCATGGACTTGACACAAGGGTTTTACTTCAAAGGAATCCCTATAACCGTCTTACAGTCATAAAGGAGACAAGCCTTCCAAGTAACAAAATAAGCAATTTTCAACTACCAGGGACGCCTTCCAGTTAGTGGAGTTGTTCTCTTAATTTCTTTCTTCTCTTTTTTTTTTACCTTCAGTCTCTATTCTTTTAATTTATCCAGGTGTATTTTTATTTTATTTAACGCTTTAACACATTTATTCCTCAAGCACTTTAAATCCAGATGTTCCATTTAAGGACCCTCAGAAACCAGAGCTGTAATTATTTATGTTAGGAGTAGCTGCTGGTTTGAAAAAAAAAAAAAAAGGAGCAAGGGAGTGCATTACGTTAGTGGTTTTTTGTCTTTTTGTTGCTATGTTTTGCTCCAGGTTTTTGTGTATGTGTTTTGATTGTTTGGATGTTATGTTTTTACTTGATTGCAAGGATATGGTCTGGAAGAAGGCACTGATCCATGTGTGTTATACACAGCTTACCAAACTGCTGAATTTAATTGCACTACTGGGTATTATTATTATTGTAATTTGATTTGTGTAGGGGTTTTTTTTGTGATAAAATGTTGTGAGACTGAACTTTTCTGTGGCACGTGTGGCACGCCAGATGGGCCTCCTCATAACTGTGGACTCCTCTGACAAGAAAAGATACGCATTTCAATCTGCTGTGGCTCCCTTGCTTGTTCACATACTGTAAATGATGTGGTGAATTTGTAAATTAATATTCTGCTGAAGACAAATTTGAGGATGAACGCCAAGTTGCTGTTTGACCAAAACCCATTAGCTGCAAATAATCTGGTGAAAGCTTAATTAAACATAATTTCTAGGGTGTTTAGACCCTGCTACCTGGCAGGTCTAGTTATTAATTAAAATCAGTGCTACCTGTGAACATCATTAGCAAAATTGATTGTGTGCAAAGAAATGCAAAGCCAATGTAAAACAAATGCAGTTTTAAACAGCAAAACAACTTTTTTGCAGTTTAATGAATGTCGGCTCTTCTATCGTTCTCTCTGTTGGAACTTGTGACTCTTTATGTTTTTATGATCAACATAGACCATATTTAGATTTCTGTTTTTCACCCCACATATTTAGATTTTCTTTTATATTTTGTTGATGCAGCAACACTAAAGAAAAGGCAACATGGAAGCAATCAAGCAACCCATTGGTGTGTAGTTTTGCCTATATACATAGTTCATACACGTTGATACTGCATGTTTATACAAAATACTGTACATATGAGCATGTTTTAGAGACGAAGCAAAAATATCTCGTGTACGTAAATGGGTGTCATTTGTCAATTTAATAACACAACGAAGGGAAAAAAGATGCACTGTATATTTTCTAAATGAAACAAATGTGTATTTATTTTCCATGAGGGTCATTGGAGAGAATGTCATGCAAATAGTAGAGTACTAATAAGAACCTTTCCACGCCTGAAATTCTTAAGCAAGTGTGTTGTCCAGTACTGTGTGTGAGCTCATGTAGGATGAAAATGTAGCCGCATGCTTGCTATCTAATCTGATTTCATTTTTTTTTTTTTTTATTTGATGCCATTTACCTGCCATAGGTTTTGTTACAGCACTAATCTGAAGGCCAATGTTTTACTTTTATGGAATTTTATTACTGTTGCATTTAAAAAAAAAAAAAAGTTTTAAATTTTTATTGTTTGGGATGAGGGGGGTCTCCAAGTCTGTAAGATAACTATTTTCAGATTTGGCACTGTGGATTGGTGGATAGGTGGATTATAGGAGGCGTTATTTGTGCCAGTAGTGACCCACAATGAAGTCAGTTGGATCAAGAATTGTATTTTCAAGGGTCAAAAACTGGACAAAATCTTTCCAGGTAATGCAAACGACTTGGAATCCCTTCTTCTGTCTTTCTCTACGTGGAAGTTTTTACTTTTCACTTCGATTTAAATGACCTGAAACCCTTCACGGCTGTGTCTCTTTTACTGTGTTTATTATACAATACGTGTATGTGTATACAAGATAAACGAATAAGATAAAACTAAAGCCATAAAACTCAAGCACTAACTCTTCAGAGCTCAGCTGAGTAACTAGAGTTCATTTATGAAGAAAAAAATCAGACATGTCTTAATTTTCCTTGGACAGTGTTTCTCTTTACATTCCGTTCAAAGGTCTTTTGGTCATCAAGATGGCAAAATCCATTTTACTTTATATATGAGCATTGAAAACAGTTGTGAGTTTAGTAGAGTGAGTGTGTCTTTTTCTACTTTCAGAGCTGTTGATGTCCTTGTTCCATAGAGGTAGCTGATTTTACAGTATTGTGATTAGTAATGTATATGCCTTGTTTTGATAGTATAAATAATAGATAAAATATCACAATAGGTTCTCAATATTACTGCTAAAATTATATATATGAGAGTATGATCTATTGTTGGACTGAGTGCAATTTATGAGCCAAACTGGGTCACTATTTAAGTTTTCCTTCTTCAGGTTTAGCAACAGAATGTACTAGTGACTACGTGTACAATCAATAACACACTTCTGGTTTTGTTGCTTCATTTAGTAAATTTCTCAAGCAGCAAAATAGATAGTTAGAGCTCCAAAATTATTAAAGCATAAAGAGATAAACTTAATACAGTGGCACCCACGTTTTAGGCCTGGATCCCTTCCATAGAACTATGCATAGAGTTATTATTTTCACATACACATGTCAGGACGTATATAAAATACAGGAATGTGTGTTATGTCATGCATATGATACTGAATTAAAGGAATTCAGCATTTTGAAAAGCTTCCTTTTTTGCACAGAGTTAAATGAGAAGCTTAATACACACTCTTATATTTGCATGATAAATATGTCGCTGGAGCCAGGAGACTCTGACTTAGCATAGAGGCTGGGAGGATGGGCAAACAGCTAGTGTGGCTCTGACAAAATCCACCTCGAAGCTAAGACCAGTCTCTGTTGGTTATCTGTTTTTGTCACCTAATAGGGCCAAAAAGACAAAATAGTTTGGTACTTAATGTATGTAAAACCACAGATTTCAAAATTACATATAATGTGTAAATTAGTGTCTTTAGAGGAGCTGGCAGGTGGATGTTGTTACCCAGGGCCAAAGCCAGGGTAGCTGTTTGCCCTGTTTCCCTGTCTGTTTGCTTTGTACTTGTACTGATAAGAGAGTGGGATTTTCTTTTCTAACTCTGCAAGAAAGTGAATGCTTGTGTTTGTCAAAACTGTTTCTTTAACTTTACTTTAGTCACAGATTTTTTTGTTTGTTTGTTTTTCTGCACTAAACATTAAACTACCATCCATCTAACCTGGCAACAATCTTCAATGTGTTGTGACACTGCACATTATCAAATGCAATATTCTATCTGTTCACTGTCCTATTAATGCTTTTGACTGTGACCAAATTATGCACTGAGGGTAATTCTGTTACAATATCTCAGTGCATTTCAACTAATACTGCCAATACCTGATTACACTTGCCTACATTCGTCACCACTGTTTGACTCTGCAGTGGCAGAATGACAGTTCACACGGAGGCAAACAGGACACATAAGGCGATCAGGCAAATGTTATTACAGGTGAAGTTATAGCACATTTAAAAGAAAATATATCATTTTTGTTCTTATTTCCTTTCACTGCTCGGGTCACCACACCACAATCACATGACCACTGGACATCTAAGTTCTATGGGGGACAGAGTGGGAACTGTGTGTGTTTGTGTATGTGAGATATATTGATAAAGTGTGGGGCCTTCAGCAGACGAAAACGCAGCATTGGAATATATGTTACAGTAATACAGTACATTACTCATTCTTACATGTACATCGTTGTGTGTATGACTGTGAAATAATATTAGTTATCGCTTAAATATGAGGGTCGATCTGTTCTGCTGATAGCTGTGTAGATGTACAATACTTTATGCACAACTGCATCTGAAACTGTGTGCTGTTTCGGCAGCGCAGCCAGTTTTAGAGCACCGGTCACACAGCTAGTTGTGTATTTTTTTAAACAAACGCTGGGATTTAAAAAGGGAAACCATTCATTCAAAGTTCAGTAGAATATCTTATCACCTTGTCAAAATGTGTTGAGACGCCTCTCCGCAGGTAAAGACACCACTTTGAAACATGTTGTCTCGTGTCCTCTATTACTTGCTGTATTTCCTCTTTGTATTCTTGTGCATATGTGTAATCACTCAGTCTTGTTTTGTTTGTTTGATTTTGAAATGTATACTTCTAATGTAGAATGTAGGACTCTATTTGAATCAATGCCAAACATATGCCACCATACTCCTCCCCATTTTCTTTGTGTCTTTGTCCTGTTTATATGTGACCAGCTACAGACCATTAGAGAATATATGTGTACACTGAATAGGAAGCAGGCTCACTGAGTTCTCCACTGAATCTACTATTTACTGAGAGTAAGGAATGCCGGCCTTCATGTTTACAACATGGACATACTGCATACTGCCAAACATGCAGGACCGTACCAGTCTCCCCTCTTCAGCGCTTAGTCCTCCACCTCTCATCCCTGGTGCAACTGTATTCTCAAGACTCTTTCTTTTTTTTTCCCACCTCTTTTTCTTCTTCATCATCTTTTAAAGCATCGGGGGACAGCCAGGTTGTGTCCTCTAGCTGTGTTTCTTCGTGTCTAGTGTCGTGGTGCGCGTGTTCATGTCAGTACTTGTGCCTACTGTGGATCGCATGCTTTAGCCCTTGACTGGACACAAACGTTGCTCACAAACTCCTCTTGACCCTTATGTGGACAAACGTTGGGGATCCTTATAAAGTTACCAAGGGAACCAAATAACTTAATACAAATTTATCATATGTGTTACCAGTTCTGTAAAAACAAATAGGAAATAAAGGCCTTTTAATTACCATGACTTGTTTGTGTTTAATATGCAGTGTGTTCAGCTCAGCTGGCTCCTAATAATCTCTCTGCTTCTGATGCATAAGAAATTAATGTCACACAGCGAAACAATCCCATCTCTTTACAGTTTATTAAGCAAAGTGAGTAAACCAATCTGTGCATATGAATCATTAACACATTTCAATACAATATTCTGCATACAGCAGTTCAGTATGTCTATGTAGAAATAGCTGACACATACATAATTGTGAGATTAGTTTACTGAATGTGACCAGAGGTAACACTAGTGTTACATGCTTGGACTCCAAAACCATCACTTTGGTGAAAGAATATGTCAAAAACTGGTGTCAAGTCAGCCATTAAGTAAAGAGAAGACAGATACCAAAGTCATTCATGTCTCTGGCTCACCACAGCTAAAAGAATTTTAAAAATGGAGCTAAGCCTGACAGTTTTATGCATTAAATATGAGACGATACAGAAATAAAACACTGTTTCGAGCCAGGGATGATTTCATCTTTCCTTCTAAATGTTTAGAATAAAATGAATGTTAGGACAAAGTGGATTTTCTTCATGAGGAACAACTACAAAGCACTGTTTTATTTTTTAATTTCAAGATTTTATGTCCCACATATTTTACACCCCAAATGCTGCAAATCTCACTATAATATGATGCAGTGTAGTAGTACTAGAAAACAGCCTCTAAAATGACCAGTACAAAAGTCGACACGTTTTGTAAAAGTTGAATTTAGAGCAGAACTGTTAACTCAGTGATTAGACAATAATTAACTTCATTTCAGTCCATGGATGATTTTGGCATTTGTGTGTATCAGTGAACAAAAAGATGGGCAACAGGTAAACCACAAATAACTAGTGTAGTCCTTTTAAAAAGGCAGTAATAGATGAATGAAGATTAAACCTAAGAAACGCATAAATAAATAAATATATCTATATTACAAACCATAATATAGTGCACTGTCTTTTACACACACCCAAAAGAAAAACATGCAAAAAAAAAAAAAAAAAAAAAAAAAAAAGCTCAGCTACTGAAAACACACAAATAACTGAGGAACAGAATCTGGAAAACATAAAAATTACATTATGGAAACTTTAACATTCAGAAGGTAATACAGTGTGGCTAGTGAAGTTATCAAGGATCACACTGTCCTTTCTGTCCAAAGTGCATATACCCAGTATTTTGCCTTTCAGGGATGAAGAACTGTACCCTCTAAGTACCAAATACATGGGGAACTTTATAAGACAAAACCATCATAAAAAACAAGCATGAATTACTTTTAAAATGATACATAAATCTAGCAAAAATGATCTACCCATTTAGAAATGGTTTGATGTTTAATGCTGCTGATACATTCAACCATAATAGAAACCTATAGAAAAACGTGAGTGTTGTTTCTGTAATGTGACAATAGATCTATAAAGGTATTTTTTTTATCAGTCTAAGCAAGTCCTCCTGAAAATATATATATATATAATAATATCGTAATTCTTAAACTGCTGGATCTTTAGCATCTTATGTAAAAGTGTACTGTATGACAGAAGCTGAGAATGATCCTTCATTTCGATACCATTTGACTTTTAATCTTAGAAGAGGTGCACTTAGAAGAAGCCTCATATTAGGTTCCGATGGAAAAATGACATTAGTCTCCCATGAGAGACTAAGAGGAGTGCATGTTTGTCATTTGCCAGAGTGAACTTTGAGGACTTTGGTGCTCCAGCCACCTTTCGTCATGATTACAGAGATACAGCATGGCGTGATTATTTCAGTAGTACCAAATATATACATTCAGTGACATAAGTGACTTCTCTCTGTTGTAATCAAGACAACATTAAAATACTTATGTGCAGTGCATGATGTAGCAACAACCGTGATGTGCAACTGTGTGGGTGTAGTATTAGATACAGTATCTTCATGCAAACTCCTTGAACTGGGCCTTGAAATAGCATTCAAACAAAACAAATGGTCCCTATTTAGTTAATGTGAAGTTGCTTTATAGATTACAAAATGATAATTAAGTAGAAAGGATTACTGTAACTCCATCACACACGATAAAAAAAATGTTAACACTTCTCTCTAGATCTTCACGAGGTGTTACAACTTGGTGCATCATGGGAAATTTTAAAAATTGGAGCATCCACAGACAGAATTGGAGCTTCAGACGTCTTTTCATTTGGACAGTTTGCTGATGACTCGGATGAGAGCCCCATTCTCATCCTTTAGTCTCTGGTTGTCTGACTTTAGCTCTGTCAAGATCTGGAACAGCAAAAAAGTATATATAAAAAAGTATATATATACACATATACATATATATATATATATATGTGTATATATATTAGAAATTCATTCTAACATCATAGTTATGCAGTACAATCTTTGGAAAATAATTAAAATGGATTGTGGATAGTGTGAAGTTTGTAATTTAAAGCTTCAGGTGGTACAGCTATTCACAAGGGCCAATAATGATCAATGATCATGATCTGCAATCAATTCAGTTTCCAAAAATAAGTGGACTGAACATTTGAGGACAGGCAATAAGGGCATGCTTTACTGTACTTGATCATGCAGTGTGGAGTGACTTTGACAGTATGTGGAAAGTGAAAGAAAAATAAAGTCAAAGCGAGAAACTGAGAGAGGGTCAATTTCTGAAAAGTAGGTCAGGTCTCTCATGAGGAGCAGTGACTAAAAATAACCACTCTCTTTGTCAAAGTATTTCCCCTCTACTAGAGACAAACAATAACCCTCTGCACTAGCTGTGACACATTACTAAAACTGGTGAATGAGCAAAGGCGTCGGGCATCAACGTGCTTGTAACCTGTGGCAAAAGTTTGGAAACTGTTCTATGTGGTCGTGGTATAATAATCCAAAAATCCAGTGCACAGATCATTGTAATACTGTGCTCTAAACGCTTAACGTTTAACACTTTGTGAAATTCACATTTGCTTTCTTGCCCAAAGTTAAGTAAGAAGATGAGTACCACATTCATCTGCTGTGTAAATACGAACAACAACCAGCAACCCGTCAGCTTAGCTCTGGATAAAGACTGGACACTCAGGGGTAACAGCTAGCGTGACTCTGCCCAAACATAACTTATTATATTTTAAGTTGTGGTTTTACCGGGAGTTATGTGCTGGAACTGTGCAATGACTTTCTGTGACCTTGTCGTCATTGTGAAGTTGCAACATTTCAGTTAGATTAAACAGATGGTAGCTGTAATTTGTTTAACCAATTAGCAGGGCCAGACTAGCTGTTTCCCCCATTTCTAGGAAGCAGGAAATGACTAAATTAAGATAAGCTTAGATAAGAGTCTACTGGCTGTAACTTCATATTCAGTGCACAGGTTGGTGTTGTCATCTAACTCTTGGCAAGAATGTGAATAGATGTCTTTTATAAGTGACAAACTAAACTATTCCTTTAAAGTAACTTATCCCTCTTTACTTTCTCTAACATGGTTCATGAAGAAAAATATCTGGAAATACTGTATCTGTGTATCTCTCCCAGTAGTACAGGACAACTAATGATGTCACGCATGTCATTTCTTTTTTTCTTGGAAAACAACTTTGGATTGACTACACAGAGCTTTACACTGTGTCAAAGTCATGGAACAAATTTCTAGTACAGAAATTTATTTTAGATTATACCAAAGAAAAAAACACTAAGTTGAGAGTGTTCATGTGAAGCCCCACACACACTGTGAATGTAACTAAAAATACACTTCAAAGGAGGCTTATGAGAAAAGAAAAATTGGTGGTGGGGGTTAAAAAAAAGAGTGCACAGGAAAATGCATTGCAGCGTGAGGGGAAGTGAGCATTGGGATGGTGCAGGACCTGCCTGAGAGGAAGACAGCAGAGGAGAAGGGGTCTGTAGAGGCACCAGGAAGACAGAGGAATGTAGAAGTTATGTGGCTGAGGAAGGGGATAGCACGAGGGAAGGAGGACAGAAGATGTCAGAGGATCAGAGGTCCTCTGTCTCCGGCATAGAGGCTGTCTCAGAGAGGCGGGCAAGGACGCGCAGCATGGCTCTATTCTCAGCCAGGAGACACTCGTTCACCCTCCGCAAGGTCTGGACCTGAGCCAGAGCAGGGAAAGCCTGCACAGAGGAGGACAGAGGTACAGGGGCAGACAGAGAAAGCATGCAGGGAGGCAGGCCATGTTGCAAAGAGAAAGAGTCATACAGAAACTGCGTAGATATCCACTCAGACATGCACCCACACACCTACACAGACGAGAAAAGAACAACTGATCTGAAGGGCTTATCTGAAAAACTTATATAAACAAACATTTATACAACAGGGAGATATTGAGAAGAAATAGCAGAAGCTGCAACAAGCAAAGCAAAAAAATAAGTGCTCATCAAAATTGGGCTGTATATGGAGAGTAGTGAGGTGCTGAAATGTCTTATATAAATAGCTTTGCAAAGGAGAGGGAATTAAAATTCATAGAAATTCACATCAACCAAAACTCCCACTATTTCAGATTTTGCACAGGAGCCTAGAGATGATTGATTCCCCCTTTCTTCTTGGCCTGACTTCTTGAGGTAAACCTCAATGTGGTTTGTCAGAAAAGTCTGTGGTGTGACACCATTCCTGAGGGTAAGCCACAGAACACACACTCAAACACAAACACACACACACACACCACTTGTAGCATTTCTGACTGCCAAAACACACAATTGAAGACATACTGTAAATAAATCCTAGGACAACAGCAAAACACATTTACAAAAACAAGCTGGCCCGTGTTTGAGACTTAACAGTTCATGCATTTAGAGTAAGACAGCACAGTGTCTGGAGAGGTACCCTTGGCAAGAGGAAAGGAAAGGACAGAGTGAGGACAGAATGCATAATCCCAACCAAAATCCTTTATCACACTCTCTAAATATTGAGCTCTTTGATATTAAATCAGTTCTGACCACATTCTTGAGTCCTGCTGATAATTCTATGCAGTTGCTATTAATTAAATTTCAAAGGCTGTTATGAACAATTTCGCTTTTCTGTATCAAATATAAGACTCTAGTAAGTAATCGGACACTGGAAACTAACATGATACTATATTAAAGGGAAAACACCCTGAAATCAGGCCCAGTCAGATATAGAGGTCCAGTGCCAGCAGTTTCAGACCTTACAAGGTAAACATCCAACCCAAGTTGCAAGAGATGTAGTAGCAGCTAACTGGAGATGAAGACATGCTGCTGTGCGCCATCTATAGGCAATGCGAGTAACTGTAACTTTTTTTGTGTATAGCTAAAATGGCAGGATATATGTTAAAATTATAGTGACTTTTACTCTGCAGGTCTAAAGTGTTGTTGCTACTTTCCAGTAGGTGCCACAAGTTTGTGTGTAGATCTAATCTAATGGCTGAACAGCTCCACCTTGTGTTGGATACCAGCAATCTATTAAACATAAATGAGTGACTGTGAGTGAGTGACAAGCCAGCTCCCGGAGGTGCTTTACATCACAAGAAAAGAAAAAAAGATTTGATGCCTGTACCTCTGTGGCATTCACAGTATAAAGTACTTTTATAGTTCAACTAATCATGTGATATATGTGTGTCCACACGTGGAGACATGCCCTAATCTCTGACACACGCAATCATGTGAGGTGAGCAGCAGGTGTCAGTCAGTCCTCTGTGTCATAGCGACCACTCACCATACCCCATCCCCTGAGACAGCCTGCCCTCAGGGCTGGTACCCACAGCGGAAAAACAGTGGGGCGTCCTGCTGAGGGAACCACGACAACATGAAGGTCAAACATCTGTTGCTGGCAAACCGCGGTGCTGCATCTGTCCTATTTCTGTTATTCTCATCAGCGTCAGGTCTCTTGAGGAATAAAATCTGCCTCAGTAATCAACTTGTATCCTTGCTGTGTAATTTGTAACTGCTTTGGCAAACTATACAACAGATCCAGTGCAGACTACATCTACTCAGGCCTAAAATTGCTCTGCTGCTCTGTCCCGTCATTCTTTATGAAGCGGGATACACACAGCACAGTTCAGGAATGTCTCACAAAAGCAGGTCTTTTGCTCTTGGACGGGGTTTGGTATTCAGCTGGAACTAGGTCACAATGTTCACCCCAACAGTGGGATAAATAGAGCAGGGGAGCAGCAGCGCAGGCTCCTCCTTAGCCTGGCAGGAAGCAGCCCAGCAGAACACTGTGGTTAATGAGCCTGAAGCATTAACCTTCCCTCTCCTTGAATCCAAATCCACCTGGCTGACCCTACGGTGTGCTATATGTACAGTATGTGCTCTGCTGTGTAAAAACACTTACGGCGTGCTCAATTTAGCATGGGTGAGAGGGGCTTGGCTGGAAGTGTGCTCCTTTGAGGACTGTTAGACTTATTATCATTAGAAAAAAAAACATGACCAAGATAAATGAAGCACAACCTGTATCTGAGACAAAATAGATGCCTCTTAACCACAGTGTGAGTACAGTTTATTTAAGCATGGACTGACCTTTATTTCCTCCTCCATGTCTGACACTCTTTTTTCAAGAGCTTGTTTTTCCTGTAAATAAAGAGTAAACACATAGGTTCTCTTGTAAACCGAAAGAGGAAAAGTCATAGTAATATTCTGAGGTAAACAGTAAGCGTAAAGGAAAAAGGCCAGAAAAAGAAATGGATGTTCATCCATTTTAATAAATGGTAAAGGGTCACCAAGACACTTACCCTTTTCTCTGATTCAAGTACGGTGGATCGCTCTGATATCCTGTCGTGCCTCTAGAGGTTAGAACAGTGCTGTTATTGTGAAATATTCTCAACATAATTTCATTAAGTAATCAAAAATGACTGACCTGCTGTACCTGAGTTACCTTCTCCAGCTGAGAACGTATCTTGACCAGTTCTTTTTTGCTGTCCTGTAACCTGGACTTGAGCTTCTCATTCTCTTGCAATGCTTCTGCATACATCTGAAAGGACAATAAAAAAAAGACGAGACAAGAATGTGTCTCACATCTAGTCAGAATTATTTGACAAACTCTCATAGGTGAATATTCTGACTAAAATAGTTTTGTTAGCTACAGACTGTGGAGCAAAAGAAGTCGATAAGGGTGGAGCTGATTTCAACCACCATATATAGTGACAGAAAGTTTATCTATAAATGATACACCAGCATCTTAACAATAGCACTAAATACTGTAGGGAAAAAGTTTGATCAGCCTGTGCAGGCTGATTAGTAGCACTAGATTGTCCAGCAGCAGTCCTGCAGAGTGAGTGCAAAAAGTGTGGTCTGGTGGGCTGTGCGTGTGTGTCTGTCTGCTGGGAGGTGTCATGTTTGGGGGGGGGTTGTGTTTGAGAGTGTGTGTGCAGGGGGAATGGATTTAACAGCCCTACAGAAGAAGCTGTTCCTCAGTCTGGCCGTATGAGTCTCAACATTGTACTTAAGTACAATACTTGAGTAAATGTACTTAGTTACTTAACTGAGTGGTGATAAATGTTGCCATTAAATTATTCAAAATGACCTATTAGCAGTTCCTATTTGATGTGCAGAAAACTTTCACAGGATTAGCAACTGGTCTTGTTTTAGTTCCTTGAAGACGTTTCGTCCTCCATTCCAGAGGACTTTCTCAATTCTGACTGACTGGTAGGAGTAGCAGGTTTATAAACCCTGTGGAGTCCTCAAGTCAAAACGTCAAAATGTCTTCAGGGAACTAAAA
>JAUBNQ010000026.1:18792989-18803629 GCA_032353495.1 Ctenopoma kingsleyae | reverse complement strand
ACTGGTAGGAGTAGCAGGTTTATAAACCCTGTGGAGTCCTCAAGTCAAAACGTCAAAATGTCTTCAGGGAACTAAAAGAAGTCCAGTTGCCACTGAATAACCTTTTTTGGGATAGCCATGACCTGGATGACTGAGAATCTTCACAGACATTTATCACAGGATTACTCTGAGTTTTAATGAATTATTCATAAAACACAAAAGTGTCCTTTTGTCTATTTTAATTTGTACATACCGTACATAACTGTCCAGGTAATAGTGAGACTGTCCTGTAAGGTACATGTGTGGATTAGTTTCCAAATCCAGTAACAGTGTGAGAGCATCCATGGAGAAAGATCTGTTTATATTTTTGTAAAATAATGAAGAAATAAATTATGAAAATCTTTGATGTTTGATCTTTGAAGTGATCTCCCACTTTACAGCTATTGGTGTGACAATCAATGTTCTAATCACATTCCCGCCTTAATCCTATATACAGTTACTTGATGTGTTATTATATATTATTTTACATGTTACTATATATATATATATATGATGTATATGTGATGTAGTGCTTTTAAATCAAATAAGTAATTAAAATACTGTAGTAGTAGAAAGCTAGATATAAAGTCGATATATTGTCATACTGTGATTGTGTATGCTTTCTGGCACAGCAGCCTCACATAACAGATTGGTTGGCTATTTTAGTCAGATGTATCAGATTACAATGGCTATATTTTAATACTGTTAATTATGTAAAAGTCCAGTTAAATCTCCATCTGCTTGTCCTGATCCAACAATCATACTGTATCCAGACTGGCAGCTTTGAATCAGTCACAAGGGAATGAGCTAGTTTATACTGAAGTAAGAGTTACTACCTTCTTATAGTCTTTGGTAGTAGAGTCTTGTTCTTGTTTATTCAGAGCAGCCAGCCTTGTCTCTCTCCGTGTATAAGAGCTGGTGCGGCCCAGTGGTTTGTCTGTTGCAGTTTCTCCACTGGAGTCATATCTAGAGGCAACACGGATCATACTCAGTGCACAATACTACTTTATTGGGGACACTGATTTTTTTGTCAGGATGTGCAGTTCTGTCATAGAGGAGAAAAACAGTGCTAAGTCCTTACCTTGACAGCCTGTCATGCTGAAAAACAAAGAATAGGTTCACATTAGCTCAACCTCTCACCACCGTAAACCCTGTGTAAAACATGGTTACTGTAGATGCAGATTTATTTGTTTGATAAGACCAAACACAAACTTGGCACATGAAATATTTTCCGTTTTGAGACAAGGGAGAACAAAAACAAAGCTTCCAAGTGAATTATCACAGTGTGTTCAGAGGCGTGGAGTCCCAGAGGGAAGCAGTGCATGCAGAAGTGAGATATAATTCACATCAACACTGAACTGACAGGGTTCACACGGGTCAAACCTCTCCGGTGAGCTTGGTTAATCTTTCAGAATAGGCAGCTGTCATGCAAACGCCTGCAGCATAAAGATGACATCATGACATCAGAAGCTTAATATTTCATGAGTGACGGTTCAACAGCTGACCTCAGGCAACAGACTGATAGCAGACTGTCCTGGCAGCTTTTTGCTATGACTGGTGTGGTCTAAATGTCTGCCATCTTGTCTGTTGTGATCACACACTGACTTTGTTTCCATTTTCCGGGAGTCTGGGTGTTGTGTGACATCCAGAGTTGTGTTTTGTCTCTAACTGTATTTCACCTAGGTCTGAGGGAATCATATTCCCTCAGTGATGTGCCTTTAGTTAATTACTGTACCTCAAAACTGGTGGGTGTACTTTGTGTCTACTGCCCTGTGTCAGTGTACATCACACAATATACTGTATATGCCGTGAGAACACGGACTCCAGTCTATCCAGATCTGCAGTCAGTCATTTGTTCCTGCATTGAAATAGATCAATAGATAAATGCAATACATGAGAGGAGTTGGACTGGAAGTGTCAGATGGAGAAAGGGGATTCCATAAAATGTGACGTGCCATAAACTTTACTCTCTTGCAAGGGAAAGAAGTCTTTAAACACTTCAGTTTAGGAAATCTTTGCATTAAACATCTTGTGTGGCAGCCCGAGCTGTTTGAGACATAAGTCAGACATAGACTGCTTTATAGGAGGAAAATGTATGTCAAAAGGAGCACAGTGTGCTCACATTTGGAAAGATGAGGAATAGTTCACACAGTGTCTAAGGAGCTATTCCTCAGCAAGTGTTTACACAAATCAGCCAGCGCTGCTTGTCCTTATGTGGTCATGTGCTTAAGCAGAGCTATCCAGGAAAAAACAGACCTCCGTGACCTCAGATGAAAAAAAGAGCCAAGGATGGAGCCAAGAAGAGCTCTCACTCAGCCCAATCTCTTTGTTCAAAACCAAGAAGATCCCTCTATCAGATTCAGTATATGTTCATTAATCAACTTCGATGATTGGACCCCTGGTTTTATGAATAATTTATCACGAAGCCTGCTTGTGGGGATATGAACTCTTTCAAGATGATTCATTCCTGTATGCAAACCTATTTCACACTAAAGGATTAGGAAATTTGTGAAATTAGTTTCTTAAAAACTTAATTCCAGTGAAATCTTGAGTGAGCCCAGAGGGGTTTAAAGAACTGATTCTCAGTAAAAGAGGGAATCTTATCTGAGGGAAATATGTGCATGCTGTTACATGTATTTCTGCATCATTAAACATGCGTCTTTAAACATTTGACCACATTAACTGATTCTTTTGTTACAAGAAATAGAGGATGTCAGAAGGTGTACATGTGTCTCAACTGGGGGTGAAAACAACAGGGTACCAGACAGATGGAAACGGGTGCTTGCTTGCACCACAGGCACTCTGTAAACACCACTGCCTCCGGTTTTATGGTTTGCCAGAACCAATATCACAAGCAGCAGGGGAATGCTGGTGTTAGTGGTCGTCTACATGAGTTCACTGCTACAGTGTGTACTTGATATTGTTAACAGCAGTTTGTAAAAGCCAATGAAATGGTCATCACCCTCCATCTCACCTCTTTGACTTCTTCCCATCTTTCTGACACAGCATCGCCCCTTTCAGAGATGACTGGATGAGTGCTTCAAGAGAATCACCTTTCTCACTTCAGCCATTCCTGCTTCTCTGTTATTATTATTCTTTACAACAACATCTGAGATCGTCTGGCTGCTAAGACCATCTCCCTCATTCTCTCTTCCAAAGGCACTGTCATAAAATTCATCCCATCCAGCAGTGAACAGGCAGCTTAAACTGTAAAAAAGCCTGATTATAGCAAAAGGCCTGGCATTACTAATCCATGATATTATCAGAATGTTAATATTTATCTGTCAGTGTATACAAATATCTTATTGTTGTAGCTGGTTTTAGTTGAAGTTAACTTTAAGTTCTTTGTGTACACTTAGTTGTGCAGCGGTTCCCAATCTAGTGGTCAGGTCCTTTAAAATGGTCACGAGAGAAATGCAGGTGTCAATTGGGTAATGAAAATACTTTATATAATGTCACACAAATGCATATTTGTTCCTTTTTGTGATGTACTGTAATCTTAGTGTTTTAATGGAATCTAGGACAACTCTATCTCTCTGGGCTTTGACAGATATTATAATGAAATTATGTGAACTGCTAAGAACTTTGAAATTGCAGACACTGCCTTTCTTTAAAATGTCCCCAGCTTCATATTTATATAACGTTAAAATGACTGGGAACCACTGTTTTAATCTTTAATGATATGTTGTATATTTTATAGGCCTACAATGTATTTTAATGAAAAATATTAATGTGAGAATTGACTAGTAGCTATAGCTGTCAAATAGTAAAAGTGCAGGATTTCCCTCTGAAATATATAAAGTACAGTACAATGTGAAGTAGTATACAATTGAAATAGTTAAGTACCTCAAAGTACAGTACAAGTATAAATGTGCTTAGTTATTTTCCACCACTGCTCACATTTGAATAATGATGGGTGTGATCCAATAATGGAAATGTGTTCCTGTTTATACCTCATCCTGCTGTTCACAGCTGTAACACACATTGTATTTTACTAAAGAAGGTCCTCATCAAAACACTGCAACAAGTGCTAAAAACTTACTACATGAACCTGACTCCATACCCTCCAACCCACCCCCACCCCTCCGTGTTGTATTTCCTCTCCCATGAAAAGTCTGCCAATTCAGATTGGGCTGACATCATGGAAAATTAAAGCCTGAGCTTCACCATGGATACAGCACAGAGAGACTGGCACTTCTTGAAAAGAGAGCAAACTAATGGCAACAACCACTGCAGGCAACTGGACTATATGATGACGGCATCTGTAGTGTTGCATGACGTTACTGTACATGTCTCTAAATATATCACAGATCACATTTCTGTCGGTCATCTTAAATGTACCTGTCACACAGTGTCCAGCTCAGTCCGATGCACTGACATAAACACAGCAGTCAAACAATGAGAAAAAACCATGAGAAAAAAAATAATAACAGGAAATTACAAAAGGAAGGCCTCAATCCAAAAGTCTGAAAAGTGTGATCAGGCATTCAGTGCTTCAGGGAACATACTCGCCTTTCTTTCATGGGTCATCAAATAAGCTGAAATGACGAGTGGTTATATTGAACTAATTCAGCAAATTAAGAGCAGTGATTATTCATGTGCAGTAAATATGCATAAAGCAAGAATAATAGAAAATAACATTCACAACATAAATATTAATTAATCTATTAATCAATTATTTTCTTGACTTTTGAATTTGCCTAAAAATAATTGTAGTATTATTAGTAGTGAGAAATGTCAGAAAGAAATGCATGAGAAAGCTCAAGGTGATGCCATATACTGTATGACAAAGAAATGTTATCACACAGACCTAACTCACATAATATTTTGCATTTCTTCTTGAATAAATTATTTAAAAATATTCTTCAAAGTTAAATAGGTGCCAATTATTGTCACTGTCTGTGTCTTAAATTTCGCCTGAATCCAAAATGAATCTGGTTTATGTATCAGTCACTGACACCTAAGATGTTTCTTTAAGTCTGGATTAACATACAACAAGCTCACTTTGATAGTGAGAAAAAAAATTAGTAATTTTAACAGTTTCATGAAAGTAATTTTACATTAGAGAGCTGTTTAATTGTTTAATTTGTGACATCACAAAGGTTCAAATCAAAAAAGTAAGTGTATTCTTATGGAAGAAAAGTTTATGTTCTTACTCTGTAGTTTTTGTCTGTAGGGGATGGAGAAGACGGTGGTGAATCTGTCAGCGACTTCCTGGTGCGAGTCAAGTCCTTGGAGCGTGGGTAGTAGGATGACATTGCCCTCCTCTAACCTGAACAGGCAGATCAACTTCTACTGTAACATTCAGCGAAACCGCCACCAGATTACAGACGCACAGATTTCCTCAGACAGCAGTGACGCGGATGCCCATGACTGAGCTCCCGGGGAATCCTCAGCAACAACAGGTGTGTGTATATGTGTATCTGTTTCAGTCTGATCTCACACTCCCATGAATTGCAGAGAGCTACGGGTAAGTTTCGAACGTGTGTTAATGCCTTCTTCAACGCTCAGACACTGAAGTAATAATCAGATGAAAATGAAAAATAAAAATCAACAAAACAAAATAATCTCTGTTAGTAACTCTTTAGTTAGGAAATGATCATCACTTGCCTCCCTCTGTCTACACTGAGGTCACTGAAGTCTAAAAGAAAACAGTCAAGAGAGAAAAGTTTGTTCCCTGTGCTGCCGCTTTGCAAAGTTATACTCTCCATCCCCCTCCCTCTCTTGCTTTCTCTCTCTCCTTCTCCTTTCTCTGCTTGGTCACCCTCCCAGTCCCTCCTAACCCCCACTCTTCTTGCTTCTCCCTTCTCTCTTCAGCTTTGGCAGCTCTCTGTGGCAGCCTGCCAGGGACTCTGCTATGGCCGGAGTCGTCACTGAAGGCTAAAATTGTCCACTGATGTGGACGAAGATAAGGGGAGGTGGAGCACATAGTCCGAGTCGGGGGACTGCAGCAGTTTGTGTCCTGGAACGTCAACAGACAGCATTACCTGAGGAGCCATGGTTAACTGTAGCTCTGTAAATCATGCAGTGTGATGGAGAGGAGGAGAGCATGTATGAGTTTCACACACATGGTGTTATTATTATTATTTATGCCAGGTTTCCTTGGTCGTTTTGTCTTACAGCTGTGTTGACTTATTTGAGACTCATCTTGTGGCCTTATAAGGTTTGCACTCTAAAATGACACATTCAAGCAATTGCTGATTTGATGTCACTTTCAACAGGACGACATTGTTGGTGCTTTCAACACCGCTGCAAATCACTCTGAGCTGAACATTTTATGGTTTTTGTTTTGATAGGGTTTAAGCAAAGTTCAGATTTTTGGTTTAAGATTAATACTTAATTATGGCTAAGGCACCTCCCTCACCATAGCTACAATGACAACCATATGGCCAAAGTCACCTAATATGACATATACTTAAAGCCTCGATGACTGTTGGTAGGATTCAGGAAACAAATGAAATAGTTTTGTTGAACCAATCATCCACCACGACCTCATTTCTCAGTGGCTGCTCTATGACAATGTCATCAGGCTTCCTCCACTCCCCAACAGTGATTATGATCACTGCAGCCACTAGAGGGCTTTGTAGAACGCAAAAGTGTAAACATCTTTTTTTAATTTCCTCAAATATTGGGATGATAGTCTCATTTTGTTACCTTTAGCAAATGCCAGCTATAGCAGTTTCCCTAGGTCACATTATTAAAAAATGTTGCATTGAGACAGCTCTGTGCAGATGTCTGTGGGGTGTCGAGTAGAACAGGGGTGCACAGAAAAATCTAATTTGCTGAACTACGACTCCAGCTGTACTGAGTTTTATGGGCTCAGCTAATTACCGTTGAATGGACAAAAATTAACCAGTGTGTTTTTAAATTTTCAAAATTGTACTGCAACAAATTGTCTTAATTCCAAAATCAGACCAAGCCAGGAAACACACAGTAGCAGCTACCAAGACTACTAAAAAAACGTTTGAGTCTGAGTTTCTGAAACATAACAATCTTCTGCTAGAAATTAGTTTTGTAGCTCAGGTGGCACCATTCAGAACAGAGCTCACAGGAGTTTCAGAGAAGGAAATACTGCACTGACCAACACAGAATGCATATTACAGTGCCCTTGATTTATTGCTGCAATGCCAACTTAACTAAATGCCCGCTGGCTGTAACTTCATGTTTACCACACAGATATGAGTGGCATCAATCCTCTAATATAACTCTTGCCAAGAAGGCAAATAGTGCAAGCATATTTCCTAAATGTCAAATTATTCCTTTAAACAACCCTCCCCACCTCGTTTCTTCCCATAGTCTGCACCAGTGGGCTTATTACTGTTTTCCTTTTATAGTGAGGTTCACAGCACTTCTCTCTTCCTAACCTCCCTCGTCCCTGTTCAGAGTAAACAGATGGAAAGAAATAAAAGTGAAACTGGAGGAGGAAAAACAGCAAAAAAAGAGAGTAAAGATAATAAAAAAAAGACTAGACTTGATTATTTGGAAAAGAAGTTTTGAAGGTGCGATCTGGATTTCGTTTTAGTGCTAGTGAGCATTAAAATACTAACCAGTGAGGTGCTATTTGACCCGTGAGTACCTTTATTTGCATTTGAGCTCTTCCTATAAAGTTGATGTTAATAGCTAGTTTTGCATCAGTGATTTACTGTGTGGGCTTTTATGACCTTTTTAAATCTAAATTGGCTATAGTAACTATTTTATACCTACAGTATAAGATGGACAATCTGTAGAGAATATGACTTGAATACAACAGTGAGCAACACTGGCACTGGTGTTGGAGACTTTTATTAAGAGTTGATCCCAGTTGGAATTCCCCCCAGTCTGATCCTCAGTCTTAGTTTTAGGACTTTCCATATGGGATATTAAAGTCATGCATTGTGCAAAACAGAAAACTGTCTATTTGTTGGGGTAATGTGTAAGAGCAGGTGGAACTACAAGCAGGATCTAACTACTTAATGCAATAATAAAGTGGTAAAGTAGGAAAACTGAAGCTAAAACTATATGTTTACTCATTCTGGTTTCTATTGTAATCACCAATAATCTTAAAAGAAGCTGAATTTCTGACTTGCTCTGCACCTGTCTTCTTTTCTGTGCTGCCGAACAGAAATGTGGAAAATCTGTTCCGATCATCAAGGAGTCACACAGAGGTCGGCTGTAGTGATGGGCAGCCTGTCATGCTTCTGATGAAATCTCACTGCTTGGTATGATTATCACGGACCGATATAGTCGGCTCAGTAACTCTAAGAGACTCTCATGTTACTAACAGATATCTGTTTCAGATTCCACCATGGGGCGCAGCTGAACTGCTAACCTGGAGTCAGCTCAAAGGGTTTCTACTTTTCATTCATAGTGCACTACATGTAGGACATCCCTAATCATCTATAATGTTGTAAAATTCACCATTCATTATCTAATAACCTCTCTGTCCCCTTGCAATTATATAAAAAGAGTGCACCCAGTAAGTGCAGTTGGTGATAAGGTTTAGGATCACAGAGTTTCATGTTCAGGTTTTTCATATATACGTATATAAGTCCATAGACAGAGCACACACTGTCAGTTTAGAGAAAAAAAAAAGGTCAATCCCTCTGAATCCAAGGCTAAGACTAAGCACAGAGAGCCTCCGTTTTGCCCAATATGGTATGGAATGCTGACACACCTCAGCCATGTGATGTGAAGAAGCAAAGCGACTCGAAGGGATCAGGGAGGAGTTTTTCCGGCCTCCTACTCTGTCTTTCTATGAGATATTAACCAGCCCTGCTAGTTTAAAGAATCTCTGAACACACACTTCACATCTATGATTGCGGCGCATCTCGAAATGTTGCATCAGCGCTGGGCTGGCTTTGAAGCATACGTAATTCATTCGTGTGAAGCAGAAACAGAATATGAACATGAAACAAGGGCGTTAATGAATATTGATTCAAACACAACAGTAACAATCTTTGTGGCATCTGTGAACTCTATAATATTGAGATGTATTTTTCATAATAAGAAAAATCTCCAAAGTAAGTCAGAGTCACGCTTAAACATAGAAATATTTTGTCAGGGGATCTCATAACATTAAACAATAGCTTGTATTAAGCAGCCTTTAATTATTTAGTTCTCCTTGGTCAAGCTAGGTTTGAAAAAACCTTTTAAAATCCTTTGGCTCCATCTAGTGGCACTATTCACTAATTGTCAATAAAAGCACCTCCATTATTTCCACGTACCTCTGAAGTGCTGTAGTTTGAACTGTCATCATCACAGCAGTGTCGTCTCTGTTGCTGCTTTGTGGCAAAGTTCCCATGTGCTGTGTCCTCAACAGGGTTATGATTTTCATCTCTCTGCCACCTCTCACCAACTGCACGTACAAATTTGAGTATTCTTTGATTATCATAGGAAAACATCTTAAACTTCTGTTATGGATCTTTCATCTTCTTTAACAGCTGAACAACATTGTTTTATCATCGTGAAACTTCACTGTGTTCCCTAATTTCATAAGGATTCCTCATCAACATGATTTTAATGTGGTTAACTGGCACATTATTTCTGAAAACATAATGGACAAAATGTTTTTCTTACCTCTGAAGGAGTTGTTGTTGTTGTAGTAGGGAAGGCCGCAGGATCCAGCAGCAGACAAACATGAATAGCTTGGTATTGGAGACTCAGTGAGTGTTTCTAACCAGGGTTCAATGTTCCCCTGCTATACATGCACAAGATAAAAATATCAAAACATACAGATAAATCACAAATAGCCTCCAGAGTTACAAATGAGTTACTTCTGTTTAAGAATGCATCTCAATCTCGAACACCTCATCCAGTTTGCTCCATTTTGGCCTAGTTTCTGTTTCTGTGGACTCTTTCAGGCCAATCTTGACTCTCCTCTCATCTGTCAAGCCTTTCTTCAGACAACACCTTTCATCCAGGGTACCCCCTTCCTCTGACTGTCTGTCTTGAGTTGACAGGCTGTTGGTCCTCTGAGCCTCTTTCAGGTCTGTCAGAGTCACACCCTACAAGACAGTCATACAGCTTCATATCTGCCAACATTTACCAAATAATACAATTAAACTTTAACAATTATTCACTTTGGTTCTTACTTGCGTTGACCTGCGGGTTTGTCTGGCATGACGGGACTTTGCTTTCCTCTGAGACTCTGCTTCCTCATCCCTGACCGGGGTCAGATACAATCTGGGAAAAATATTACAACAGTGGATACAACACTACTGTGATTACACATTATATTACATTCTAGTACAGCCTAGTTTTCCCAAAACAATATTTTTCCAATGCGTACTCCTGTCCTGCTATAAAACCATCAGATTCTTTATTAAAAATGCACTTACATGTTGAAAATTCTTTAACAATCTTTAAATAAATCAACTTACCAGAGAACACCTGACATGCAGTGAACTTGGCGTATCACTAACTGAGGAACTCAGAGCTCTTGTTTGAGTCACAGTCATATACTGTAGAGGACAGGATTGATGTGTCTATCCAACTACTCCCACTGAAATATCTGTCTCTCCGCAGTTGCCCATTTTCTCTAGTTGTTTAAGATAGAATATTAATTAAATTGATTAATTAAATATAAAACGCTTGCAGTATGTTGGCTTACTGTGTGGAGAAATGGCCCAAAATCCATATTTCTC
>JAUBNQ010000026.1:18689610-18713066 GCA_032353495.1 Ctenopoma kingsleyae | reverse complement strand
GTAAATCTCTCTAGTGTTAGCTAGTCTGTTCCACTTGTTTATTGAATATTGAAACAGGTGACACGGTGGTGAGGTGGTTGGAAATGTTGCCTCTGGGTACTCCGACTTCTTCCCACAGTCCAAAGACTTGCATGAAGGTTGGTTGGCTGGTGACTCTAAATTGCTCATAGGTATGAATTTGGGTGTGAATGTTTCTCTGTCAGCCCTGTAATAGACTGGTGTTCTGTCCAGGGTGTACACTGCCTCTTGCCCTATGACAGCTCGGATTAGCTTCATTACCCCTGCAGAAAAGTGGTATTTTATAAATTGATAATGTATTTAAAACAAAACAGTAATTCTCAGGATGTCACAGGCACAGGAATAATAAAAGAATGACCCTTCAACTCCATCAAAAAGCTATTATTAAATGTGTAATCTATACAAAGGTATAGTATAAAAACAAGTTTAAAATACAGGTGCAGTTTTGATAATTGATAATGTATTTAAAACAAAATAGTAATTTTCAGGATGTCACAGGCATAGGAAAAAAAAAAGAATGACCCTTCAAGTCCATCAAAAAGCTATTATTAACTGTGTAATCTATGCAAAGGTACAGTATAAAAAAAAGTTTAAAATACAGGTGCAGTTTTTGGTTCTGAACTTAAAAGGTGTGGACATGGCTTCAGCGAATGGAGGCATTTGTTAGTAACTCCATTTGCTACAAATCTACACAAAATTAAAACCAGTGGGTGGTGTTAAGGTTGTGGCTGATCTGTGTAGTGATATATGATCCTGTGACCAAGCGCATTCTGTTATCCCCAAATGACATTAGTAATCACACATCATGAACGTCTGCAGGTTTAATAACTATACTGAAACATGCATCCATGAAACTTTTAATTCCATGTTTAATGCAATGCAATGTACTTTGTAAAACAAAAGGTGCTCATTTAAAATAGCATTAAGTCCCAATGAGTATATTGATGCTGGAGTAATTTCCTTGTGCATCACTGGTATTACAGTCCTAATCCCATAATTGCACTGATAAGTATCTGCCACAACAACATCAACTGTGACCTCTCAATAATATGGACAGGACGATTTTAAACTCCACCAGCAGACGAAGTCTTGAATCCCTGACGTTTCAGTAGCAAGTCAGCCCATTCTAAATGTTGCTGTGTAGCCATGTCTCAATGAATACAAAAAGCAGCTTCTCATTTCACACTGCATGGTCCATCATACTCAAACTCTTACCAATCTCCAGAAGATTCTGGTGACTGTAGCCGAGTTTCACAGCATAAACGGTACTCTTATTTTGTAATAATAAAATTACGACAGCAGTGGAAATTTGGTCCGCAAGAGGCTGCTGCATCTACTCTTCTAAGATATCTGTACTGGTCAGGTTTCCTCTTACCTTTAGTCAGCATGGATGCCTATAGACAGTTTACCTAATATACTGGTATCATATAGACATTTCTGTTTTTTTCCCACAAAGCTTTTAAATCCTCTATTCCTCTTGAAGCAAGGCATTATTCTGGTAAAATGTAGCATTGATTTTTTTTTTTTTAGTCTTCCCTGTTGTAACCCCAGTGAAGTCAGTGATAGTGCAGTATAAGCCCTTTGGTAATCTAACACTAATCTACAATGTAAGGATGCATACTGAATTATAATTTTGTAATACAAGCCTGTTACACAGAATTTCAGATGAATGTCTTACACTGTCCCCATATGAACTGATCTGTCTTGTAAGACCAAACAAATATGACTTTAGCATACAGCTCAGTTTATTTATATTTTATATTTTACACAAATGAGGACTGACCTGCTTACATAGTAACGAGTGCACAGGACAGACAGTGTTTTGACTTTGAAGATGGGGCCTACAGTAAGACACTGCTGCACAATTTCCTTTCAATATACATTGGGCATGACAAAATAACTGCTGCAAACCTGAGTCACGTTAACCTTTATTATTCATAAAAATAAAGGTTACGTTGACTACATTTAGAAAAAGTTCATCCATACTTAAATCATATTGCTGATTTTATGTTTTCACCACTATAATAGCCTACTGTATGACATAAATATCAAACAAAACCAATACTAAAGTCACACCATAACTTAAGGAGTAACCACCAAAATGTATCCCTATTGGAGCCAATTCCTGATGTTGTGCTGAAGAGGCAGCAGACTATTATGCGGCTTCAATGAATAACAAGTCCAATATGTCTTCCAAGCTAGGCAACACAATATGTTTGTCACCACCCTCCAAAATGGCACATGCAAGCTTTCCTGATGATCCAGGTGAAGCTGTCTGAAAGTTGAGTCATGGCAACTTTCTGTGGATGCAGAGCGAAACGTCTCTACCTTACAAGAATAAAGTCCAGTTTCCATGACTCAACTTTCAGACAGCTTCACCTGGATGACTGAGAATCTTCACAGACACATTTCCTGGTCTGACAATCTTTAAAGCAGGGCAACACAAATTGTCAGTGCTATAACACTGTCTGCCACTGCTATGTTAGGTATGTTGTCGCTGGATTTTCGTATTTTGAGAGGTCACAATGCCCAATTAATAGCCTAAACAGTGAATAATCTAGTCATTGGATTTCTGGTATGTCACAGTTTTTGGCTGGCTATCTGCATGCTGAACAGATCAACGTTTCTATTTTCCACATGACTGCTGCTACAAGCAGCAATGAGCTAGTTTTACTATTGATGTATATTTTACATGTTGTGGCTAAAACTGTAGCACTACAGGAGAGAGACCATACTTTCTAAAATAAATGCAGCTCTACGTTTCTTTTTTTTGTGTGAACTTTCTCTTCATAGTTTTGGAATTTTCAATAGTTACAACAGATGAGTTTTGTTTTTGCACAAGTTTTCTACACCTGACCAAATTACAGGCACTCATGTCGCTCATTCGGCAGACAATGTGTTCCTTCAAGTAGACGTTCCTCTGTCCTTCTCATTTACTGTAAATTATTCCTGTCATGTATTTAATGTGACATGACTGCCCTTCACCCAAAGATCCCACTGTATGATCTTCATACAGATAAATGTATCCTTTACTGTGTAATCATCTGTGAGTGTGGAGTGGGTTTGAGACTGTGTCAAACCACTCTTGCTGCATTATACTTGATTGCATGCACACTCTGACCCTGTACACATCTGACATACAATTATCTGGGGTTGTTTTAACTACTAACACTGGCCTAAGTTAGACCCTGCTCTGCAAACGTTTCATTACGTCCTCACAAGACATTAGATTAAATTTGTGCACACATCACTTTCATGACCTCATCATGTATGCATTTTTACATTACGTACATTTAGGCCTATAATTAATCTTGAAAGTTTCAAAGTGCATCTTACAGTACTTGTTGCTACAGTATATTTTAATTTTGCTTTTGTAGAATTACGCACATTCATACAGTAAATTAACACTTCCCTTCTAACTATAAGTTTATACGTACTTTTGCTGATTATTTGAATGTTCATGTTCATAACCATTTCTTCATTATGATTTCCTATTAGCAACAGGTCATTTCAACAACCGAGTTTTTAACATAAACACATAACACAAAGCAATATTTAAATGAATCAATTAGATTTATGGGTGACCATGTGAACAATCATCATGCCAGTATTCTCTGGTACCAACCATGTAAAGCTGACATTACACAGACATGTTTCTAAATTACCTGAAAACTACAATAGTTGGGAATTTTCTGGGCTGCAGTGTTGGTAGCTGGCCAACATACTGGTACACCAATACAACATATGTATCAGCAATAAGCTGATATTGGCTGATGCTGTATATTTGCCTTGTTGATTTATTGGTCTAAGTTACAGAAACTAGCAGAGGCTAAACTGAACATTGGTTCTCTATATCATTTTAGGTGTTCAGCTAATGCTTCTATAGAAAGTGCAATCAATGCCACCGAACAATCTGCCATCAGATTTGTCAGTAACAGCAAAAAATAAATGAAAAATAGAATTAAATTTTAAAGATGATAGCTTCTAGAAAACCAGATTCAGATGCCCATTTTTGCTGGTGCTGCCTGGTAACTCTTATGCCCTTTGAATTTACATACCCTTTTAACCTTGCAGTCTGTGAACTTAAAGCAGAAGACGTGTTGAGTGGGCAATTCAGTGCGGATAAGGCAGGAAATCTCACAGAGCACAGTTTATCAAGTATTGTAAAACATATTGTTCTCCCTCTGATTGTCAACCCTCCTACAGATCTGTGCATCATGTAGTTGCTGGAAGTAATTTACATTACATTCTGATAATTGCAGACCGCTGTACTGTATAGTCACACAGCTTCTGCATGAACATTTTAATGAACTCAAAAATAGGACATGAAGATGTGGTACAAAATAAAATAATATCTTATGATGCCATAAACAGTACACTTTGCAGAATATTGAGTGAAACTGGTGGTAAAAGGATTTTCTGGTTCTTGTTTTTAAATACATAAAAGTACTATTAGTTAATAATAGCTTGTTCTTTATATGTGGTATAGTATATGACGTATATGCATTACTGTTCAGTAGAAATGGGAATACAAACCAGTGAAGTTGACATTGCGGATGTACTTGAGTAGCAGTGTTCCATTAATGGTGTCCATCCTGGAGCAGAGGCCGACTTTTCCAGGACATAGATCTTTGTGCATGTTGTGCAGTGCGTGAGCCATGGCATAAACTGCATCAATCACAAACTGAACTTTCCCCTCCTGTTCGTAGGACGAATCTTTCCCGATCCGCTCATGGTCTAAAAGAAAACATTAACAAGGAAATTGCAAATTATGAAGTTATGCCCTGTGTGGAGTTAATTTATTTAATTAATGAAAAAGCTTAAAAAAATATAATCATTAATTTGGTTTAACGTATATGAATTATGTTCCCGTGCTGTGTTTTACAGAGTCACTGCAATCATCTCTAGAATATTTTGAAAGAATTACATAATATTCAGAACAAAAAGGTGCTCTACAATCAATCACAAATGTATGAATGAAACAATGATTGCTTGACGTGTAAAATGAAGCAAATTATAGCCTTTCAAGAAGCCTGATTACTCTATTATGAATCAATCTTTTTTTCTCACGATATTTAATTTATTTAGAGATTGGCATTGGATTGTGCATGTTAACCACAAATTTTATGCTGTTTCCCAATGTGCAGCCCTTCTCATTATGTTCTGTCGATCACTGATTAAACTTAAAACTCCTTTATTTTCTTTTTTCTTTTTTCTTTTTTTTAAAGAATACTCTTTTGGTTCATTCTAGTCTTCATCAGTGCAGCTAACAGTCCTTGTATCTTAAGATTATTCAACTAACAAAGCAAAGTTGGTTAATATAAACATACATAGGAAACATATGATTTTCTAGTGTTTATCCCCATTAGGCCACGTGGTACCTCACATTCATTAATCAAGAGCACAGAGCATGAACGAGTTGTGTTGGAGGAGGGGAAGACACAGCAAGACAGGCTTAATCATTCCTCAGCTTTAATGTAATTAGTTATGACAGGTGTATATCAGTCATAGGCGGGGTTGTTCTAATGCTTTGAAGTGTTAAAGTGTTAATTGCCAAGCAGGGTTTCAATTAGCAGCTTAATCCTTTTGTTGGCCTATGCTCTGCCAGATAGGTTGAGCAGATAGTGACAGCAGGATACTATTACTGCTTTAAGTAATATTCCAGTAGCTAGAAACGACAGGAATGGAAGATTGGAAAAATTTGAACCTTAAAAGTAGAAATATAGTTTACTACTTTGAATGTCTGATGAAGCACACTTGTTTGGTTTTGTTCAAATGTAACAAATGTAAGTAAAAACCTATTGTGATCTATACAATCTGTAAAATTTTCACTTGTGTTATGTGGTAATAGAAAGCACTGATGAAGGTAGCACCTTGTTTACTTAGCAATAGATTGCATGAGACACTTAACATTTCAAAAGCGTGTGAATTATAAGCATTGCAAATGAATCCCCCTAGGAAATATGATATATTTTGTAATCACAGACATGCAAGACAAGTGATGGTTGAAGTTACAGATAACATTTGGTGCTTTTTTTATTCGCAGTGACAATGTCTTAAGAGCTTATTAAAGTCAAACCAAAAATGCTGACATCCTGTAATTGAGGTTCATTTGCATCATCTTGGTAGGCAGTCTGTCAGTCTGTTTCCTAGTTCTTTGAAGGTTGATGCACTTTCTACAATGATTAAATTCCCTGATTTTGAACACTGAAGTTTGTGGAGCAAATGTTTGAAAATTGGGGTGATATGTATTTCACCACCACATTTTATATGTACCATCAAAGAATGACTTAAAATATTAAGTCTGAATTATATCTCATGTCTACGACACAAAATGTAGAAAAGTGGAAAACTGACCACAATCAGTTTGCCGCCCTGATGGTTGTGCTTATTGGCTGGTATTACTGAAGAGCTGTTATTGCTTTGTAATTTTGTAATAATTATGCATTAATATATCATTTATACATGCTTACTGTCATCAAGTGAGCAATATTCTAACTTTGGGCCTTTTTTAGTCATCAAACCGCTGTTACCATTACCACTTTGCTCTTTTTACTGCCTCACTCACATAAGTTTGTGGCGAGAACAACACAGGACTGTGTAAACAATACTCAGTGGTCAGATAAGAAATGATTGGGCAGTTGATAAAGGGGAATCATGCTGTGTGTGCATGTGTTGTAAGATGTCAGCGACAGCCAATTCTTATCTCAACAGAGACACTTGACTTTAAAAAGTGCTGGATTGTTTTTGTTTGCATTATCTATATGCTCCCGCAGTATTTGGTTCCTCAGAAGAGGCAATTTAACATCAGTGACAAGGCTCTGAATGTTTAAGGATCTTGAATATTGCCAGTTATTCTATAAATGTGTGCTACTAGCACAGTGGAACTGGTAGTCTCTCTTTTGTGGCTGTCATAGCCTCTCTCCTGTTAAATGTCACAACCTCTCTTTCTTTGTCTCTCTTTTTTATACATAAATATAGACACCAAGCTCATTAATAGCACAATTTGTCAGTGGTTTACACTGGCAACTAACAGCCATGGGGTTCCGGCTATAAAGTAGCATGTGTGGGTTTTCTTGAATTCTTTAGTTTGACCACATACTCAAAGATCTGCAGGTCAGGTAGAGCAGTGGATCCTAATTGTTTTTACTTCTGAATCAATAACACAAAGCAGTGTGCCTGTGATACCTAAACACTCAAGTTCTGACCTCATTATATTAGATTTAAAGCGTTTTTATGTAAACCAAGTGTTGAAAGAAAAGTGCAGAGTATTTTAACACAAAATGGCACAAAATGAAAATATAGACATGAACATAATCTTTTTTTTCCACCTTCTAATATATTTTATTCATTGTGTGTGCACAACCTGTTAGATTTCAGGTTTGCAGCAACTGGGGTAGAAATAAGATTGGGTAACACTTTACAATAAGGGTACATTAATTAACACTGCTTAATGCATTAATAAGCATGAACTAACAGGTAAGTGAGGTTAACTAATGCATCTACTAATAATTGACTAATGGTATTTATGTTAACTAAAGCATTAATTTATACATTAGTTAATGTTTATAACAACCCTTATTAGCCTTACTAAATGTAGTAATAACTATTAACTAATAGTTGAGCATTACACTAAATAACAGTAAGTATCACTTCACAAATGTCTCTTGTTGAAATATATTTAGGGCTTAAATGCTAATTCAGGTGTTAAGTAACATTAACAAATACTTGATTAATATGTTAACTAACATGTATATCATGTTTCCTGACCAGTATCAGTAATGCTCTGTGGTATGTTTCAAAAGGCTTTGTGTGCAGAGTTGATTATAATTTTGGATCAAGGTGGCAAAAGGAAAAGATCTAAGTGACTTTGAAAAACAGTTTGTTGTTGAGGCATAGATGACTGGAGCTTCAGTCACAAAGAGTGCTCAGGTGGCAAATGTTTAAATTAGAACTGTGGATTAAGATAACATCTGCACTTAGATTTATGGGAAAGACAATAGTAAATGATGTTGTAAATTGGCAGCCCTTGCAGAATGTTTTTGTTATGATCACACTTAAGGAATAGTTTAGTTCTTGCGGTCATCTATTGGGGAAGAAAGCAATTAGCTACTATTGATGTCATGAAGTATGAGTATCAGTATCAATATTTATGACATGGAGTAAAATAACAAAATAATGTTTTGTCATTTTAATATGGCAAATATTAAGGAGATAATTAATTTACTACTACTTAGTTCTATTAGCTGTATTATCTAAATATAATAGCATAAATGTTTTCTTAACTCTGTTCTTCACAGATGTCAAATTTGTATGTATTATCTGGATACAAATATGTTGGAAAATCTTTGATCTCACAGTTCCTGTGGGTGGATAAATCTTAAAGTATTGTCTTTGATGTTTAGTCTTTACAGATATTATGCTGCCATAACAGTTGAACAAATAACCACATATCCATATTTTGACACATTGTGTGTATTCATTCATCTTAAGCACATCTTCGTTGGTTGATAGATGAAGAAAGGACAGTAACTGGATGTTAAGATTTGGAGTTTCCACCAAGGTAAACCTTGTGATTCTGAAAGAAGACATTGATCTAAGGTCCAGGTCACACTGTATGCTCTTCCTTGCAGTATTCCTTTGAATCGAGGCAAATTGTTTCTTTTTTTTGCCCATCTTTCATTCTAGGTAAAGAGGCACAAAAAATATTTCATTGCTCATGCACACTGTGATTTCTCTCTTTGTGTTGCTAAAAATGTTATGCTTTATGTCCAACTAATGTCCTTAGATGATAGCGCACTCTGGGTGGTTATTTTCATGGTCAGGCATAGTTCATTTTGATCTACCACAATGGGTCACTTTAGGGGAGGTAACAATGTACAGGGCCCACATTTCATAATAATGAATGAAACAGTGTTCACAATTCAATGTACCCACAATATTTTTAGAGACTGGAAAAAGAAAAAGTACAGTGGAAAAATCCTTGTTATCCTGTAGACATTTGGCATGTAGAATAAGTATTATGTCATGACAGACCATTGTTCACTCATATTATGCCACATTACCATGATTCCCATTATTTCTACTTCAGCTCATTGAACAGAAATGATCCTGTATCAAAAAATATACAATTCTAAGTGCTAATGAAAGAGTGCTGTCTCTGTAGTTTAGGCCAAAATCTGGGTCTACATGTGCTGTATGTAAAATAATGGTTGAAATGCTCTCCTAATGTGACCCTAGTGAGGGATGTGACAAACTTTAGTTGACAACCATTACAAAATCCTACCATTTCCTTATTCAAATAAAGTAGAGTGGGCTTCATCACCCAAGGGACAAAAATAGACCATACTGCTTCTGATCATTGCTTCCGAAGACACGGTCAGTCAGATGAAGTGAACTCGTTTTTGCAGCTGGGTAGCAGATGAGTTACCGCATTTAATAAGAATGCATTGTCAGAAATTACTAGGTACTGTATGAGATAGTGGTCAGTCGTGTTTTATCTTTTGGCCAAACTTTGACATGTGTATCATATCTGGAGAAAATCAAAGGGGAGTCAAACATTGCTTAATGACACTTGATTTTTTCTGGTGTCCTTGATGTTTTCAGTAAGCAATGGACATCAGACAATTGAGCAGGCATAGAGGCATGTACTCATGTCTGGTAGCCTTGATGACTCATGTCTGCAGAGATGTAAAAGAACAGAGTGACTCAAGCCAGTTTGCTTCACTCCAACTGTGAACCTAAACATGTGCTGAAATGACGTCAACAAGAAGCATTGCACCTGCAGAGGCTGTTACCTTGGCCAACAGCCCAGTTAGACAGAAAACTTTAATTATAGGAAATGCTGCATGACATAGCTGGACTTCTTGCAAATTACTCTACTGAATATTCTACTTTCTAACATAATACTGTATATTAGGATGCAAAAACTGGAATGTTACTTTTGAAAAACTTGGTGATAGTCAAGAAAAGCAATAATCTACTATCATGATGTGGCAATTTTAAATAGAGACATTTGAGAACTAGAATTTGTCTGCTCCCCCTATAGAAGTAATAACTGATGTGCCTGTCAGTCCTAATCATTTCTGACCAATGCAATTCTGATGAGAAAGAAAATCTCATGATAATGTGCAAGGTCTTTCCATTATTATTTGTCTGTCTTTTCTTCTTCTTCTTGTTTATTCTGCTCTGCAAAACAGCATCATACTTTATGTTTTAGTAGTGTGAAACTGATGTGCATTGAATGGTCTACGCTCACAGGCGGACCACAATCCGGGTCTGGACCCAGAATCTGTCCTGTCCGGACCCAGAGCCGGAATCGAGTTGTCATTAAGTTTTATTCTGAGATTGTATTTTGACCATCTACTCTTTTCTGGCAGTGTTTCTACACCGCTACTCAGCTAAACATCCTACCTGTCTCTGATTGGCCAGTACTCGTTACCTTTGTGGTTCCAGGGTGGTTGGGTTTAAGCATGAGGATTGAGATTGGTCCAGGTGAGGGCAAGAATCAGCCAATCACAGGGCGGGCCTTCAATGAACAGAAGCGCGGAAAGTAAACAGTGACAGTGACAGAGAAACATCTAAAGAAGCGAGAAAACGAGAGAGAAAAGCGGCAACATTGTGAGTCATTGGTTTGTGCTAAACGGTGGAAGGCTTTTAATCCCAAATGTACCGACATGTTTATCTTCATCCTTCCTGTAGGAAGCTTGAAACCGCTGCGTCTCCTCTGCTCTGAGATCTGCTCTCAGTGGTTAAAAGTGGGAATGTGACCACAATGTAACTAAGCACAGAAATACGTCTGAGAAAAGTTACCCACTAAATTTAGCAGTTATGTTACAGAAAATAAGTGATCTTAAAGCCAATTACGATCAGGCAACAACGATTTTAACACATTCATTTACTGGCACACAAGCTGAGTGCAGGAGCTCAAACCCTTTATGAGGGAAAACAAAAAGTAAAAAATAAAACAAATACCTGTATCTGCATAAACAGCCAATACATAAAGAAGAGTGAAGTATTAACCAGATATGTGCTAGATCAGCTGCACGAAGCCATGTGTAATCATCATCAGAATCAGGCTCCATAAATTTAGCTGTACATGTGTCTGACAGCGCTCAGCTTTTTTCTTATTTATTTTATATATTATTTATTATTGTATGTGGCCCTCCAGAGTTGCATTGAAATATTGTTGAAATTACACTGAATTACCGTAATTTCCGGACTATTGAACGCACCTGAATATAAGCTGCACTCACTAACTTCAAAGAAAAAAATTGTACATATATATAGGCTGCACTTGTCTAAAAGCTGCAGGTGTCCACGTTGTAACGAGATATTTACACAGAAAGATGTTACACAAAGATTTTTTTAACTTTGATTACATACTTAAAAACGTACCGGTAACATACACAAATGCGTACCGTAAATGCTTTTTTCCGAACAGTTCTGAACAAGCTTACGTGCAGCAGCTCTATTTCCTTCTTCAACAGCCAGATTGATTGCCTTTAACTTGAACTTAATCTTAATGTATAACTACATTATAATGCAATTTAATCATGAAGCATGCAAACATATTGCGGATCCAGACATGAGGAAATTTTCTCTATCCAGACCTCCTTAAATCATACTTCATCTCAAAAAACAGAGGGCTTAACTTATGAACGTGACCTAATTCATATGCTGAGAATTTTAAATATGCAAACAAAGAATAACGTGCATAATGTATTTGTTTTATTTTTCTTACCAGAAATGATCAGTGAAATCAGTCAATCAGTTGAAGTGACTTCACATCAAACCCCTAACCCAAAGACTCTTGTCATAGCTTAGAAACTATAACTGGACATAGCAGTATTGACAATCTTTAGATTACTCAGCATACTGAAGTGGTGTATGTGGGGTTCTGGTGTATGCAATACTTGCCAATTAAAGGCTTTAATGGTTTTGGTGGTCTCTATTGTTTTTTGGAATATTTACATTCCAGCAGCTTTAGCCAAGATAGTCGTACATTTGCCAGGTTGTTTTTTTTGCATGAAATACTCCTTTTCTCCTGTATCATTAAAAGTGACAACATGCAGTTTTAAAATCTCAGAGATAATAGTCATTTCAGTAAAAGGAAAATCAGAAATCTGTTAACCTCTGTTCCAAATTCAGCATTTTAAACCCTACTGAAAATTTTGAGTGGGAAGGTTTTCAGGTGTCTATTATCTGTCATTTGATAGAAAAATAATGGGGCGAGTCACGGGGGTGAGATTTGCCAGTTAACAAATTAGTTGCACACTATATTACAAATTATCTCTTAATATAAACTTTAGTTCCTGAAGTACTAAATTTTTTTATGTTTTCATGTTCAGTTGAGGCATCGACCTTATGGTTAAACATATATGAAGAATTACAGAGGCACTGTTCAGAGTGTTTTGTTGGACTCTGGACATATCCATACAAAGTAGTAAAATAACCTGTTGTTTAAGGGTGACAGTGTTGAAAGTATACCTTGGCCTCTGGGGCAGCAAATACAACAACAGTGTGATGAGAGCAGAAGTGGGATATAAATTATACATATGCACTTTGTGTTGTTTTCCTGCACTGAGTCTGGAAGATGACCTGTTACTGCTGTTATGGTACAAAAATCAGTTTCCAGTGACTTGTACTGTGTGATTAAAAGCTTTGATATCAAACAAATGGAATAATTACATGCCCATCTAATCATGTTAGCACTTTAAGTAGATAATGTTCCACTAGCTACTGGCTGACAATACAATATTAGTATAATGACTAACAAACACCAAAAGTGGGGACAAATATGTATTTGTGCTCACAAAGGAAACAATAGGAATGATAGTGATAGTACAGTACTTTCAAAAGGCTCTGAGTGAAATGACTGTACCTCTTGCCTGTACAAATGGACTGTGCCCCAGAGGCTACTCAGAGGAGGAAAAGGTGTTGCAGCAATTTAGCTAGAGAGCAGCCACCATGACAGCTGATTAGAGACATTATTTAAGATTACATGTTCTCCCGAAACTGGCAAGTGTGGATTGTTGGAAGCATTTCTGTCATTTGCCAAGAATGTTGGTGGGGTGACAATTACTGTAAATCTCTATTTAATTGATTAGCTTTGCCTGTTCATCTATTCCAATTTAGTGTCCTTCACATAGTTTAGTGACATCAAGTCCATTAGAAAGCTAGAAGATAGAACTGTACTTGTTCTACAGAAAGCCAAGGAAGGGAACAACCTTACTCACCCCATAAATCAGTTTAGTTCTTGTTTTCCCGCTAATAAAGGTGCAATCTGAAATGTTGGACTTTGATTAAACATCATGTTGCATAATTAAAGAAGAAAAGAAGATTTGTCATTGTCATGACAAGATTTGAAAGAACACTTGCTGTGTCTGCTTGTCTGCCACTCCAGTCCAAAACAAGACCCAGTGCATTGCAACGTGTTAGTTTCATGGCAGCAAGGTTTTAGTGTATGGTGCTGGGCCATTAGGGAAATTCTGTGACTTTCATGTGCTCATCTGCCACTTTTTTTGTGCATGTTTATTTAAATTCAAATAAATGTAGTTTTACTGACCATAGTTTTATAATCTGTACGTGGCTACAATGACTCCAGAAGGCTTAAGAAATAATTTATTTTTCATAATTGTTGTGCTGCAAATGCAACATCAAGTATCAAAGACTTTCAAAAAGTATGAGCAGCAAGCAGTTTGTGAGCACGGGATGCGAATATTATTATGCTATACTAACAGTTACAATCCTGTAAGCCAATGGATATTTTTCAGAAACAGAACAGTTTTTCCAGTGCTGAATTTTGTGTTGTATGCTATTCCATAGTAAGTAGAGAAATATGAACATGAACTGGCTATGAACAGTTCAGATGCCATCTTCGTCATGCACTGAGTGCTTTCCACTTGACCAGGTGCCTTCTTTGCTATTAAATCTGGACTCACTTGTGCATTTTTTGATGCCAGATCCTTTCTTCACAGCGTGCCGACTAAGCTTGCACTGGAAGTTATTCTCCCAGAACTCAGCAAACCAGATATTCCTTCTGTTGTTCTCTAATGTACGGCTGATGAAGTAGCGATCAAAACCTGAAAGAAATAAGGGAGTGATGCTGTTAGAATTAAACGTTTTATTTTGTTGCATTGAAATTGGTCTTCTATCAAGGTAAAGCTACAGTATGCAACTTCATCTAGTGCTAGTATTAGGTTCACAATCAGTCCAGTCTGCTTATGCCCAGCCCTCCCTACTCCACAGTGCTCTGCTACTACTGTGTACCACACTCTGCTGAGCACTTTAGGTATGAAATTACCTTTAAGGAGAATGCTCAGAAATGTACTAATTTAACTTTTTTTTTGTTGTTACCCAATGCCATCAATATTCTCACTGTACCAACAATATTGAAATCAGTAAATCTAATATATATGAAATGTATACAGAAATGATACAATATTTATTTAAAGAACGGAACGATTAAGTGCATTTGATGTCACAAAACCTTTGTCCAAGGTAGCTTTAAGTTGGGAAAACAATACACATTAAAACACATTAATGGATCTCACTTTGGAACAATTTAAGCTTAATGTAGAAGAAAGATGTGATTAGCAGAAACATGCAAAGCAAAAAGGCAAATATATCAAGATTAACTGCTGTAACAACAAGTAAACAAATACTTAGATATTGATTTTTCATACTGTCAGGTAAAGTTAAGAATACCTTTGATGGACTGTCGTTTGGGTAGGATGGTGACGGCACCTTCTGCCATTTCTTCCTGGTTCAGAATTGGGGAGATTTTGGACCCCCAGCTGTCTGAACCTACCCAGATGAAGTGGCCTGTTTGATTGGCCTTCTTAGCTGCTTGAAGAAGCCGCCTTTGGGATAGGGAAGGACAGCAGTATGTAAATGTACTTTTTAATGTTATATTGTCCCTATTGTTATTTATTTTTATATAGGCCTATTTTATGCACATGCAGCGACAAGTCACCTATTAAAACATCTATCTAAATACACCTTAAAGAGGATGTGTTGCTGCCGTACAGCTGATTATGAGTCTAGGCAAAGTTGCACTGAGGTACTGTAGTAGAATTAAAACGCCACCATAGAGATGCTGTCCATTTCCAGTGCAGTGGAGTTCTCCCAGGCTGTGGCAGAATGACACCCTAGCCACATTTGTCCAGGCTTGTTGCCAGTGGAAGTAAGTTTGGGGAGTCATAAAAAACTGCCATCAAGGTCTGCTGTAGCAGCAGAGCTACACCAAGAAAGCTTGAGCACAGCAACATAAAATTTAAACACAGCAACCTGCCATGTGAAACTTTGCCAGTCTTTATATTGCCCCGAAGATGCTATAGCAAAAAGTAAATACCAAGCATCATATTGCCTTGTACACAACATCAGCTTTTTATGTGACAGATACAAGTTTCCACCTTGTTCAAGACTTAGTAGTTGCATTAAGTAGGATGATACAATCTTGTAAAGTAATTTGTACCATTTTTTGTGAAATTTTGAGTCTGTAAGCAGTGAGTCATTGAGTGTCCCATGTAGGAAAAATAATAAAAAATTAATAAATAATTTTAAAAAAAAGATTTTCATACTGTCAAGATTACATAAGAGAGACATGACTAGACAGGCAGACAGCCCAGATATGAAAATAACACTGGTGGTAATAATGGTGTTGTATCAGGGTCATGGATAGATGTGTATATTTCCTTTCAACATTGACAGTGTGGGGCCAGTTTTACATTTAGTTCCTTTTTATGAATAACAGTGTTACTGTAATCTCATTGTAATTTTAACCAAAGTTTCTTGTTTGTTCTTTTTCTACTTCTTTTGCTTGAATTTGGTCACTTGGGGACATTTCATATTGCACATAGTCATTTGATTCAAGATTTGAGTTGTGAGAGCTTGAAGTGTTGCCTGATATTTTATGTGCCACAACTCAGCTATTACCATTTCCAGGTGATGCAAAGGCCACATCGATATGTCTCATAGTTTAAATATGTATTATTGTCACTTAGGCACAGGATTTAAATGTTCACATAATTATTGTGCGAAAGAGACAATTTAATTAAGTTCATTTAAATGTGTTTTAATTGTATTTATTTTTTCAGTAATTGTCTTCATCTCAAATGTCATGAAGTCACTGGTTTTTATTTCCTGCAGAGCAAACACAACATAAAAAGTAAACAAAAAAATCATCTGGCTAGATTGTGAAAGGCTAACGTAAAAACATGAATTGCCTTTCTTTATAAGGCTGAGACAAGACTGTATATTCATATAGTTGGTTAAATATCTCATTAAAGTGCTCAAGCAAAAATTAGTCAAATTTCAGATAGATTTATATGCAGCCAGTTGTTCATATTAGGCTGCTGCCAGCTCACACTGGCGAGGTTCAAGGATAGAGCAGGCATGCAGTGCTGAAATCCCCCTGGCTTTCTGTAATTACTATATATTCAGACTATTACACATTATCAAGACTGGATTAAGTCAATGAGCAGTGAGACTTTTGGCCCGGTCATCATCAAGAGACAGCCCCAAATCACTGCCCACTTCCACTAGGAAAACACTGACCTACTAACTGGTTGCTGGGAAACATTTTCTTTTACAAAGCCACAATGGGGCCCAGTTTGTTGATTCAGCCTCCAGCTAATTGATTCATTGTCAATGCAAACTATCAATCTTAATTGTAGATAATGAATTCCAATTAATACATTCATGTCCATACAAGGAAAGCAGGGACATGGTTTATACATTTCATAGTATAGTCAGATAGATTAATGGACAGCAGAGCAGATCATAAAAATGTTTTAAGACAGATCAGTCAGCGTCTCTCTAGCACAGTTTCAACTTTAAAATGATCAGCATAAGCGTAAACACAATCACAGTGTAAATGAACTATGTTACAAGAAATAGTCTTCTGTTAGAAATGTACAAAAGTACAGACACATTAAAAAAATAAAAGTATTCAATATATAGAATTAAATTTAATGCACATTATATTACTGTTTCATTGTTGCATATTAAAATGTTTGTATGCAGGCAGCCTTTTATTATTCCAGTGGTGAAAATTGTATCATAATGGATCATATTTCATTTGTGGATTGTGTTTTTTTTTATGTATATGTTTAAAATGTAAAGTAATTTGAAACTAAAGCTGTCAGGTAAGGTAGTTGAGTAAAAAGTATTTTACTTATGGATATGTCTTGAAATGTAGAGGCATCGAAAGTCCAGCTACCTCAAAATTGTATTGAAGATACAGTACTTATGTTCTAATATAGTACTCACAGTAAACAGTTTCTTTTTTATCACTAGCAAGTAAATGTATGCCCAGAAATAAATATTTGTGCCATTAATATCTTATCTCAAGAGACATAGTGAGAATGTAATGAGAATTTAAGGGTAGCCTTAAGTAAATATGTCACAGAACAACATTTAAGACTTAAGGGAATAGGAAGGAAGTATCCAACTGTGGTTGAGAAAAGTCAAGGTAATGGTTAATTGACAGTAAGTATGATTCCACTGCACCCACCTGATGTCATCCTCATTGGCAAAGATAATTACTACTCGGGCATTTGGGTTCTCACTCAGTCTGCGAATGATCTTGTCAAACTCTCCAGCTCTTGGTTCTCGTGGTATTTTCACTGACTGCGAAATACAGAGACCACCTAATTGGAAGTCAGAAGAGAAACATTTTCAAGTCAAACAGGTCTAAAATGAATGATAAAACAAGCTTTTTCTTCTATCACATATAGAACAAATCTCATTAGCAGGTATTTTAACCGCAGCTGCATATTAGTGCTGCAAATAGCAAAAATGTAAAACTTGATCAAAACTATATAGAAAATCTGTTTGCCACAGAAAATAGATTTTTTTTAACCTCACACAAATCTTTTTCATTCCTCTGCACTTGTTTATGATAGATGCACTTTTAAATGCGTTCAAGTACAATATTTCACAGCATGAGGGATGTGAGGTATTAAAAAAATCCTTTCTTGGACCATGAGCAGCAACTTCGAGACATGGAGACCCATCAATTCAGTTTATGGTCCTGCCAGTGCGGCCAAGGGAATTTAGAAGAATTTGGGAATTAAATTTGAAATAAAAACTGATTCAATCTGATCACAAGTAGTTTTTTTTTTATTAAACAAGCTGTTTATTTTTGGTTGAAATTCTAAACTATTAAAAACTTGGTGCCTTAATGATAAATAATCTTTAAAAGTGAGACAGAAAAGAGATATGAACTATATTACATCAATTTACAATTCAGTCAGTCAATGAATTGAGTGCTAGTGAACCTGTAATATGGACCACTGAAACTAATTACTTTAGGTTATCTTGTCAGGCACCAGGCAGCACAAATCCTACACCTACAGTAATTCCCTTTAGACCAGATTAAAGAGTCTTCCCTCTCTTTGAGATGCTCTGTATTGAACACAAGTCTAAAGTCAGCAGGGGACATCCCCTGGTTACCAAAAAGCTAGGGCTTTTTAAATCCCAATGGAGCATTTCGGAGGAACCATTTTGTCACCCTGCCAAAATGCCACAGAGAATATGTGCATGCTAATGAATTTCCTTTTCATGACCCAGTACAAAGCCAGCCCGATGAACAATCAATGCAGAAATAATACCCGCTAGTTCAGTTCATGGCAGCCAGACTCACACCATAAAACAAAGCCTGGCCACAGCTCAGATAATAATGGGAAATGAGTGAAGGAAAGGGATTGCCATTAAATTAACAATGATATTGGGCTGCTTTGGATACAAAAAATAACTTCCGGTTAACTCAGTGAGAGGCTTCAGTGACCTGCACTTTTATAATGATTACACACAGCAGTTTTTCTTGTACTTTTGATATTCCACTTGTAACTTTTCACCTAGAAAGGCTCCATGTGTGTATTTCCTATGGCCATGCACACCACAGCTAAAACACAACAATTCTGGCATGTGTTCACTTGGCTGGTTAATGGATTAGCAGTTCTAAACTAGAGGAAAAGACTGGAGGACTTCCTTTGTGTCTGGTGCTCATGTCTTGTTGTTTTTGTGTTCTCACGAGGGACTCCTTCAGTGTAGCCATGTGAAACTCTCAGTTTACTAATTTTTCCACTGCTGAAACTAAAACTAGACATAGTTTTCAAATATTACAATAAATGTAACATGAATAAATCATACAAATGCAAACATGCATCTTTTCCCACTTCAGACATGCTCAGGACAAGTCTCCTACATACATAAATCTGTGTATGCATACTACAGTGCTTGTATTCTGTGGCTGTAATCTTGGATGTACTTTCTATTTTACAGCAAGTAAAACTAAATATATGCAAATAAAGCATTTCACAATAGACAATATTTTTATAACTTGGTATAGTGTGCATACTTATGATTGTTGAATCATTGATTAAACTAAAGCAGTGGTTTATCTGTCTACCTCTCTGTGTCATTACACTTACACTACCCATACAGGCACAGGGGAAATTTAGCAGCAGCACAGCAGCAACGCTCTGCTCTCAGAGACTCTATCAATCACAAGATTCCAGGTCTTTGCCTCACTGGTATTTCAGTCCCCCATTCCCCCAACATCTGCTGCAGGTATTTGGAAGCAGAACACTTTCTTCTCTTCTCACATCGCTGGCAGCAGGCTGCGGTATTACTTAACCTCTGGAGATAATAGGGAGACAACCAGAGGATATGAACCCTACCTCTAGAAGATGAAGCACATTCAACAAAGCCCACTATGGGACTGATTTTGTAACTCTCTTAGTTGTAGGGTAGACACAGCAGTTTGTTTTATTGGTACACCAACCATTCATCCATGCATCTGTCCATCCACTCCTCTTAAAGTATAGGATGGTCAAAGACATGGTCTCTTGACTCAGACTTCAATTCAAACTCTGTGACAGAGAGAAACCACTGAACAAGACGCCCACTCTCCATCTGCTTCAAGTATGATTTAGTTTTCTTCCTCTTACATTTCTAGCTAACCCTACACCTGGTCTTCTAATGCATCACAATGTCACTTTTATACCATACAACCATGTTTTTCTGCAGTGAGTTGTTCACATGCAAAAATGTCTTGTGTGATTCAGCCGTACCATCTGTTACAAAATATCATTTTCATTAACTAATTGGCTAATTGGTTTTTAATTGGTCTTTTATAATTATAGGTTACATATTTTATATTAATTTTAGCTACTGAAACAAGTCTTTCTAGATACCATTTAGATACCATCAGACAGGATGTAATCAGGAAGATCCTCCATCTCACTAGAACTCCTTCTCATCAGACCCCAAAACTTAGTCAGACCACCATATCCTGCCTGTATTGTCACTTTGTAAACACAGCAATTATAAAGCAATTAAATAAATCATATCTAGTGTATCAGGCCTGAATAATAATAATAATTTTACTGTATTTATTATTTGTGTCCCTAGATAAATACAGGATTAGCTGTTGATTAATTATAGTTACATTAAAATTACACACAGATGACAAGATGACACATTCAGTGGCTTTAACAGACAAACGGTTGTTTAGTTAGTTTAGCTAGTTAAACATGTAATAAGTCAATAATGATCACATTTAGCTAGGTCATTTTCCTAAAGACCTGTTGCATCGTACCAAAATCCCCAAATTTTATTTGTACATCCAAGTATGCAAGTGCAAAGTCATATAGACTGATAAAGTGCAGCAGTCTATAGTCTGTAACTTCTGCTGAAAACTTCATGGGCAGTGACTTTCTCTCCTAACACTCATTCTGTACCAACAGCTGAGCCATGTCTAAAAACCACATCTAAAAATATCCGTTGCTGAGGAGACTGCAAGCCTTTCCCTTGTGTTTTCCATTGTCAGCCCTATTCTCTGCTTTCCTAATAGCTCAGAACACTAATATTTCTTCTCATTTGACACCTGTGAGAAAGACAGTGCTGCCATAAACATTAAATATTCCCTGACACTGTTCCTGATTGCCATTCAGCTTCTTTGCTTGATGTGCAGTAGTGCAGAAGCAGGCAGAATACATCCAAGTGGGTGCTGTGGTGAAGGTGCAGGTATAAAAGTTGCCTGTTTATTGGGATACCCCTTGTAGAAATACTGACTGAAGCAGTCATTTGCAGCTGGAGAACATCGATAGCAACGAAAACTAAACTTATGTGGCTTCTGTAGTACTAATGGTCTTTCATTTGGCATTGCTGAAGGCTAGAATAATTCACACTTTCTTCAACGCTAAATTAAAATATCATCAAGCTGCTGCTTCTGTTGCACAGTAGCAAATTGTTAAGCAACAGACAAAATCAGCTAATAATTAGAAAGCCTGCATGAGCCACACAGAGCTGCAAATTTCCATCTGTTGTTACACCAGTACACTGATAGTTGTGTCTGGCCGCTGACCAGTCCTCTAATGTTCTGAGCAATGCTGCTCAGCCTCAGTAGTATGATCGCAGTGGCTCACATTAGAAGGTACACATCCTCTTAGGTGAGCTCAAAGTATTGAAAAAATATCAGGAAACAAATACTGTGTATTATAATGTGTATCATCTTCCTCTTGTTTTGGTTTTCTTTTACAAAGGGAAAAATCCAAGCAAACTAAAAAGCGTCACTTCAAATCACGTGAGAACTTTTTGTACACTCACTGGTCAGGTGTGTCTGCCACGGGAGCCACAAAAGTAAATACAGGAAATAGATCCCGTGTCGCTGGCTGCTGTATATTTTTTCAACAGAGGAGACAATTATATGATGAATGTTAACACTGGTCCGCCGTCCTCCCGGTGATTGTTTATTACATTAAATCACTTTCACATTTATCCGACCAGATGTCTGTAACACACTGCACCTTCTCACGTTTGTCCGCGATTCATCCTGCAGCATGTTTTAGATGTTCTAATGAAATAAATTAAAGTCTACACATGGGTTAATGTCCTCAGGTAATGCGATTCATACCGTTTGGTCCTGTTTTGGTTCAGTACGCATTCTCACCAGAGGGACCGCACTAGAGTTCGGCATTTGGTGCGGAGTCATGTGGACCGAGACCACCTCTTTTTGGAGGTCTCCGACCATTTGATTTAGTGCGCACCCGAGTGTGATTGATGCTTTCACACCAACGAAAACAAACCGAACTAAGAACTTTTGTTCCGAATGGGCCGTTTGGTGCACACCAACTGCTGTTGGTGTGAAAGCACCCTAAATCCCCCACAGTCCCTGGGGCTGGCACTGTGCTCTCACCTCACTATGCAGGTATGAGAGGATAAAAAAGAACACAAATTTCTCCTCAGGGGACCAATTACAATGTAATTGCCCATTATAATTATTATAGAATGCTGAGCCACAAAGATACCCCAAACTACCAAATTTCATCTATTTCTGCACCATTATGAGGAAGCCTCTGATGAATTTAAAGGCATCATGTTGCTCCTGCTTGCAGTATGTTGGAAACAACACAAATGAACAAGGATATTTTGTGAAAAAGTAGTTGGTAGAAAATCAATTCTGTTTTAACTACATAAATGACTCTTGTATTAGATGGGAGAAGACAAATGTCTCCAATTCCATCTATGTATATTTTGCAGTTTATCTTTATTATGCCAAATATTTGTGTCGGGTTTTACATCTGTCTACCCAGTTTGATCAAATAGGTCTTTGCACAGCAAATGCAAATTGTGTATCTACTGTGTTTGATTATACAGTGTATCTTCATTTAAAATTCATTTCTAGCACATGGTGTATTTTCTGCACGTCCGCAACAACTTATCAGGGACTTGCTGAGTCTACAGGTTAATATCGGAGAGCAGATTTGTGCAGCATGGTAAGATGAGTTCACCACTGTGTACTGCTGGGAAGATGAGGCTGAACTGTGGTTTTAAAGCTGGTGAGAGTCAAGTTTCGCTTCTCCGATATCACTGAGTTGTATACGGACATATGCTCTCTTTTTAACTTTAGCTCTGCTAGTGTAAAAAAATATCTGTACTGGAGAGCAGAAAAGGCATAAAAAACCTGAATTATGGAAAGAGAAATATTCTTTTTTTATTTTTAATCTATGCTATACATTTGAGGCTGTTTATTGTGCTGGCATTGAAATGAATGACATAAAAGCACGTTTATTAGCCACTTCATTCAGAATTACACAAGCCAAAGTGTTTTAAAAAATTATCAGACAGTATAATGCAGGAATTCACATTGCCACATAGCCACATAGAACAAAAAAAGCTCAGAGCACTCTTTATATTTTGCTTTTTTAACTTTCTCTCTTAGTGCATGGTGGGCATTAGCATTTAGTGTCTGGTTTTTTCCATATACACATACTGTGTATTCTGTACCAAATTCCCAATATCTAAATAATACTTGTAGTGTACTGTAGTTACAATGAGCAATGTTACAGAACAAACAATACATTGATTTTCTTTTCAGATTTTTCAACACGTGAATTTTCTTTACGGAAAATCGGAAATCGGAAATC